>JASVEL010000155.1:0-352679 GCA_032618575.1 Nicotiana noctiflora | reverse complement strand
TCAACTCCGTTTGTCTCCACGATCCCCATAGTCTTGAGAATCTCATGGCAATTGAATAAAAAGTCCTGAGGATCCTCTGATGCGGCTCCACCGAATGTAGTGGTAAATAGCTTGGAGAACCGATCAAGCCTCCATAACGAATCGGAGTCATGGCCGCTCCATCGCCGGCATGAGCCGTGGTACCTGACTGAGTGGCCACAGCTGGCCGGATTACTGGTGCCTGAGGCCGAGGAGCTACCGGCTCGGAGTATGAGCAATAGGAGTCCGGGCCCTCCTCCGGCCCGAGAAGTAGGCGGGGCAACCGATAATAGACCCGCTCCGGCGATGCTATCCATAAATCCCGCTATTCCGACCAAAGCATCCCGGAGATCCGGGTAATCAAAGCCTCTCCGGGGACCTGAGCTGGGCCCGCTGGAGCTGCCGGAACCGGAACCTCCTCATCAATCTCAATATGAGGCTCCACCTCCGGGGTAGCTGCCTGGGGCCGAGCTCTACCCCTACCACGGCCTCTAGTACGGCCTCGGCCCCTGCCCCTCACAGGAGCTGTCTGGGGCTCAGGCTGCTGGTCAGCGGACGAAGAAGTGCGTGTCCTTACCATCCGCGAAAGGACAGAATAGAAATTCAATCAGTAATTGAGGATCAAGTAGCACGACAAGAAAGAACAAATGAGAGACTTTTTCCTAACTCAATAGACTCTGAAGGACAAGTACGGACGTCTCCGTACCTACCTCTCAAACTCTACTAAGCTTGTTCGTGAGTGGTGAGACCTATGTAACCTAGAGCTCTGATACCAACTTGTCACGACCCGGATTTTCACCCAATATCGGGATCGTGATGGCGCCTACTCGTGGTAGCTAGGCAAGCCACCGTATTCATACTATCCTGTTTATAACACAATTTTAATTAAATAAATGCGGAATACTTTATCGAAATGGAAATAACAAATCCCAAGGTAAAAACCATACCGAAATCCTCTACCCAAGATTTGGAGTCACCAACTCACAAACTACTATGGAATACTACACATAAAAGTCTGAAGAAAATATAACATAATTCTGTTCGTCTCGGAATAATGAGACTACAACTATAAACATAAATAAAGAAAGAGACGCCGGGCCTGCGGACGTCTGCAAGCTACCTCGGTCTCAAATGAAATCAACTCCCACGCAATCTATTTACTGCTGCTGCTGCTGCTCCTGATCGTAACCTGGACCTGTGCAAAAACGCACAGAAGTGTAGTATCAGCACAACCGACCCCATGTGCTGGTAAGTGCCTGGCCTATCCCGGCGAAGTAGTGACAAGCCTAGGACCAGACACTCACATAAACCTGTGCAATTCAATATATATATATATGTGTACCACAAAATAACAAGAAATAATCAAGTAATAACACAATAAGGAACATCTTAAAGAATTCAACAATTAACCACAGTTAATAATTTCATAAAGAAAACAAAGTATAATGTAAACACGAATTTTGTCACTTCAAGAAATAGCAAGCAATTGCACGGCATCACCCTTCGTGCTTTTACTCTCATCCTCACCAAACAAACAAATAAAGTACACGGCATCACCCTTCGTGCTTTTACTCTCATCCTCACCAAACAAGAAAATAAAGTACACGGCATCACCCTTCGTGCTTTTACTCTCATCCTCACATCCATAGTACGGCATGACCCTTCGTACATGGTTCAATAACAGGGCACGGCATGATCCTTCGTGCATAATCAATAAATAAACATGGCACGACATTAACCTTCGTGCATAAATAAATAAACATGGCACGGCATCACCCTTCGTGCATTATCACTCTTCCTCACCCAAATAACAATCACAGTTAAGGGCAGAGAAAGAAACAACAACTCATAAATCGTCCCATCAAGGGCAATCAATAATTATCTCAAAATATCATTTTCCAACGACTCACGGTCATACTAGACGCCAATGTATGGATGCTCGTCACCACAGCCCATACACCGCACTCGATCACATAACACATAACACATAATCCTATTCCCTCAAGCTAGGATAGAACAAACACTTACCTCGAATGCTTATGAATAATTCAATCCGTGGAAATGTCCTTTCTTTCAATTTGGCTCCAATCCAACCGTATCTATACACAATTGATTTAATATCATCAATTCTACTCAACAAACTAATTCTTAATACCAAATAACACTTTTACAACATTCGCCATGAATAGTAAATTTCAACCCCGGGCCCACATGGTCGGAATTCGGGGTTAGGACCAAAATCCGATTACCCATCCCCCCACGAGTTCACGTATATAATTTGTTTCAAAATCGGACCCCAATTCGAGGTCCAATTCTCCAATTTATGAAAAACCCTATTTTCTAACAAAAACAAGAATTTTACCATGAAAACATTTGATTTCTAATGAAAAACATGTTTAATGATGTTAAGAATTGAAAGAATTAAGTAAAAAGTGACTTACAATCGTTTTGATGAAGAAGAAATCCTTGAAGAGTCGCAAATGGGTGTTTTGGTTTTGTGAAAAATGAAGAAATGACTGAAATTCGTGTTTTTCAGGTCTCTGTGTTCGCATTTGCGAACATGGGTTCGCAATTGCGAACCCCGACCAATTTCCGGAGTTTGAAAAATAAGCTAAGGGTGGAAAGTTCGCATTTGCGAACATTTGTTCGCATTTGCGAACCAGGCTCCTTCGCATTTGCGAAGAAGGCTTCGCATTTGCGAAGCATGGCTCAGCAGTGACTCCTTCGCATTTGCGAAGAAGGCTTCGCATTTGCGAAGCATGGCTCAATAGTGAAGGCCTCGCATTTGCGAGGTCATGTTCGCATTTGCGAACCCAAGCCTCCTGGACGCCCTTCGCATTTGCGATCAAGGGTTCGCATTTGCGAACCCTGCCTTGGTCTGTCACCTTCGCAATTGCGAAGCCAACAGCTGGGTGAAAAAAACCAGCAGTTCAAAATTCAGATTTTCATCCAACGGCCTATCAAATCTTTACCCGAGCCCCCGGGCTCCAAACCAAACATGTACACAACCTCAAAAACACATTATGGACTTGTTCGTGCGATCATATCGCCAATATCACTTCGTTTCAATCAAATCAAGCCCCAAACTCATGGTTTTCATAGTTTTGATTTTCTAAACTTCTTAACTTGGAACTCAAGGTCCAAAACATCTCAAACGACATCCAAATGTCACCAAACTTTACAGAAATCACATATATAATATTTAAGACTTGTACCGGGCGTCGGAACCAAAATACGAGCCCGATACCAATGTCTATCAATTTATTTCCTTTAATAATTGCATCAAAAACAATTTCACATAAAAATTCATAACTTGGGCTCTAGGCCTCGAATTCGACTCCGGACACATGTCCAAGTCCCATATTTTCCTACGGACCTCTCGGGACCATCCAATCTCGGGTCCGGATCCGTTTACCAAAAATGTTGACCGAAGTCAACCATATCAATATTAATATCATTTTTATCCACATTTCTCATAGAATTCATATTTTCTATCACAAAATCTTTCCGGCTACATGCTCGGATCGTGCACGTAAATCGAGGCAACATAGAATGAGGTTTTCAAGGCCTCAGAAGCTCGAAATTATTAATAAAATAAGTGATGACCCTTTGGGTCGTCACAGCAGTCCGATCCAATATATATATGTATATATAGTTATACTGCTGCGGCGCGCAGCCCGATCCCATAATATACACCAGCGCTCACCGAGAATGTGTGCAGACTCGGACTCCGAAGGGGCTCCTACAGCCCAAGCGCAATAATACCGCGGCGTGCAATCCGTCCCACATGTATATTACATGTATATTACATGTATATTACTGCGGCGTGCAGTCCGATCCAATATATATACTGCTGCGGCGTGCAGCCCGATCCAATATAGGTATATATATATATAATACCTCATAATGGGTCCTCGACCCTGTTCCAGTCAGTATATACTTGGCCTCTCAGGCCCAATATAATATATCACAGTGGGTCCTTGACCCTGTCTCGATCAATATAGACTTGGCCTTTCAGGCCCAATATAACATCTCATAGTGGGTCCTTGACCCTATCTCATCTCAATCGGTATAGACTTGGCCTTTCAGGCCCGCTCAGCTAGAACAGGGAATTCCACCCTAGATAATCTCTCTTAATGTACACATCTAGTACGGGCTCATATTATGCTATACAACTAGAGCTACGGCTGAGTGTATGTTTCCAACACAATATAAGGATCACCTAGCTCTATAGGTTCCCTAATGCTCTACAGATCGGCACAAGGCCCCAAACATGGCTATCAGCCCAATTGCACAGTTATAAACTTATTATCAGTCATAACACACAGTATACTATTAGTCGGGAAGGACTAAGTCCGAACCCCCAATCACGATGTCACCACGCCCGTCATAGAACGCGTGTCTCATCTCAATATAGCACTGTGAAGTGCTAGTACGGGGTTTCAAACCCTCGGTACATTATTTACTACTACCACTCACCTCGAACCGGTAGAAGCTTCATGCCCACGACGCCTTAGCTCCTCGAACCGGCATCCACGCACATCAAAACTAGCCAAAATCAGTACAAATATATCAAAATAGGCTAATGGAACATAACCCAATCGAAAGAACTCGAAAAATATCAAAAATCACGAAATTGGCAAAACCCGAGCCCCGGGCCCACATCTCGAAAAATTTCGAAATTTATATTTCCGGAATCGTCGTCTCGCCACGAGTCCGTACATACCAAATTCACAAAAATTGGAGTTCATTTGTCCCCTTAAATAACTATTTCTATCCAAGAGGATTTTCTACCCTTTTCAACAAAAATTCTCAAATTAAACACTAAAACTTGCAATAGATTCGAGTTATACCACCAAAATTGAGTTAAGAACACTTACCCCGTTGTTCTCTCCAAAATTCCCACGAAAAATCGCCATTTCCGAGCTCCAAATCGTCAAAAATGGCAATATATTTTCGGACCTCAAATATATTCCGTCCGACACTATTCACGGTTACTGGTCACGGTACTGTTCACGGACACTGTTCATGGTCACTGTTCACAGTAGATTTTTCTGCATTTTCTGCCCATTTTCTAAGTCCGGAATTATTCCGAGACACCTCCGAAACACTCCCGAGCCCTCGGGGCTCCAAACCAAATATGCACACTGACTCTAAAACATCACACAAACTCGCACGAGTGATCAAATTGCCGAAATAACATTAAAATCATCAATTTTCATCAAATCAAGGCCTAAGTTTCCAAAAAACTTCCAAAAATATACTTTCGATCAAAAACCCGACCAAACGATGTCCGAATGACCTGAAAATTTGCAGACATATCCAAACTCACCTAACGAAGTTACTGCAACTGTCGGAATTCCATTCCGACTCCCGGATCAAAATATGACCCATCGATCGGATTCCGCCAAAATTCCAACTTCGCCAAAATAGGCTAACTTCTTCACCGGACCTCCAAAATTACTTCCAATTGCGCTTCTACGTCTTAAATCATCCCTCGAAACTAACCGAATCATCGGAATTCAGTTCCGAGCCCTCTAACTCATAAGTCAACGTTGGGTTGACTTTTCCAACTTAACCTTTCCTTAAAGAGATTAATTGTCCCTTTTCCTACCAAAATCGATCCGAATTGACTCAAAGTTTGCACACAAGTCACATTCGACATTACGGACTTGTACCAACTTTCGGAATCGCATTCTGACCCCGATATCAAAATTTTCACTTCCGGTCGAATTTTCTCATAAACCTTCAAATTCCTATATTTAGCCAAATGACTTCAAAATGACCTCCGGACATCCGAATTCACTTCCTATCGCTTTCCCAACTCCAAAATCACCATACGGAGCTATTCCCAGACTCGGAATCCCAAATGGACATCTATAACTCTAAAATGCCTTCCAACCCAAATTTATGAAATTTTTCTAAAATACTAACTTCCACCATATACGCCAAAATGCTCACGGTTTATCAAAAACCAAATCCGGACATACGCCCTAGTTCAAAATCATCATACGAGCATGCTCTGGAACTTTTAGATCCCAATTCCGAGGTCATTTACTCAAAATTCCAATCCTAGTTCATTTCTTCAACTTTAAGCTTTCAAAATGAGAATTTCCATTTAGATTTGACTCCAAACTTCCCGAATTTTAATTCTGACCATACACACAAGTCAATATACCTGAGATGAAGCTGTTCATGGCCTCAATCTGCTGAATGACGCGTCGGGACTCAAAACGACCGGTCGGATCATTACATTCCCTCTCTATCCAATGCCCTCTAAAAAAAATTTGGTAAGAAACATGATAGGTACAATGATTAAAATAATAATTGAATTGACATTTAATTATTTATTCTCTTTCTTTTTTCCTTTTTTCCTATTTTTTCCACCTGATCATATGCTAGAAAAAATAGAATTTAGTTTTAACAGATTTTACATCAACTTTCATCTTTCAAAGTTCACTTTCCAGCGTCAACTATTTAAGAATGTTGAATTTCCAATATGCTAGAGCTGGTTTTCTACCCAACTGAGTTGATATTATTGAGGTATCTTGCTATCCACGTTCTTGAGGAAGGAAGTAGTTAAAATAAATTTCTGTGGAAACGCTCTAATAATATTATTATTATTGCTCTTTAATTTGGATATTATTGATATAATTATGTGAGCAAAAAAAATATCTTGAGTGTTGACAAAAAAAAAACTAAGGAAGTACCAGAAATTCTTGTCCTTATCCTCTTTCTAATACTTGGATCCTTTTTTTTTTTTTTTGAATCAATAGCTTTTATCAATTTATAGGATTGGCGATGGGAACATTGAAAGAGAAAGAAGCAACCTTTTTGGAAATTTTGCAGAGAATTAGTAGACAAAATTGGAGATTTGTAAGTACTACGAAGAATGGAGCAAAGTGTTTGATTCTACTAATACTAGATGGCGGAGCCCGTGCTGTGCACGGGCGTATGCCCCACATTGTTAGAAAATCTCAAAAGTTCAATTTATTAGAGCTGAACACTTTAAAGCTAGACAAATTGAAAAATATAGCACTCATCAAAAAAGCTAGTCAAATACAAATATGATTTTATGATTAAAATGAAGATTCATACAAATGAAAATGTTACCTACTGAGTAGCTACTTTGATATACTTAAACATATATAACTCACGTCAACTATTTACAAGATCTTCCTTGAATCTATTGAGTGGTTAATGAGAACATGGAGTTTCTTCAAGAAACCTCTTGACATCATCAACTAATGTGCACGAATACTTCTTTTTCTTCAGGATATAACTCTAGCGATGGGCTTATCAAAACCTACATAATAACATGTGAAATATCAAAAGTTTCAAAGTGTCGAGAATCCAAAGTCTAGGTACCAAAATTTGTTCTATTCAAGAAATATTCGAAGATAATATATGTAACCTGTTGATATGATTCTTTATCCCTGCCATTCAAGGACATCATAGAGGGAATGGGAATACAAAAAGTAATAATTGTTATGCAAACTTCCAGGAGTTCTATTTATTGCTGGAATAAGACTGGAACCTTTGGGTTAATGAGCGTTCCAATAATGCAAGTTGCACCAGAATCAGTGCCTATATTCGACTGTCCAGGTTTCTTAGGCGGCAGGATATCTAGATAAAACTCTCAAAACTACAAGTTAATACAAAGAATTATGTAATACTTCTACCATTAGTAGTCAGAAAAGAACATCAGCAAAAAAAATATGTGGGATCCTAATAATCAAACTTGGTATTTTCTTTTTGCTCTTTTTCCGGTAAAATATCACATGCCAATGTTTCTTCAATAAAAGGACTACCAAAAATATTCAAAATCCATGTTACCAACAGGAAGACTTATGATAAATAATTCACAATGAAATAAAAATTGATTTTTCAGGTGACAAACCTGTAAAACATTAGGAAATGAAACAATATTAACTCCGGGAATATGTAAACTGATTCATCTACATGTGCCAGTAACCTTTACAAAAGTTCTGCTTCAGAACCTAGTCTATTCTTCATAATGTGGTTCAGAAAAATGATAAAATTGAAAAAGAAGATCATCATCTAACTGTAGTGGAGAACCTTTAAAGGTAAAGATGTTCTCTAGATATGGTGAGATTGTCCCTAACAACAGGTAAATTCATTCATGGCTACACAGTCAAGTAAAGAAAATCAAGTAATTATTTGAAAATAGTTCTAACGCCAACCTATTCTCCATATCGGATGACAGGTAAGTGTGCACTATAATATACACTTGAACAAACATGAAAATGACTTGCACAAATTTATATATAATCAATAACTCTAAAAGATATATACCTTCTTTAAAAATGAGAATACTCACATAAGTAATGAAAAGAACAGAATAAAGATACAGAAAAGTAGACAAAATCCTATATCAACTTCGTCTCACTCTCCAGTAACCTTGGGAATCGGGCCAAAAGAAGACCTCTAGTAGAGAAGACTTTTGAAGGTAACTGTTGGATAAGTATTAACTTTTTCTTTTCAGAAGTTATAAGTAATGATAATATTTCCAGATGTGAAATTTGGCTCTTAAATGGTCATAAAACATCAGCCTCCTCACAAGACAGAGAAAATAAAGATAAATGCATCATACACCTAATATTAGCTCACTGTCAATTCATTACGCTATAAAAGCATATTGTAAAACAGACATCCTAAAATCTAAAAGCACAGCTTGTAGAAGCACTACTCATAGGGTTGTGGTAGCAAAGCTTAGTAGAAGTACTACCTTTTCGAAAAGGCTAATAGTCTAATATATAATTTCATGTTATATGCATTGGTAAAAGCTATAATGCATAATCAGAAACTCCAGCATCTCATAGGTGTTTAAGGTAAGACACGCTTCAGGTTTTCCTCTAATTATTTTCAATTTTAATTATTTCTTAAAATCGCATATTTATTATACAGTTCTAATTATTTTTACTATTTAAGAATTTTTCCCACAAATTATAGGTCAATGATAGTAATTATGCACTAAACCTGAACAGATGCACGAGCAAGCAAACACAAAATTTAACTTGACGTATATGTTGGTTCTCCAGTTCTTCATCGTAAATCTTATCCTGCTTTCTTTAATTAAGTTGACAGAAAACTCCCAACTCATTCATCAATCAGAATTTTTTCACGAAGAAAGAAAAGCTCAAATTAACTTTTTGCTATCCAAAGACTTCCACACATGCCTTGTGTGTCAGCTCTTTTGATAGTTTGGCTCCCTTTTCAGCTTCTGATGAGTTCTCATGTGAAGCCAGTAAAAATTCCTTAGCCAATGTGTATCTCATTATTCAAGTTGCATTTGCACCATCTAAAGCTAATCCTAACTTCTATTCTCTTGTTCATATTTTTAAAGCATATCTTGTATAGTCGCAACAAAGCTTATCATTTGTAGAGCTTAGATGCTTGACATCAATTTACCTTTTTTAGTTTTAATGCAATTGCTTCGTATATTTGCGTATAGGTATTGTATCGTTACAACTAAACATATAACATGAATAAAAAAAAAGTGTAGAACCAACCTCTAACAATAGAAGCATTGTCCCTTTTTTCGTCACCTAGAGCACACTTCACTTTCAAAAGCCAGTAATATCCAAATTGTGTACTATTATGTTCCAACCAAATGGATCACAAATGCCCCATGTTGTTATGTTGGGAGAATAAAATCCACATAATATGAACATTGGAAATATGGAAATGGATAGACCTAAAATTTAATAAGCAATCCTTCACTTTTAATGTAGCGAAGAGAAGAGACCCTGCCATGGCTGCAAAAGAACATGTTGCATGTGATGGAGATATCTCAAATCACATAACAACCAGATTTTCCAAGCCAAGATGTGAGTTTGGTTATCTCTATGCGCAAATAATTTTATATCCCAGATAAGCAAAACTCATCACCGCCTCTTTGAGATTCATCTTTGAAAGAAAAGATTAGACTCACTATTAGAACTCATTAGTTAGATCAGGAATTTACTGAAGAAATATTCTATTCAAGATGATATGCTGATCAGAAGAACATTTTCCTAAAAATAACAACTCAACTCACTTTGAGAAAAAAATAACTCCAGTTCATCTTCCAAAGGTAGCATCAAAATAGTGATAAACAATTTTGTTTAGTTGAAATTTCATCATAAATAGCCAAAAAATAATGATTTTGAGAAAGAAAAGTGAAAGCCCTTGGTACGACCAAGGGTATATTTGTAATTGTACATGTTAAAAGCAACTGTACGTGTTCAAATGGAGATACACCACGTGCTACATGCCATTGCCCATTTGTCATTTTGGGTTCTTCTTTTTAATGTCAAATTATTATGAAGGCAAATTTATTCAATGAGCAATATGGTTGTAGAATTGCTGTGTTCAGTGGAAGGCTAAATAATTAGAAAAAAATTATAATACGCAAAGGTCAGCTACAAAGCTCTTACAGCTCAATTATGCCATAGTTGAACAAGAAAAAAAGAATGGGTTGTTAACTAATGCAAAACACCCAAAATCTCCAACCATTCTTAATTTTCGATTAAACATAACAATCTATTATAGCTTATTTTTTCACATAATAAGATGAACATTATTAGAAGATACATGCAGCACGAGAAATCAACCATAATTTAATTATGAGAAAATAAAGTGAGGAAACTACATATTATAGTCAAAAGTAGTGTACTTTCTTTCCTTGAGTTGCTGACTTTCAAAAATAGGTACATGCATTTAAAATTATTCAACCATTAAATTCCAAGTAAATGGCAAAAGATAATTAGCCATTTGCATCACTACAAAAGTAAATAAAGGTGGAAAAAGAAAAACTTTGACCAAAAAATTTGAGACCTTTATGCAATCACACACAAGCAGTGCTGAAATAATGCTCAGTTTATATAAGAAAGTATTTTTTCAGAATAACTAACCATATATTCCGGTTTGATGGCTATTATACAGGACTTACTTGTTTGGCAGAAGGAGCCTCATGTTAATTATCCCAATTCTATTATCACCTTCTCAAAAGTTTCATGCTCGGTCCTCCGAATCTGGCATAAAATATAGATAAAGTCGCAGAGTAAAGTAGACCACATGTGAATCAAAGTAAAGAGAAGTATGAATATTCAATACCTTAAGTGTAGAGTAAAACTCTATCTAATTTTAACAAAAATCCACCAAATTTCGGTATGCCATTCAGTTTAAGTGGATGGGAACAATGGCCAAACCATAACTTGTTTATTTAAACCAAAATTCATCTCGCTCAGAAAATGTTACGCAATATAAAGAGGACAATAAGTTCACTCCGAACAACATTTGCTAGTTTAGTAGTGGTAGTGTTACCACTAAAGCGATTTGATGTTATTGTTATGTTAGCTACCTAGACAAATTATGTGAACCAGACAAAAGCATAGAAACATTATAGACCATGTAAAATAAGTACCATTTGAATCCTCAGGAAAGATAATATAGTTGTAATGCAAAATATACCCAATAATTATCTTCTTTCTTTTTGTTAGTTTATTCACTTCCCAACCTTAGCATCATGTTGGTTCTGCAAATTAAAGAATTGGAAAGATGATGAGTACCCAAGAAATACAGCTCGGCAAACAGTGCTGAATCAGTACCTACTATATAGCACATTATAAGGGTTGTGTTTTATTTCAAATAGTAGGTTAAAGAAAGGTCATTTACTCCATTCACTCAATTCCCAATGTTAAATTAATGCAAAAGGCAACTTTTTCAGCTAAGAAACACAAGCACAAGTAAGAAATTTTTAACAAAAAAGACATTGCAATATACATATGAAAGAGTGTAGACAATAAAAAATCAGGATGCAATGAGATTAATTGGTTGATGCTTACAAGAATAAGTCTTAAAATTTGATAAAATCAAAATCTATAAATAACACATGCATGTACAAAATGCACCCAACCAATGTACACCTCAAAAGTTATAAAAGTATTATAGAAACACATAAATTAGCATATACAATAGTCATTCACATTAAAAAAAAAGTAATAAAGAAAAAAAAAGGAATTAAACATAGTTAGAACAACAACAATAACAACCCAGTATAATGCCACTTAGTGAGGTTTGGGGAGGGTAGTGTGTACGCAGACCTTATCACTACTCTTGGGTAGAGAGGCTGTTTCCAAATAGAACCCCGGCATCCTTCCCTCCTTCCCTCCAAGAACTTTCCACCTTACTCTTGGGGAGACTCGAATTCACAGTCTCTTAGTTGGAAGTGGGGTTGCTGACCATCAAAGCAACCCCTCTTGTGTGAATTAAACATAGTTGAAAAAGAAAAAAGAAAAACTTTTCACAGTAGACCATGTTGAGAGCTATCCACTATAAAGTAAAACATGCAAAACAAGAAATATTTAAGGACAAAAATTAGCAATCTCAAATCAACTAAAAGTGAAAAGCCAAAAGAGAAATAGAAATTCAAAAGAATAACAAACTGTAAGCTAATCTACTATTACCCAAAACATGCAAAAAAGTACTAACCTAAAATCAGCATTCATTCCCAAATTAACCAAAAAAGCGGAGAGCAAAAGCAGAGAAAAACATATGGAATTAAAAAAGAAAAGAAGAAAACTTACATAATCCACAATGCTGGCAAGAAGCTTGACAGTGGAAGAGGAAGGACAATTCTTATAATCAGACCCATTTGGGTTCAAGTTTCAACTGCGTAGAGAAACCCGAAAAATTGTTGAAAAGAAAAAAACAGTATAATAAAATTAAAGAGAAGAATAAGAACTTACCAAAAGATAACCCATTCGAGAGATCAGAGGAAGAAGAATCGTTAGACAAATGAATATCAGAGAAATGAAATTTGCCTTCACAATAATTTGACATTAGAAAGAAGAACCCAAAATGGCAAATGGGCAATGGCATGTAGCACGTGGTGTATCTGCATTAGAACACGTACAGTTGTTGTTAGCAAGTGCAATTACGACAATACCCTTGGTCGTACCAAGGTCTTTCACTTATTATATAGTTAAAAAATACATTGATGATGTATAAAGCTTAATTTACAGTATCATATCATATTTACCTATTGAAACAAATAAGCAAATAATATATATTTTTTTAAATTATAAATTCATTTTTATGCTAAATCACTTGTAGATATATCTTTTAGGAACCTGATAATATAAAACAAATTAACTACCAATGTATGTTACTTAAGTTGTAATTTTTATAATTTATCGAGTGTAATAGAGATTTAAAGAGTTTCTAAAATAAATGAATTAAGAGGGGGTAAGAGGAAAGAAATCAATAATAATTGAGCAGATTCAATGACCTTTCTAGAATAGGAGAATTGAGAATGGTGTTTTAAAAAATATTGAGAAAAGAAAAGAAAAATAATGAAAGGAAAAACAATAGGAAAACAAATAGAATTCAATACTTATTTTTTTCTTTTTTAGTTGCCTTGCATTCATTTCAAATTCTATGATTTGCATGAAGAATTTTTTTTTTTTTAGAAGAGAAGAAAAAGTAAAGGGGTACTATATAATGAAATAATGGGTATATATTGGATATGCATTACACAAACACATATTCAAGGGAACTTTTTTCTGATATTTTTTTTTTATATTTCTTAAAAAATAAAATTATGAAAATTATTGTGCATCTAACCTCAATCAATATATAGTATTTATTTTTTATTTATATATGTACGTCAAATTTTATTTCTTTTATTTTAATTAAATGTATAAAATAATTATTTATGAATCAAATATATTTTTATATTCGCGCGAAGCGTAGATAAATTTACTAGCTAATATATGTATATGTTTTTGTACAAATATTATCACTTACCAGAGTTAAGGCTAAGAAACCGTACTATTAGTGATGGCTCTCATTTTCGCATATTTGCCTCCAATACTTGACTTGTTGGAGCGGAGCAGTTTCGGGAAGAGGGGACCACTCTGATTAGTTCTTAACAAAGTTCATTCTATTACATTGAGGTCATATTTTGAGATGATATATTTTAGACAAGAAAGAAAAATATATTAATTTAGATATAATAATTTATTATAATTTGGTCAATCGATCAATCTACATATGATTCACAGCTAAAAGAGAATAAATTTTTGAGATAATACTCAAGGTTGTGTTCTTAATGTTATTGTGAGAAGCAAGAATTTTTAACTAAGAAAAGGATAACACATTCTTTTTTTTTTCTCTTTTTTTTTTTTTACTTTAAGAAAGTTAGTCCTAATAGATTAGAAATTTAGGACAAAACCCTAATAATATGTATCAAGTACTTTCAACGCGAAACATAAATTTATATCCTCCACCCATCATTTCCCTGAGTGTTACACTCCTATTATTTCTTCAATTGATATTTCATTCAGGAAGGATATCTTTTTTCATTTCACTAAGAATCAATATATAAATATAAAACTGGAAATTGAAATAGTGATGTGGCACCTCCAAAACCCAACATCTATATTTATTTTTTTCCTGATTTTTTGAGTTTTCATCCTTGTTTCAATACAATCTCAATTTTTAAAAACCATTCCCTGTACATAATAATTATCACGGGTCTTAAACAAGGGAAGAGGAGGAAATTTTGGAATTGAATGACAACTTCCCCTACATATGTTAATTATTAGTCTTAAATAAGGGGGAGGAAGAGATTGAATTTAATTGGGTAAAATAAGCAGGTTTAATGACTTAAAGAAGTAAATGCATAAATTAAAGCCGGTAAAGAAGTATAGTATTATAAATCAGAAACAATTCCTCCGGTGAATCCTCACTCCTCTTATTTTTCTTCAATCCAATGAAAGCTCATTGTATTATTTTTTCAACCGCTATTAGAATTAATGATACAATTATGAGTAGTAAATAGTAGTATCTAATTTGATATTTATTTGTTGTTTTGTCAATTCTCTGCTTGACCATTCAATTTCTAATCCAACTATATATAATAGTCTCTGATTGCATATCAAATACATTGTGGTGAGTTTTCAATTCCTTTTTTATCTTAATAATATTCTGTATTAGATGTTGAAATTCGAGCAAAAATAAAATATTTCAATAATTATTCATGTATCCACATTTATACATGCCATACTATATTGTATATTGAGATATGGAGAAGATAAAGTCAATGATGGTGATGATAATATTAGAAATTGCTTTCTATCAAATTCCACGAGCCGTTGAAGAAGTTTAGAAAGCTTTTGTCTGAATATTGATTCAACATCACTTTGTAGTTCACATTCACTTTTAAATATTTTTGTTTTTTTGTTTGTGTCTATTATATATGGATCATCATGAAGCTTGTAATAGTGACCGTGTTGTCATAAAAATATTATTTTAGTGATATTTTATTTTTTATAGAGTAGAAAATATATTCAAAAAGTTCTTATACTTTATTGGGTTTTACTAGGAGATTATTGACTATTGTGTGAAGAATAATATATATCTAATTTAAAGAGATATAATGTGGCACTTCTCCAAAACTAATGACCAATTATTTTTATCACTTTCTGGCATTTTTCTCTTATTTTGTCCAATTATTTGATTTATGGAGATATAACGTGGCAGATTTCTAGAATTAAAATGGCCAATTATTTTTATCAGTTTTGGCATCTACACAATTAAAAGTATATAACAATTTTAATTCTTTTTCCTCCCTTTATTTAAGGTGTACATATAGTAACTCCTAAAATTATTTGACTGCGGTAAGAAATTTAAAAAAAGTTTCCCTCTTTCCGGTTTTTACATAGTAATAATTGCCAAGAGAACGATTTAATAAGGCAAATTGAAAGAGGAAAGAGAAAGAAAGAATAAAAAGTTGCAGAGGAAGAATAAAAAGAGCAGAGTGTTCAGGGAATTGAGAAGGAAGGAAAACAAGATCAATGAAAAAGAATTAGGAAAAAGTGTAAAAGTTTAACAAATGGATTTTTTTATATATTTAGTTTCTTTACTTTTCATTTCATGTTTATTAATTTTACTATTTAGTGCAAAGAAAAAAAAATCAGATGCATATCTAAGTACACGTTCATGTATATAAAAAAATCAAGTATTAAAATCTTCTTAAAATTCTTATTAAAAAAATCTGATAAGAAGATAAATTCATTAAGCTCAATTTCTAACAAGAAATTATCTTTTGTAACTTAATCAGTATATAGAATAATTTCTTATATGCATTTAAATAAAAAACTGTTATCTTCAATATCTGGTTGAATTTATAATACTTCATCCAGTCCAAAATAAGTGATTTTTCCAAATTTCAAGTGTAAATTAATTATCTTTTTCCTTTATTGTCCTTCAAGTAAATAGTGTTGGAATATGGTTTGGAGTGTTTATATGAGATAGTAAAGGTTAATATGGTCAATTCTATTGCTAATTAATGTTAAAAGGTAAATTTCTTAATCTGTGTGAAAACATAAGAAAAAATCACTTATTTTGGACCAGATGGAATAATAATTTTGTTCAATGTCATTTATATCGACCGCGCGAAGTGCGGACAATTTCTCTAGTTAACTAATATAATATTCATTGATTATATTGTAATGTAGATATGGTATAATAAGTTAATTGTAGATTAAACGGATTTCGTTGATTATCATCGTAACATAGTAAATATATCACATGTCGATATGTATACCATTAATATTATCGTGTAGATAAACGGATGTGACTTACATATGAACCGTTATTACGTATTGACTAATAATTATAGTTATAATTTATTATAACCTAATAACAAACGTATTCCTATATAAAACCAGAATTACTGAACATTATTGGGTAATAATATACGTATGATCTTATAGTCGTAATATCAGTTAATATGTATGTGTACGATAATATTAGTCCAAACACATTGTATAACATTAATTGATAACAAGTTATTATGAAAGTTATTATTAATAGTAATAATGTATGTAGTCGTATTTGTGTTATCAATTACCCCTAGATTAATTTTATTACCATTCAGTGAATATAATAATTATAGTTACCCAATTAACAACCACTAATTGTTATAATTAATTGTTTAATCAACCTATTAGTATATACGTTGTTACGTTGTAATATTAATAAACGCATATATTTAAGTATCAATTGTTATGTCGTTTAAGAATTGTATAAGCCTAACATTAGGTATAAGTCCATTTGACTAACACTATATAGTAGTAAATACAATCGTTTAATAAAATGGGATTATTAAACGATTGATAACTCACATGATGACGGGCCGGGTCATCACAATAACATTGGACGTAATAATAATTGTACAACCCTATACTCATATATGATATTACATATGAGTATAGGTTCAACATCTAATATGACATATTTTAATAATATACAATACTATAATTATAAGTTCATAATGCATATAGTTACATACATATGATAATAGATTTACTAATTATCACGGAAATGAGTATAATATCGTTCTAATATTATTTGAATTAATTATCTATATTATGAATCTACACTTAGTATATATAATTATCTTATGTCCTATTGGTTGAAATAATTATAATTTCCATTATATTATTCAAGGAAATATTATTCGATACGTGATAGTTTTATTACAATTATACGATTACTATGATTTTAATATCTAGATTTCATTCATTGTATACTATTATATACTGAAAATTGTAATGATATCCATTGTGTCATCCCATATGTTTTGATATAATAGTCATTTTGACTTATCTCTACATGAATTGTTATGTCATTTTATAGTATTACGTAATATTCATTATAGGGTTAATACGCGCATATTTATTGTAGGATTTATTACACTTCAAGATCAAAGTGTAATATAGGGTACACATATCTGTTTTATTTTGAAATAGTAAGACATATCCCTAATAACATTACGTTCATATGGAACTTATATTCTTACTTTGACCCATCATCCCTTAATACGTATTATGACTATTGAATGATAATATAGACTATATACGGAGTCTACATTAATCCTATACCATTATTATTTAACAATTAAACTGGTATATAATCATATCAGTTTATTTAAATACCGTATTATTATATAGGAGGGTTACCCAAGTAAGCTCATCAATAATGTAATATGGTCAAGTTAATTACGTGGCAATAAATGCATATGATTTCATAGTAATTGTCACGACCCCAGTTCACCAATCGTGAACATGTCATGACGGCACCCAGTTCCCACGACTAGGTAAGCCTAACACTTTGCGGAATGTACAAGTTTATGTACTTTAAACAAGAAATAGCGGAAAACGATATAAAAAGGAAATGTAATCCGTGCCACTTGGCACATACACTAGTCAAACACACTGTATAAAATACCACCAAGACCCGGAATCCTACGGGCAACACAGACTAAAAGAAATACAACTGTGGCTCTATGTGTAAAGAGTATCTAAAACAACGAATTGAAGGAAAAACATCTACTAGAACTATCAGAATAGAAGGAGGGCCTCCGGAACCGCGGACGTAGCAGATCATACCTCGAGGTCTCCCAAAGTGCTGCTGAATCACCTAGTATGAGCCTGTCCTGATATATATGGATCTGCACAACAAAGTGTGCAGAAAGAGTAGCATGAGTACACCACGGCGGTACTCAGTAAGTGCCAAGCCTAACCTCGATGGAGTAGTGACGAGGAAGGTCAGGGCCCTACTAAGAGAACAATAATATAATGATGATAACAATAATAAGCAGTTTAAATAATAATGAATCTGAAATGACAACAGTAAAGTGATTTCCGCAACCGTCTACAATTTAAGCTAGCAGCAAGTAATAACTCAATCAACAAGTCCAGGACCTGTGGGACCTGTGGGAAATGAACCCACAGTCCCTTTCCATAACCAACAATCCAGGAGCTACAGGAATTGAACCCGCAGTCCCGATAACAGTATCCCTCGGTCTCCGGGAATCGAACGTGCAGCCCATGTCTCAATAAATCTCAGGATCTCCGGGAATCGAACCCGCAGTCCCTACCAATAACTCAGGATCTTCAGGAATCAAACCCGCAGTCCCTACCAATAACTCAGGATCTCCGGGAATCAAACCCGCAGTCCCTACCAATAACTCAGGATCTCCGGGAATTGAACCCGCAGTCCCTACCAATAACTCAGGATCTCCGGGAATCAAACCCGCAGTCCCTATCAATATCACTCCGGGTCTCTGGGAATCGAACCCACAGCCTTGGGTCTCCGGGAATTGAACCCGCAGTTCACCAATACAGACAATAAAGGAACGCACAGAGAATATAATATGTTTAACTACAACTTCACCGAAACTAGTGCCAATAATTTATCAAGAAGTTCAAGTAAGTTCACTAGGCAATTAGACATGTTGAATCCTAGCTATTCATACTTTTCTAACTAATACCGGGTAGAAGTAACGCTTTTATCATCTAAGAGTAGGAATATCACTAATCGGACAATTCAAGTAAAGTGTGTGTTACAACAACCAGCGCATGTACACGCCTGTCACCTCGCGTACAAGACATTTAAACTATCACATAATATCCTAGGGGTGAAAGTTCCCCCACACGAGGTTAGACAAGCCACTTACGTCAATTCTGGTACAAAACCGCTAAGAGACAACTCTTTTGCCACGAATGTCGGCCTCCACAAGCGTAGTATTTGATAAAAATCAATAGAATCATATCAAAATAGGCCAATTGGGCATTACCCAATCAAAACAATTCAAAATACACCAAAACCCACAAGTTGCCAAAACCTGACTTTCGGTATGCTTATCGAAAAATCACGAAAGTTATATATTCGGGTTCCTTATCACAATACGAGTCCGTGCATATAAAATTTATCGAAATCGGACTCCGTTTGCCCATCCAAATCAAAGATTTTCTAAAATTTTGGCCTAGGGCTCAAACCCTCCATTAACAGTGAAATAACCACGGATTTCATGATAAACTAACGAATTAAGGCCAAGAAACTTACCCCCGATGATTTCCCGATGATATCCCAGCGTTTCCCCTTCAATTCCCTCTCTTGGAGCTCAAAAATGGCGTTTTTGTTTTATGGGGTGGCGGCTGAAATGTTTCTGGACTTAAGTGATCACTGCCAGACATTTTTACTCTATGCGATCGCATGAACACTGTGGCGATCGCATAGAACAAATTTTGACCCTCGCCAAACTACTCTATGCGATCGCATAGTCCTCAATGCGATCGCAATGCTCACCAAAATATACCTATGCGATCGCATACCTGCTCCGCGATCGCATAGGACAAAAGCTAGGCCTGGGAACCCCTTCTTTATACACTATGCGATCACATAGGACTGTACGCGATTGCAGAGCACAACCTTCCAAAATTATGCGATTGCATATCCTTGCCCGCGATTGCATAGAACAAATACTTGGCCTCTTCAAAACCTTCTATGCGATCGCATCAGCCCATTGCGATCGCATAGAGCATTAGTCTGCAACATACACCAGCAGTTAACAGCATTTCCAAAATGCATGAATTAGCCCGATTGGACCCCCGGATTCATCCCGAGACCCCCGGGACCCCAACGAAAACTACCAACCTACTCCAAAACGTGATATGAACTTATTCCAATCATAAAAACACATCTAACAATATCAAAACCCATAATTCACATCGAATTCAAGCCTAAATTTCTTAAAACCTTCCGAATTGCACATTCGATCTAAAACCCGACCAAACGACGTCCGAATGACCTGCAAATTTGCGGACATATCCAAAACCACATAACGAAGCTACAGAAATTGTCGGAATTCCATTCCGACACCCGGATCAAAATCTCACCTATCGTTCGGATTCGCCAAAATTTCAAACTTCGGCATTTCAAGCCTAATTGAGCTACGGACCTCCAAACTACATTCCGAACGCGCTCCCAACCCCGAAATCACCTAACGGAGCTAATGGAACCATTTGATTTCTGTTCCGAGGTCGTCTTAACACTGTTCCGGCTACGGGCCATTTTTCAACTATAAGGCTTCTATTTAGGGACTAAGTGTCCCAAAACACTCTGAATTCTTGAATCGACCCTCCCAGCAAACCACAATAGCTAAAATGAAATTGGGGAACAGTTAAATTGGGTGTCGGGGCGTAATTTTCTAAAACGACCGTCCGGGTCGTTACATCTTCCTACACTTAAAAGATTCGTTCGTCCTCGAACGAGCATAGAAAACATACATGGAATGGTGAAGAGATGAGGGTACTGGTTGCACATATACTGCTCGGTCTCCCAAGTCGCCTCCTCGACCGGCTGACCCCGCCACTGGACCTTTACTGAAGCGATGTTCTTTGACCTTAGCTTCCTGACTTGCCTGTCTAGAATGGCCACTGGCTCCTCAACATAAGACAGATCCTCGTCTAGCTGAACAGGAGTAAAATCCAACACATGCGATGGGTCATCGTGGTATCTCTGGAGCATAGAGACATATAACACGGGATGGACCCCGGCTAGGCTGGGAGGTAAGACCAACTCATAAGAAACCTCCCTAACACGCCTCAAAACCTCAAAAGGAACAATAAATCTAGGACTCAGCTGAGCACATTAGCCTGATATAATCTGAAGATATTCCCTCTTGTTCAAACAATTAAGTCTTGGAGCCTAATTCCAACATCCAGAATTCTATGTCAGGCTTGTTTTCACCAAAAGATCACTCAATATTCCTCAAACGCCGTCCTCAAACATGACTGCATAACCTTGCTGGATTCTTACCTTGCAACACAAAATCCACAGGACCACGATAATATTTTATGACCAAATTAGCCAAAAATTCAACGAATCGGGTGCTCTCATTGCACCTCATGATCTACATAGGTCTCGTTCTAACTTTTACAATACTGACACGACATAAGAGATGTGCTAATATCCATAACCAACTACTAAATCAACAATTCATTGGGTCTATACTCCTGACAAGATCTATTACCTCGTCCTAAACCAGAGGATGATCTTTTCCTCTATAATATACCTTATATAATCAGTTTGAACTAATCCCAAATCCCATAATCTCATCTCATCCAGTACGAACTGCTTAGGCGATAAGCCACCTAAGACATAATCAAAAGTCCCACAAGATGACACAATGTGCCAGTAGGCTACTAATTCGTACGTGATATAAAAGGAAGGCGAACACTAGAGAGAACTATTCAACTCTCACACTAACATGGACCTCCCTAGAAAAATAGGAAACACAACACATAAAAGCAAATATGGACACCGAAATAAATATCACACTATTGCGGCGTGCAACCCGATCCCAGCAATATACCCATGGCGGCGTGCCACCCGATCCCAACAATATAACCATGGCGATGTGCCACCCGATCCCAACAATATAACCATGGCGGCGTGCCACCCGATCCCAACAATATAACCATGGCGGCGTGCCACCCGATCCCAATAATATAACCATGGCGGCGTGCCACCCGATCCCAACAATATCGACTCACACAAGGAGTCATATGTCGAGCTGAATAGCTCGTCACATCAAAATACTGAATATCGCTCATAAGCACACTAAGGTGCATGATATAAGACACAATGAAACATATAGCGCCATAGGCTACAAACTCAAGCACAACTGAGGTGCGATATATGATCTGAGTCTCAAGAGCCATCATGCTCATATAACATCACCGTTGAGCGGAACCTCAACACATAAGGAACTTACCAAGGCGTCTCACACTCATACGGCGCAATATATCTTTACGTGAATTAACTAACCGCGAAATAAGACCGCGACTATCCCTCCATAAAGGACGCATTGCTGGAAGAAACATAACCAGCCTGACGCAAGGCTCACTTCCACATATAAATCTATCCACCGACCTTAAGTCTATTCTGGTCGTGCCAAGCTAAGTCAATAATATTTCACAGGTCTATAACCCAATAAGCAGAGAGCCCTCCAGGCATAAATTCTCAAATGGATGATATCACCAAAATCCTCATACTGGTTTAAATTTCTAACCAATCAAGTGACTACATGTCACAGCTATACAATCTTCTTGTGAGGCAAGCTCCCACCATCTTCCGAATAATTAAACGGGCCTGCACATTCAACCCACCAGCTATAGTAACACTGAAAAGCGACCAGGAGTCCCTAACCGGGATGCAAAGCCTTTCCCACAGAACACTGATCTCAAGTGATACTAACGTTAATACCTATCTTACTCAAATACTGAAACTCCTTTCCTGCTCATCCGAGCTCTTTATATCACATTCATTGACCCAACTGCGACCTTGGTTCTTACTTCAAATTCCATACCACTCACTGCACCTCACGTGCCGATATACGATAGACACGATTTCTATCACAACTCTAGAACTGACGATAGGCAAATACTTCATCACATAAGACCATCCATTTAACTCATTTCAGGACAACTATAGCAACATACAGGCGAATTCTCATAACAATCGAATATGCCAATCTCTAAGTAGTGGTCCAAGCCACCATAACCCTTTCCGAGGTCTGCCTACTCATAACAGGCCCCTAACAGACGAATACTTCAGAATAACATCAATCACTACGGCCGACAAGTCTCAAATGCACCGCCACAAATCACATGCATAACTCGATCACATTGCATGAACCGATCATTGACATCAATATGCCAACTCAACTATGGCTAATCAATCTACTTCCTTCCAGTTTACCCTGGATTGACTTAGAAATGTTAATATCTCCCTTCAATACCTAACTTATTCCAACCGTACTCACCCCGAGTGACCTTAGATCATGAGGCCATGCTATCTCGAGAACGACGACCATTTCATGTCTCTCAAATGCTACACCACAAATCATAACATCATAGAACATTTTGTGCCGTTCTTCATAAGTTGCTTCAAAAGCTTGAGCCTCAACTGTACTTATAGACTCAGAATTATCAGGCACCACACGTTACCTCTTGAATTCAATAGGACCGCTATTGAGAGCCATCCGGCCTTGACTTGCCCCAGTACGCAACCAACTCTACTGAATGTTTATAACATATGAATACCCTCTCGATAAAGCACCCAGCGGAATCACTTCCCGCGAAGCCTGCACCTATACGAGGCATAAATCATGAATCTTTCCTCAAGTTTGAACATGAGCCGGTAAGGCTAACCATAACATGCATTCAACAATTCATATACTCAAATTATCACTCATGGTCTTTTTTTTTCCGTAGCTGCAATAACACAATAATATGCTGGTATCCAGAATTCACACAGGTAATTAATCATGCGACCCAATCTTAAGCGGTGGGACTCTCCCACTTAGCCCAAAGCCACAATTACACGACTCCCGAACACATTAGAACCATGCTCTCAAGTCATTTACTATTATTCAACTGCAACTCACTTGATCCAACGAATATAACCACATGTGCTATATTAGCACTCTAACACCATAGGGTATGAACTCATCCCAATACAACCAAGCGTCTTCCCGCTCTATGTATGGAGCATTCTTTACCACGACAGCTTAAGACATACTGTGATTCTCACACCTACGAAGCACCATGTAGCCTTCGCCGAAGTCTTCCCTGCTGATAATGAAATGTAGAATTATTATGGACACAGGAACATCAAAAGTCCCAACATCATACCATACAAGTCTCAACTCTTACTCTTCCACAAGTTTCAAAGAACTTTTTGAATTGCACCTAAATACAGCGCAGGCCAAATCTGATATGACACATGACCCATAATTTGATCGTTGATAGTGAAATCCTTTCACTTGGCACAAAGCCATAAGATACATCTTGCTAATCCATGATACTAGCCTTTATCATTCATATGTCTTCATCATAAGACAGCCTAAGACATTCGTTTGGTACATGCCATTCTTAAGATAGTTAAACTCATTTTTCCCCACAGTATCTCTGCTGGCTGAATCCTTCGCTAAATAGATATCTCATATGAACCATATAGTCTTTATTACCGCCAACTATCTTTAGATCTATATCCACATTGTGATTATACCATTGCTGTGACGATTAGGCAGTTAAGTAAACCTTCTCAAGACCGTACTTATCAACCGAATGTCAGAACCTAGTGCACCCCCATGTGCACAACTGAAGATCTCTCAATTCTCTTGCATTATCGATATGGATGACATGCGGTAGCAATGGTTGAGTAAATTTTTGACTCCCTTGAGATCTCTCTGCAGCGTCACGAACCGTCGGCGCATACTTGATCCCGAATGCGCAATTTCAATACACGAGTGGATGCAAAAGAACATATGACATAGGCTTCAAGTGAATAAATGGCGCACGATAAGGAATTCAAAGAATTGAAGAGTTTCCTAAATAGTTACATAGCCTCTCGTAGATAAATACAGACGTCTCCGTATCGATCAACGATACTCTAAGTAACCGGTCTGTGTCCCGTGACTCCTATGAACCTAGAGCTCTGATACCAACTTGTCACGACCCTAGTTCACCAATCGTGAATATGTCATGACGGCACCCAGTCCCCACGACTAGGTAAGCCTAACACTTTGCGGAATGTACAAGTTTATGAACTGTAGACAAGAAATAGCGGAAATCGATATAAAAAGGAAATGTAATCCATGCCACTTGGCACATACACCCGTCAAACACACTGTATAAAACACCACCAAGATCCGGAATCCCACGGGGAACACAGACTAAAAGAAATACAACTGTGGCTCTATGTGTAAAGAGTATCTAAAACAACGAAATGAAGGAAATCATCTACTAATACTATCAGAATAGAAAGAGGGCCTCCGAATCCGCGGACGTAGCGGATCATACCTCGAGGTCTCCCAAAGTGCTGCTGAATCACCTAATATGAGCCTGTCCTGATGTACCTGGATCTGCACAACAAAAGTGTGCAGAAGAGTAGCATGAGTACACCACGGCGGTACTCAGTAAGTGCCAAGCCTAACCTCGATGGAGTAGTGACGAGGAAGGTCAGGGCCCTACTGAGAGAACAATAATATAATGATGATAACAATGATAAATAGTTTAAATAATAATGAATCTGAAATGACGACAGTAAAGTGATTCTTTACTCTATGCGATCGCATGAACAGTGTTGCGATCGCATAGAACAAATTTTGAACCTCGCCAAACTACTCTATGCGATCGCATAGTCCTCAATGCGATCGCAATGCTCACCAAAATATTCCTATGCGATCGCATACCCTGCTCTGCGATCGCATAGGACAAAAGCTGGGCTTGGGAACCCTTTCTCTATACACTATGCGATCGCATAGGACTGTACGCGATCGCAGAGCACAACCTTCCAAAACTATACGATCACATATCCTTGCCCGCGATCGTATAGAACAAATACTTGGCCACTTCCAAACCTTCTATGCGATCGCATCAGCCCATTGCGATCGCATAGAGCATTCGTCTGCAGCACACACCAGCAGTTAACAGCATTTCCAAAATGTATGAATTAGCCCGATTGGACCCCCGAATTCATCCCGAGACCCTCGGGACCCCAACGAAAACTACCAACCTACTCCAAAACGTGATACGAACTTATTCCAATCATAAAAACACGTCTAACATCAAAACCCATAATTCACATCGAATTCAAGCCTAAATTTCTTAAAACTTTTCCGAATTGCACATTTGATCTAAAACCCGACCAAACGACGTCCGAATGACCTGAAAATTTGCGGACAAATCCAAAATCACATAACGAAGCTACAGATATTGTCAAAATTCCATTCTGACCACCGGATCAAAATCTCACCTATCGTTCGGATTCGCCAAAATTTCAAACTTCGTCATTTCAAGCCTAATTGAGCTACGAACCTCCAAACTACATTCCGAACGCGCTCCCAACCCTGAAATCACCTAACGGAGCTAATGGAACTATTTGATTTCCGTTCCGAGGCCGTCTTAACACTGTTCCGGCTAGGGGCCATTTTTCAACTATAAGGCTTCTATTTAGGGACTAAGTGTCCCAAAACACTCCAAATTCTAGAATCGACCCTCCCAGCAAACCGCAATAGCTGAAATGAACTTGGGGAAACAGTTAAATTGGGGGTCGGGGCGTAATTTTCTAAAACGACCGGCCGGATCGTTACAGTAATATTGTTTAGATATATTTTTAAATATATCTGGATGACTTATAATCCAGATATATTTGACTTACCAATATCACATCGTGGAGGACTTTTTGCAAACGTCCTATAAATATATTACTCTTGGAATTCTTTATAGTCCATAGTTTTAGCCTAGATATGTCGAAAGGGTTATTAGTGTTGTTATTTAGTAATACAACATATCGTATTACAATCATTTAACCTATGAATTTTAAATATTAAGCGACAATCATTTACCGAACACTTGTTTAGTGATATGGGGACATAAGTTCCAAGTATACAAAATGCTTATGTCAGATTTAGTAAATGAGTTTTATTGAAAATCCATAGGGTCCTACTGATTTCCATTATCAACTTATGGCCTTCTTTGAATGGTAATCTAATCACCATTCATAAATTAACAACCAATCTCTACATTCGCCTTCTTTTGAATGGTAATGATTGTTATATATGAGTCCTATATAGTTTAACACCGGGATAGTTATATGAGACCACAATTAGTCGATGATTGTGCTTAAATGCTTAGTATACTTAATCCTATATCGTATACTAAAGTATTATACTGTTTATACAAATACTAACTACAATCATAAATACTTAGTAAATTAATGGACTTATGTGGTTTAACCTATGCATAAATCACATGGTTTTTAAATGGAGCTGAAAATATCATTCATATACTAGGACGCATCGGCCTACGACAATCACATAAGTCCATTTGACTAATATCATTATGATTTTCACATTGAAATTTCCAATTTACGATATATTAGGCCTAATTTACATTACATAAATGTGGACCATTCGGAATATATAGCATTCATAAAGGTATACTTTGAAGTCAAATCGTGTAGGCTATAATTGGATATATCACAAATACATCTTTGTCATATATAGAAATTAGTTATGATAATACATCACTAATATTAATCCTAGTGAATGAATATGAGGCTTTAATAATTTATATCAAAGTAAATACACGAGTCCTATGGGTCCCGTAATCAAGGATTAATACTAGGGATTGATATATGAATTGTGATGACCCGGCCCGTCATCATGAGAGTTATCATCCCGTTATTCCCGTTATATGCTCGTTAATGTTTCAATAAGCATGTTTGGCGAGTTTGAATCAATTCGGATTGAGTTTAGTTGGAAATGAGACAAAAAGTCTCTTAGAAGAAGGAATAGTTGGGAAAAGTCAACTCGACATTGACTTGTGAGTTAGAGAGCTCGAAATTGAATTCTAATGATTCGTTCAGCTCCGGGAGGTCATTTATGAGCTAGGAAAGCGATCGGAAGTGAATTTGGAGGCCCGGTGTAGTTTTAGGCTTCAATTGGCTAAAGTTGAATTTTGGCGAAGTCTGAACGGTAGGTGAGATTTTGATCCGAGGGTCGGCATGGAATTTCGGTAGTTCCTGTAGCTTCGTTATGTGATTTTGGATATGTCCGAAAATTTTCAGGTCATTCGGACGTCGTTTGGTCGGGTTTTTGAATGAATGTGCAATTCGGAAAGTTTTAAGGAATTTAGGCTTGAATTCGATGTGAATTATGGGTTTTTATGTTATTAGACGTGTTTTGATGATTGGAACAAGTTCGAATAAGGTATTAGGATGTGTTGGTATATTTGGATGAGGTCCCGGGGACCTCGGGGTGTTTTCGGATGGTTAAACGGGAGAAAATATGGAAAATTGCAGACTTGTGCACTGGTTTTGTTGTTTTCGCTCCTGCGGAAATGGGGGCTGCGAGTCCGCAGGAGCGGACAAGGGGGCGCAGAGGCGCTTGGCTTTGCAGAAGCGGAAACATGTCCGCTGAGGCGTCATCACAGGAGCGAGGATGAGACCGCAGAAGCGGTCAAGAGGCGAGATGGGGAAGACTGCAGAAGCGGATTGATGATCGCATAGGCGAGTCCGCAGGAGTGGACTCATGATCGCAGAAGCGGGAAAGACCGCAGGGGCGAAGTAAATTCCGCAGGAGCGGACCCGAAGGAGCGGTCCGTGGATCGCAGGAGCGGAAATGGCCAAATAGTCCTGGGTTCGCAGAAGCGACCAGTTGGTCGCAGAAGCGGTTCCGCAGGGGCGGAAATGGTCTGCAGAAGCGAAAATCACAGAGAGTTAATTGTATCAGAAGTGAGAAAATTTCAGAAACATTTCACACATTTGGGTCTCGGCTTAAGGGGGCGATTTGGGCGATTTTGAAGAGAAACTCAAGGGAATTCGTTAGGTAATCAACTATGGACTCATCTTATGATTAGTATTGATAATATTATGCAATTATATCATGAAAATGGAGGAATTTGGGGTAATTCATGGAGGATTTAGCCCTAGGCTTGAACTTTAGAAAATCAAGGTTTTGAATGGGCAAATGGAGTTCGAATTTGGTAAATCTTATATGCTTAGACTCGTATTGTGATGAGGGTTCCGAATATGTGACTTTCGTAATTTTTCGAGAAGCGTACCGAAAGTCAAGTTTTGACAACCTTGTGGGTTTTGATGCAATTTGGGTTATTTCGAATGGGTTACGTGAATTTAGCATATATTGATGTATTGTCATTGATTTTGAGCAGATTTGGCACCCGAGGAGATTGATTTGCGAGGCAAGCGTAAGGTGGACTGAGGCTTCTACAGGTTCGAGGTGAGTGGTGATAGTAAATAATGTACTAAGGGTTTGAAGCCCCGTACTAGCACTTCACAATGCTATGTAGAGATGAGATACACGCCATGTGACGGGCATGGTGGCATTGTGATTTGGGGATTGGACTTGGTCCTTCCCGACTGATAGTGTATTGTGTATTATAACTGTGTAATTGGGCTAGTAGCCATGTTTGGGACCTTGTGCCGATCTGTAGAGTATTAGGGGAGCCAGTAAAGCTATGTGACCCTTATATCATGCTTGATACATACACTCAGCCGTAGTATATCATGCTGGCTACATACGCTCAGCCGTACTATATCATGCTGGCTACATACACTCAGCCGTAGTATATCATGCTGGATACATACACTCAGCCGTAGTTATATCTGTATAGCATATCATGAGCCAGTACTAGATGTGTACTTTGAGGGAGACTATTTGGGGTGGGATTCCCTGTTCTAGCTGAGTGGGCCTGAGAGGCCAAGTCTATACTGACTGAGATAGAGTCGAGGACCCACTATGAGATATTATATTGGGCCTGAGAGGCCAAGTCTATATTGAATGAGATAAGGTTGAGGACCCATTGTGAGATGTTATATTGGGCTTGAGAGGCCAAGTATATATTGACTGGGATAGGGTCGAGGACCCACTATGAGATATTATATATATATATATATATATATATGTTGGATCGGGCTGCACGCCACATAACTATATGTATTGGATCGGACTGCACGCCGCAGTGATATATATGTGGATCGGACTGCACGCCGCAGTAATATACAAGTGGGACGGACTGCATGCCACAGTATTATTGCGCTTGGGCTGTAGGAGCCCCTTCGGAGTCTGAGTCTGCACACATTCTCAGTGAGCGCTGGTGTATTATGGGATCGGGCTGCACGCCGCAGCAGATTAGTTATATATGTATATATATATTGGATCGGGCTGCACGCCGCAGTAATATATGTGTGGATCGGGCTGCACGCCGCAGTAATATATGTGTGGATCGGGCTGCACGCCACAGTATCATAGCGCTTGGGCCTAGGGAGCCCCTCCGAAGTCTGTATACACCCCCAGTGAGCACCGTCGACGTTAAATGGAGCGGGTTGCGCGCCGCAGCGGTATACGTATTGGACCGGGCTGCACGCCGCAACATTATACTTATTCATATCCATATACATTCTTAATTACTTATACATTATAGACATATGTATGTATCTACATACATTTAGTTGGATGTACACCATAGCGGTACGAGTGAGGATTTGGTCAGTGTGCGACCTTGTTGAGATAGGTGTGGACTGGAGATCAGAGTACTCACTGTAGTGATGACTTACCTGTAAGGTTGCCTTAGAACTATTTAGTGATAGTACTGGAGTTCTTATTTTCAGTTATTGTTTAATATTTATTATTGTTACTCATTGAGTTGAAATATACTCACCCCACTCCCCTGCACTTTTTGTGCAGATATACAGGTTCAGTAGAGCAGTTGAGCTATCGCAACTGCTTTACTATCACCATTCCGTGGAGTCTTCGAGGTAGTTGCCGACGTTCGCAGTACCTGACCTCTTCCTCTTTATCATTTTGTTGTTTCCACTCTGCCTAGACTAGATTCTGTAGTAGATTTCATTTGTAGAGGCTCAGACTTGTGACACCACGATTTGGTTGGTACCGTATTTGTATGCTTCTACTATTACGTTTATCACTTTGATATGAACACTTGCCATTTAAGTTAACTTGATCACCTGAAACTAATAATTGGCCGGTTTAATGGATAACATGGTCGGGCTTGCCTAGCATTGTGTTGGGCACCATCACGACCAAGGTTTGGGTAGTGACAAGTTGGTATCAGAGCCTAGGTTAACAGGTCTCGTGAGTCATGAGCCAGTTTAGTAGAGTCTTGTGGATCGGTACGGGGACGCCTATGCTTATCCTCGAGAGACTGCAAACCTTTTAGGAAAGCTTCAAATTCTTGAAATTTTTATCGTGCGTACTTGATTCAGCTTGAGGTATGATTCTTGAAATTCCTTCTGCACGTTGATGTGCGCACTCAAGTGCTTAGTGATAAATTTTCCTTGATGGCTTATGATTCCCTAATCGAGGGACGAGATATAATCTCTGTGAGTTCATGTTGGGCCAGTCTGGAGGACTTGAGTCTGGATCCTTGTCTATGGCTTGAGCACCGAGGTGCTAATTTCGTGAGCCGGTATTATGAGATTCATGCGATCAGTATTGATCTTAATTGTGAAAATGGCAGTTCGATAATGGGTGAGCTGCAAGGTATTCAATCCTAATTGTGATCTGTTACGTGGGCGTGGTCAGTATGTTCATGTTCCTTAGTGGAAAGGTATAGTGCATTACGTGTGGTAGTGTGAGTTCAGACGCAGGAAGACCAAAGTGGCTGTGCTAGGTGTATCGTGGTGAAAGGTATATGTGTTATGATTTGAGCAGGTGCAGCGCATGTTCATTTACTAATGCTGATGATATAATTCGTGTAGTATTGAGATTTATGTTGTTGATATGCATTGTGATGTCTTGTCGAGTTGCGGATGTATTGTTAGGATGATTTTGGTGATTCGCTGGCAGGTGGATAGGCCGAATTACAAAGGAAACTCTGTGGAAAGTTTTGAAAAATTTGGGACTTAGAAAAATATTTCTGTCACCTGGAGAGTAGGCTTAAATGTTGAGTGTGAATAAATGCAAGAATTGCAGGTGAGTTAAGGTCTCTGATGATTCGAGTCTCTGTCAAGCTTGTAAATGACTTGAGTTTAATCTCAATATAACATTGTGGCATCACTTGAGTAAGAATGCTATGAGTGGCTAAAAGTGCTTTAATGTATGGCTCCGAGCCAAGTTGGGGAGGTTGTTATTGATTAACTGATTGCGCTGTTGTGTGCTATGTTGGTCCTGTCTCTAGGTATGTTGGGAAATTTTGATAAAGGTTATGGTTCTTCATAGATGTGAAGAAATACTAGGATGTTTTGAACTTATGTTGGTAAAGAATGTTCGGTGTATAGAAAAGAAAGATAGCTAAGTGTATCTGAATGTAATCATGTTCTGCGGTGTCAGAGTTCTAGTAAGGCACGAGTGGTTCTGTTCAATAAGGCAGTTGAATTATACCCTGTTGAGGGTGAATGACGCCCGAGAATAGCCTTGTGGTGTTCAAGATGTACGCTTGCAACAGTCAGGTGCCTTAAGACTGTGTATGTGGCTAAAAACCGTGGTTTTGTTAGAAGAAATCGAGACTTTTGTTATGTTATGTGGATGATGAGATTCTATGTATCTATATTGGAGAGTAATGATAACGAATTCAAAATTGCAGGAATTTCTTCAAGGTAAAGTGTTGTAGATTGTGGTACCTCGAGGAAACATTTAAGGGAGTATTCAGCGGCCTGTGAATCTTAGACGGTGTGGTCTTATGTATGTGTCTCGTGTGGTTACACGAGTCGATGTTATGGTGCTAAAGTAAAGGCTAATATTCAATTAAAGATGAATCAGAAAGGAAACTAGGTAAATGGAACAACTTGTTAGTAAATTGGAACTGTATGAAAATGGCACGAGTAACTCCTGGTGTGTGTTCGGGGTAATGAGCCTTGCATTTATGGTGCAACAAAGCTCTTGATGTGCTGGCAGTTGCGTAGCTCGATGTGGGTAAAAAGACTCAGTCCTGGCAGTTAAGCTTATGCAATGAATGGGAGGAAAGAGTTGTGATATGTTTTATCATGGTTTGAAAATGAGTATTTTCCTATCGGTATGCGAAGCATGGAATGGGCAATAAGTTTTCTCTATATGGGATCATGAAAGTTCTTGACTAGTTGGGTGCGCCGATGTTTGCGGCGTAGGAAAGGAATATGAATTTCCATGTTATCTTAGTGTGGTATGGTATATGCGATGTGTTATGGAAAGTTGATAATAACATATTCAAGGCTTTGAGATTTGTTCATAATATATGGGGAGTCATTAAAATTATTGAGCAGCGCGGGCAACTGCAGGTGATTTAAGAGTCGATCTTTCTGGTGATTATAGAAAATGGTACTACCATTCTAGTGATTTGGAAGGGTATATGGTCCAAAAGGACAAGGTAATATAAACTGATAATATCCAGTGGTATTGTGGTATCCTCTTATTGGATTGACAGTGATGATTGAGTTATTGATGGCATAGGGAAATTTCTGATTGGCTATCGTGGTATGAATGAATGCTTGATGTGTGATATGTGTTCGTGCGGTGGAGCGTGGAATCAGGCATAGTGATTCATGTGTTACATATGTGTTGGGGACTATAAGTTCTCGTAAACCGTCTACGCAGTGGTGGTATATCGTGTGTATCGGCACCGTTTAGTGGTTATTGGAAATTGGAAGCCCTAGTGGTTATCTCGTTACTTGATATGACGAATTTGGACTAGGATATTTATTTGCAGACTGGTTGTCATAAGTCGGGTTGTCTAGACTAATGTGATATGAACTATGTCGGAAAATGCCACAATTGTATATCAGAGTGCATCAGATTATGTTCCAGCAGGGTAGCTGTACCCCAGGGCCAGCGGACGGCTGGTAGGTATTGCTTTATTAGTTGGGCCTTCGTGGCGGATGTCAGTGTAGAGGTATCTACCATTGATTCAGCTCCAGTATTGAGGAACTTTGTCGGATGCATTTCATGTGGCCGAGCTTAAGGCTATGTATATGTTTGTTGCAATGAGCGACTTGACTTGATGTGCATTCCCTCTGCCACATGTATGGTATCAGGATCGGGTGGCACGCCGCCACAGGTATGGTATCTAGATCGGGTGGCACGCCGCCACGAGTATGTTATTGGAGCGGGTTGCGTGCCGCAACAGTGTGATGGGGAAAAATATAGCTTCTTATATGTTACTTTGTATACAATACTTCCTAGCTTCTGATGAATAGTCCGTATTGGGTATCGCTCGGGGAATAGCACATCAGTTGTGTCCTTTCAAGATTTGACAGCGTATATCAATTGTATCACCGTAGGTGTGATTGATTTCTTGAGTTCGGACCTAGATATGTGCGTGGCTGACCGTTTTGAGCATGGTGACTTGAGGTGCTCCATGAGAAATGGTGTTTGGATAGAATCATGAGTTGTGGCAAGGCCACGCGATGTTATGACCTTTCGAGGAGGATTCAGGTACCCAAATTCTATGATGTGAGACGAGGTCTCAGTTAGGTGTTGTGATGGTATTGAGGAATTTGAATTATATCTCTTTTGTGTGAGTCGGTTGTCATGATTTGAGTGTGTTCAGATCGTTCTTATTAGAGCCTGTGTTGTGCTTGTTGTGGCATAGGCCGATACTGAGGTGTCATGTCACTAGTGTGGTGCGTTATGATCGCAATGATCATTGGAGTCATTAATGAGTACGAGCATATTTGATCTTAGCTTGTTAGAAGGGTAATATCGAGGTTTGGCTCCGAAACCTATTGTAGTGTCAGTTTTAAAAGGGAAATGGATTCACGAATGGTGGACCCGAGAGATGGATTCGGTATATCGCGTGCTTCAGTTGCCGTGGGCAGGATATGAAGGTGTTGGAATAAGACTCTAGCTAATGAGAAAGGTTCCTTCTGCTAGGATTTGGTTATTGTGGCCAGTTGTCGTGATTAGAGATTATCGTATCGAGTGATTGGGTTGTTTGATACATCATGTGATCTCACCCAGAGTGGCGAGTTGGCTATTACAGTTGGATCATGTGTACTCTGAGTATAGATGTGGGATTCAGATTTGCTATATGATTTCGGAAAGTGCAATGTGGTTTATGGTTCAAATAGACTGTGGAAATTCAGCTATTGTGTTGAATCTAGTACAACTCTTGGTCCGCTCGAGGACGAGCGTTTGCTTAAGTTGGGGAGAATTTGATAACCCGGCCCGTCATCATGTGAGTTATCACCCCGTTATCCCCGTTATATGCTCTTTAATGTTTCAATATGCATGTTTGGCGAGTTTGAATCAATTCGGATTGAGTTTTGTTGGAAATGAGACAAAAAGTCTCTTAGAAGAAGGAATAGTTGGAAAAAGTCAACTGGATGTTGACTTGAGAGTTAGAGAGCTCGGAATCAAATTCTGATTATTTGGTCAGCTCCGGGATGTCATTTATGAGCTAGGAGAGCGATCGGGAGTGAATTCGAAGGCCCGATGTAGTTTTAGGCTTGAATTGGCTAATGTTGAATTTTGGCGAAGTCCGAACGGTAGGTGAGATTTTGATCCGGGGGTTGGAATGGAATTTCGGCAGTTCTTGTAGCTTCGTTATATGATTTTGGATATGTCCGCAAATTTTCAGGTCATTCGGACGTCGTTTGGTCGGGTTTTTGATTGAATGTGCAATTCGGAAAGTTTTAAGGAATTTAGGCTTGAATTCGATGTGAATTATGGGTTTTTATGTTATTAGAGGTGTTTTGATGATTGGAACAAGTTCGAATAAGATATTAGGATGTGTTGGTGTGTTTGGATGAGGTCCCGGGGACCTCGGGGTGTTTTCGGATGGTTAAACGGGAGAAAATATGGAAAATTGCAGACTTGTGCACTGGTTCTGTTGTTTTTGCTCCTGTGGAAATGGGGGCGTAGGAGCGTGTCCGCAGGAGCGGACAAGGGGGCGCAGAGGCGCTTAGCTTCGCAGAAACGAAAACATGTCCGCTGAGGCGGCGTCGCAGGAGCGAGGATGAGACCGCAGAAGTGGTCAAGAGGCGAGATGGGGAAGACCGCAGAAGCGAATTGATGATTGCATAGGCGAGTCCGCAGGAGCGGACTCATGATCGCAGAAGCGGGAAAGACCGCAGTGGCAGAGTAAATTCCGCAGGAGAGGACCCGCAGGAGCGGTCCGTGGATCACATGAGCGGAAATGGCCAAATAGGCCTGGGTTCGCAGAAGCGACCAGTTAGTCGCAGAAGCAGTTCCGCAGAGGCGGAAATGGTCCGCAGAAGCGAAAATCACAGAGAGTTAATTGTATTAGAAGTGAGAAAATTTCAGAAACATTTCACACATTTGGGTCTCGGCATAAGGGGGTGATTTGGGCGATTTTGAAGAGAAACTCAAGGGAATTCGTCAGGTAATCAACTATGGACTCATCTTATGATTAGTATTGATAATTGTAACGCCCCGTAAAATTTTCCTGCATGAAACCTAGTAGCTATGGTGTCATGGTCCGAATATTGTGATGCCTCCAGAGTCGGTTTGGGATGTGTATTGATGCAGCATGGGAAAGTCATATCTTACGCTTCCAGGCAACTCAAGAATCACGAGAAGAATTATCCGACGCATGATTTGGAGCTTGCAGCTGTTGTGTTTGCCTTGAAAATATGGCGGCACTATCTTTATGGAATTCATGTAGATGTATTTTCAGACCACAAGAGCCTCTAGTATTTTTTCAAGCAGAAGGAGCTGAATCTGAGACAACGGTGGTGGTTAGAATTGCTCAACGACTATGATATGAACATATTGTACCATCCAGGGAAGGCAAATGTGGTAGACGACGCTCTTAGTCGAAAATCCATGGGTAGTTTGGCTCATTCGGGTGTGAATCAGAGAACCCTGGCTCGGGAGGTTTACTAATTGGCCAGTTTAGGGGTTCGTATTTCGGCGTCAGACGAGGGGAATGTTTTGGTGCATAATGGAGCAGAATCATCATTGGTTGCGGAAATCAAGGAAAAGTAGTTCATTGATCTAGCATTGGTTAGGGTCAAGGAAGCAGTTATGAATGACAAAACCTCAGCATTTTTACTCTGTAGCGAGGATGGTGTATTGCGGTGCCAAGGTAGGTTATATGTCCCGGACGTGGACGAACTACGGGAGAGAGTAATGGCAGAGGCTCATATTTCCAGATATTTTGTACACCCAGGTTCCACAAAAATGTATCATGATCTCAAGGAGATTTATTGGTGGAACGGTATGAAAAGGGTTGTGGCAAGCTTTGTAGCTAAATGTCCGAACTGTCAACAAGTGAAGGCCGAGCATCAACGGCCCGGTGGATTAACTTAGCTTATAGAAATACCAAGATGCAAATGGGAGATGATCAATATGGATTTCATGGTGGGGTTATCTCGCACTCAGCGTAAGTTCGACTCAATATGGGTGATAGTGGATCGACTCACCAAATCAGCTCACTTCCTGCCAGTCAAGTCCACTGATACTGCGGAGCAATATGCAAGGTTGTACATCAAGGAGATATTAAGGCTTCATGGCACTCCACTTTCTATTATCTCGGATCGCGGGGCTCAGTTCACAGCTAACTTTTGGAAGAAGTTTCAGCAAGGTTTGGGAACTCAGGTGAATCTCAGCACAACTTTCCATCCGCAGACCGACGGTCAGGCCGAACGGACTATTCAAACGCTTGAAGATATGTTACGGGCTTGTGTCTTAGACTTCAAAGGTAATTGGGATGAACACTTGCCACTGATAGAATTTGCTTACAATAACAGCTATCATGCTAGCATTCAGATGGCCCCGTTTGAGGCATTGTACGGGAGAAGGTGTAGGTCGCCAATCGGGTGGTTTGAGGTAGGTGAAGCGGAATTGCTAGGGCCAGATATAGTGTACAAGGCTATGGAAAAAGTTAATGTTATTCAGGAAAGGATGAAAACTGCACAGAGTCGCCATAAATCCTATGCAGACGTTCGCCGAAGGGACTTGGAGTTTCAAGTCGATGATTGGGTATTCTTGAGGGTATCTCCGATGAAAGGAGTCATGAGATTCGGAAAGAAAGGGAAATTGAGTCCTAGGTATGTTGGGCCATATCAGATCATTCAAAGGATTGGTCAAGTTGCTTATAGGCTGGAGTTACCTCCTGAGATGTCATCAGTGCACCTGGTATTCCATGTGTCCATGTTGAAGAAAGTGATTGGAGATCCATCCACCATCATGCCAGTCGAGGCTATTGAGGTTAATGAAGATTTGTCATATGAAGAAGTTCCAGTTGCCATCCTTGATAGGCAAGTGCGTAAGTTGAGAAATAAGGAAGTTGCCTCTGTCAAAGTATTGTGGCGAAGTCAACAAGTTGAGGAAGCCACGTGGGAAGCAGAGAAAGAGATGAAGGAAAAGTACCCCCATTTGTTTGATCAAGCTTAGAAGAAATTAGGCGATCCTTCTACTCCTAGTAACTACCGTCTTGTCCAAGTTGTTTCCCTCTTAGTATTAGTAAGTCTCCTTCATTTTGTAATGAGTTAAATGTTGTTACATTGGGTCACTTGAACCTTTCTTGATAAATGAAAGCCTTATAAAGATTCATGTGTTAAATAAACAACTAATAGTAAGTGTAGATTGGTAATGGTTTGTTTGTATGTACGTGGTGTGTAAAGATAGTTAAATAAGAAAAGGACTCATTGAAGTGACTAGTTTATGTGCAATTGTAACAATATGATGGAATATGTGCAGTCGTCGAGGTAAGAAAGTGTATACAAGCTTTGGAAAGTGTTGTAATTGTGTATTGTTGTTTGGTAATGTGTTTCGGGGGCCCTCTGACAGGTGGATATGTCCATAATACAAAGGAAACTCTAGCGAAATTTTTCTAAAATATATGAGTTAGTTAAAATTATGATAGTTGCATATCATGTCTTTCAAAACCAACTCATTTTCAAAATCCTCATTCGAGGACGAATGATCTTAAGGGGGGGAGGATGTAAGGCCCCGTAAAATTTTCCTGCATGAAACCTAGTAGCTATGGTGTCATGGTCCGAATAATGTGTTAGGAATGCGTAGAATTCTTCCGTACAATGCCTCAAAAATGTACAAGGTTCGGACCCTTGGTAGTGATTTAAGTTTCAAAAATGTAGAGAATTAATTTTTCCAAAAAGTGTCAATTTCACGGTCAGGAATGCGACCGTAGATCTGCTATGCGGACCGCATTCCTACCGCAGAGCTTATCAGAAGGTTTACCAGAATCATGTTGAAAATGCGGTTGATATGCGATCGCATAATGGATCCGCGGACCGCAGATCTACCGCATAATTTCCCGTCAATTTGGAGTGTCAAATCTGCGGTGCACTTTGCGACCGCAGATCAAGAATGTGGACCGCATTTTGGTCGCATTCTGTAATAGAACTTGTGTAAATTTTGGGGCAACTCTGCGGTCAATATGCGGACCACATATTGATTCTGCGACCGCAGATGCGACCGCAGAATTGACCCGGCCCAAATTTTTGTAAAATTTTGACCCGAGCTCTTCTTTAATATAACACTTTCCACCTTCATTTTCTCATATCATCTTACTAAAATTAGAGAGAGAAGAGAGGGATTTTTGAGAGAGAAGTCTTCCATCTTCAAAGATTGTTCCAACCATTTAGTCCAAAGGATTCTAGGGCAAAGATTCAACTTCCCCAATCTTTACAAGGTAAAAACCTTAACTATTTTCTCTAAATTTCAGTTTTAAAATGGGTAAAGAGAGGTTTGCATATAATAGCTTTTGAAAATGAAATTTTACACTCATGCATGATTATTGAACTTGATTTTTAGTAAAAAGAAGTGAGTAGAAGTAAGAGTCTTCAAGAACAAGGTCGGCAAAGATAGGATAGCTTGGGTAAGCATAAAGTAGGAATTTAAAGGAAGAAAACTCGATACCAGGTATGTATGGCTAATTTTGATTCTTGTGAATTCGCCTATATGTGTGAAATTCGTTTGGTTCGTATTAATTTGTTAAATTGTGTGAAATTATTGATGTTGTTGTTAGATATTCAAAGTTGTTGTTGAACTATGAGTGATGTAGTATGGAATATGAACCGAAAGATAAATGAGAGTTGAATTGGGTAAAGAATTGTGAATAATGGTTATGATGGCATATATGGCACCTTGTGGAAAAGAAACGAAACACTTGAGGATTGGTAAGTTGTTGAACAATACGGTATGAATATTCTCGATTATGGAAACATTATAACTTGCTTGTAATATTGGTTTGAGAAGAAATTGTGAACATGAACCAACTTGTAAAATGCTTATTTGAATTTGTTGAAATTATGTGTAGTGCCTTATCTGTTGTTTGCAATTGTTGTGTTTTAAACTGTAAGGTGGGATCAAGTTGCGCGCCGCAACATGGGGAAATAAGGTGTGGGTTGGGGTGATAAGGGTGGCCGGGGTAATAAGGGTGGACGAGGTAATAAGGATGGAAAGCGATCGAAATCGCTATTGAAAATTGATATAAAAATCAATGATGTGAAATTGTGAAAGGAGACAGCAGGAGAGTTTGCAACCTGTGGGGCACTGATTGCCCCTTTGTTTGACTACTTGTGCTTTACGTGATTCATTGGTTATTGTTCAATTTGTTGATCTTAGAAAGTGATTTGTGTTGAGAATTATCTGAAATGAGGAAAATGTGGAAAACATGGTTGGTTGGCTTAATTAATTCTTGATGTAATTCAATGGCTTGAGTTTACTTGGGACAAAGTTTGTCCATACACACCAGTACAATTCTAGTGTACTGACATCCCTTTTGCCAGGGGCGCTACATTCGTGTTATGATTGTAGGTGGATCAGTTGCAGGCACCTCTACTTCAGCTCATCAGCAGTAGTATCCTTCATCTTCCACTGCCTGTTTTGGTGAGCCCCTTTCTTCCTGGGGGCCCTGCGTGGCTCATGCCACTTTTATTTCAGACTTTATTTTGGATTTTGTAAGGTATAGCCGGAGCCTTGTGACTGACAAGTATTGTATTTCCTTTTGTATCCTAGAGGCTCCGTAGACACGTAAACTATAGGATTCCAGTCTTATATATATATATTATGTCGGGGCGTTGTAAAAACTGTACACTTGTTAATGACTCACTCGTATGGTTATGTTTGTTTATTGTGAAATCAGTTATGATTAGTAAGATATTTGGTTAATGAGAAACAATAAACACAGGGGTAACGTGTGGGAATGAAAGGCACCCAGGTCCGCTTGACTGGGGCTACCCGGTCAGGCACCAGTCATGTCCCTCGATTTGGGGCGTGACAATAATATTATACAATTATATCATGAAAATGGAGGAATTTGGGGTAATTCATGGAGGATTTAGACCTATGCTTGAACTTTAGAAAATCAAGGTTTTGAATGGGCAAATGGAGTCTGAATTTGGTAAATCTTATATGCTTAGACTCGTATTGTGATGAAGGTTCCGAATATGTGACTTTCATAATTTTTCGAGAAGCGTACCAAAAGTCGGGTTTTGACAACCTTGTGGGTTTTGATGCAATTTGGGTTATTTCGAATGGGTTACGTGAATTTAGCATATTTTGATGTATTGTCATTGATTTTGAGTAGATTTGGCACCCGAGGAGATTGATTTGCGAGGCAAGCGTAAGGCGGACTGAGGTTTCTGCCGGTTCGAGGTGAGTGGTGATAGTAAATAATGTACTGAGGGTTTGAAACCCCGTACTAGCACTTCACAATGCTATGTAGAGATGAGATACACGCCATGTGACGGGCATGGTGGCATTGTGATTTGGGGATTGGACTTGGTCCTTCCCGACTGATAGTGTATTGTGTATTATAACTGTGTAATTGGGCTAGTAGCCATGTTTGGGGCCTTGTGCCGATCTGTAGAGTATTAGGGGAGCCAGTAGAGCTAAGTGACCCTTATTTCATGCTGGATACATACACTCAGCCGTAGTATATCATGCTGGCTACATACGCTCAGTCGTACTATATCATGCTGGCTACATACACTCAGCCGTAGTATATCATGCTAGACACATACACTCAGCCATAGTTATAGTTGTATAGCATATTATGAGCAAGTACTAGATGTGTACTTTGAGGGAGACTACTTGGGGTGGGATTCCCTGTTCTAGCTGAGTGGGCCTGAAAGGCCAAGTCTATACTAACTGAGATAGAGTCGAGGACCCACTATGAGATATTATATTGGGCCTGAGAGGCCAAGTGTATATTGACTAAGATTGGGTCGAGGACCCACTATGAGATGTTATATTGGGCTTGCGAGGCCAAGTATATACTGACTGGGATAGGGTCGAGGACCCACTATGAGATATTATATATATATATATATATATATATATCTATGTTGGATCGGGCTGCGCGCCGCAACACTATATGTATTGGATCGGACTGCAGGCCGCAGTGATATATATGTGGATCGGACTGCACGCCGCAGTAATATACAAGTGGGACGGACTGCACGCCGCAGTATTATTGCGCTTGGGCTGTAGGAGCCCTTCGGAGTCCGAGTCTGCACACATTCTTAGTGAGCGCTGGAGTATATTATGGGATCGGGCTGCACGCCACAGTAGTATAGTTATATATGTATATAAATATTGGATCGGACTGCACGCCACAGTAATATATGTGTAGATCGGGCTGCACGCTGCATTATCATAGCGCTTGGGCCTAGGGAGCCCCTCCGAAGTCCGTATACACCCCTAGTGAGCGTCGTCGATGTTAAATGGAGCGGGCTGCGTGCCGCAGCGGTATACATATTGGAACGGGATGCACGCTGCAGCATTATACTTATTCATATCCATATACATTCTTAATTACTTATACATTATAGACATATGTGTCACACCTCCCTTTTTACTACCCCAAAAACATAATGTGCTTATAGGGTATACCTCGATGTTCAAATACCCGAGACGAATATAATAGCATAGAGGAAAGAGTTTTTCCAGTTAAAGGACAATCGGTTCGGGATTTTTGTTTAATTATTCAGAGTCACCACTTGGGAAAATAATGGTGTCCCAAGTCACCGGTTAATCCCGAATCCGAGGAATTGACTCTTTGATTAATGTCCGCGAAACAAAGATCTGGATAAGGAACTATGTTAACCTGGGAGAAGGTGTTAGGCATTCCCGGGTTCCGTGGTTTTAGCACGGTCGCTCAATCATCATTCTTGACTTTTGTTTGACTCGTTACCGTTTTTAACAATACGTATGTGCTTTTGCTTTAATATTTTTATAGACTTTCGACATCGCGAAAACACATCTCGAGTCACACCACAACCAGTACGCCTGTGACTTTTGGTATATTTCGGCTTTGCCGGGATTTAAGATTTGAGTTGCACCAGGTGCACACTCATTCATAGGAAAGTATATTAAGTCGTACCCTAAATGGTCTATCGGCTTTTAATTATTTTGGGCAAGACTATGGAATTTGCTAATAGTCTTCCCGGGTCTAGTTGTGTTATCTCATTACTAAAAGGGGCCCCGCTGTTTAATATTATGCGAGGCTCATCCCAATTACTTATTAAAGTCCAATCCTACTTGTTCAACTATATTTTCTATACATATGTTTTTTCCTCAATCTATTCGGCATTTCAGTATTAAGCCTAGGCCCTTTTTGTTTTCTTCATTGGGCCTGGAATCTTGTTTCCTTACTCAACTGGGTATCGCATCTGCTTGGGTCTCACAGACCCAGGCCATTCTTAAACCCTTGTGCAAAGGTCCTGTGGGCTTTATGCTTCGGTTCAGGCCCACGATATGTATTGGGCCCAAACTAAATAAGAATAACATCGTTTGAGTAAATAAATGAAAGTACACATCGGGAACCAATAATGAATCAATTAGCATTTTTATTTATCATTAAGGAAATCAATACACAAATCAGCAACTCTAAGTCAATTGTCTATGTACATGAGAACTCAACAAATTGTCATCACTATCAGTTCATAACTAAGAGTTTATACTAATGTCTAATTGCTTATTGAAAGATTTAAAGTCACAGCTTAATTGTCTACGAGATTTGATCAGATTAGAATGATTAAACTAATTATTTACAGTACCTAGAAAAGCTAAACGAGTTGATCACAATTACACAATTATACTACTGGTTTTATTATGAACTAAACCTCTCATCATCTCAGATCTATCCTATTTAAACCATTTCACTGTCTAGTTACTTCCCTTTATCAAAACTTAATCATATCTGAGCCTTAATTTACATGTAGACTAATTACGAACATAGTTCTAATAGTTTAAACATTCATTAATGGAACTTAAATACTTTTATCTAGCGGCTCAGAGACTTACCATACTTAAACTATTGATTTCGCTTCAGCTTAGCTCATTAGCAGATTATTAACTCAATTATTCATAAATCACTGCCTGATCTAACATTTTTATCCCATATTCAAGTGTAAATTTATGACATTAACTCAGTGATGATGGTTTACGAATTTTATCTATGAAACAACAGTTATTAGCGAATTGAAATCGTGATTTGTTTACTCATATTTTAGGTTTTACCTATTTAAACTAGGTGTGATATACTACTATGACTATACTACTACCATATCACTAACTATTACAATATTTTGTGTTTGTTTATTCAACTACTATCTACTACAACACAAATAAACTACACATTTAAGCTAATACTAAACTAATGACAACATTTAAATTACATAATAACACAAAATTAAGCTGAATCTCCGTTTTCATTCAATCAACTTGCCATTACAGCTCTAATGGACAGAAGAGTACCTGAATCAGCAAAAGAAGATCAATGAGTCTAAGGGGGATTCAAGCGGGTAAGTAACAACAATGCAACAGTAGGAACTTGGATTTTAACAAATGAAGATCACAACAACAGCAAATAGAAGCCCAGGCAAACACTCGAGCAGAAAAACCCACAAGGATCAGATGAATTTCTCACAGTTTTTCACTCGAAATATTGCAGGAAAGCCTATTGCTATATCACTAATATTTCTCTGAACTTTTCTTCAAAAGCCAGCCCCTAATTTACTCTTTTTGGGAGTATTTATAAGAAGGAAAGGGGCTGATGACTTGGGGAGAAAGTATGGGATTAAATCCCACTTCTCCCCCTCTTAAAATTATCAAACTTACACTTAAGCCCACATTTCTGTCATCAAAACCCTTCCAGCATGTGCTGGAAGGTTCTAAAGGTTCCCTTTTGGGGCCTTTTACCAATGTATCCTTAGGGGTTAAAGATTTTTACAGATTTACCTTTTTAGGGAGACCATTATACCCTTAAATTTCTGCAAAATTGCAGAAATCAGGGGTACAAATGACTCCCTTATCCCCATATATTTCAAACTATTTACCAATTTACCTTTTTGGTTTCCCTTTATGCCCTTAATGAAAAGGTTGTTTTACCCAACCTACCTAGGTCTGGTATCCAGCTTTTGGGCCTTATTTTTCCTATGGCCAGTCCTTGCATTATCATTTAAGGACTGGCCAATTTCTATTATTTAAAAACTTAGCCTATTTTGTTTCATTTTCAGTTAATTAACCTATTTAATTCATTTTAAAACTAATTGCAGGACTAGACTGCTTTATTAATGCATTTAAACTTATTTAAAATTTAGCCAGTCTCAAGTTGAGACTTGGCTTGGGTGATTAAACCCATTTACTGAACACAATTGGGCCCAAAGCTTTTACAGGCTTGGCCACTTGAGGTTCAGGGCTCAAAAAGAGCCTGGGCAAGTTTGGTATTGCAGACTTAACCCATTTTTGCATATTCCAGCCTTTAAATTGATGAACAGGCTGGGCATAAGGTCTTTGAAGACCTAGCCACATGAGACTCAGGACTCAAATGAGCCTTGGTAAGCCTCCATTTCCAGACTGAACCAGTTTTGCACAACTAGCCCCTTTTGAGGTGGACTAGTGTGTTTGGACCTTGCAGAGTTGATCAACTTTGCAAAATTGACCACTCTTTTGGTAAATTATTACCTAATAGCCTATTTTTTGTTCATTTTCAGTCTTAAGCCTATTTAAAAACTAGCCCTTTTCATGGAACCTAGTATTATCAGCTATACCCAATTCCTTAAGGCTTAATCAATGTTAATCATATACTCACACTCAACAAGAACTACTAAAACTCAGTCATTTTCAACAAGTGTTGCATACAGGTGCACACAAGATTAAACAAAATGCATTAATCAACTAAAACTCAGAAAAGGCAATTGATATGGTTGAATCTCAGTCAATTAACTCACATTATCCAATTTCATGGGACAAAGTATGAACTCATGTCAACTTAGACCTAGTTACTATCAGCTCAAGTCATATGACATTTGAAGAACTTCAAAACCATTAAAGTTCATGGGACAAGTACACACAAAGCATAAAACAGCTAAAGCATGACTGAAAATAAACAGGGATATTTACCTTTTAAAGATGAGACATTGGAGACCAAACAGAGAAACTTAAAGACAAGGGTGAAGAATGCACAAGAGTGACTTAACATGAAGATGGGAAGATAATAGAGTATCCATGAGAATAAAAGAGAAGTTATGCTATAAGAGTCAAAACGGATCAAAACTATATGACTTAAAAATAATGAAGAGAAGAAGAGAATCAAAGTCACTTTTGACTTATTAAACATATAAGAAATGAGAGATAAATAAAAATCAACAGTCATGCATTTGAAATGAATCAGAAACTACAAATCAGAAATAACAAAGAAAAGACAAGATCTTTGAACTCTGATGAAAGAAATCATGATAGATAGAATATGAAAATAACAAACAGAGACCCTGGCGCTAACATGCTCAAAGAAACACGACAAGATATAGGAGATGAACATGTTAAGAAACCTTATGACTAAACATATGTAATCAGAGAAACAAACAAGAACGATATGTGAGACATAGGGCAGATGAACAGAGGCAAGAAAGGAAATAAAAGATAAGCAAAGAAAAACCCTAAAACTAACATGCTAAGTACAAGAATCAGAAAAAGACATATAGAAATATGTAAAACAAGAAAACATAGAATAAACAGAGAATAAAGAAATAAATAAAGAAAAACAAGGGAAAGGGACACTTAACTTAGCGGGGTCTGTCCCCCAAGCTTTTCCCAGCCCCTTTTATTTCCTTTCATGTATTTTCCAAACTTTTGTTGTTTTTTTTTTCATTTTTCCCATTTGTCTTTCTGTTTTTTTCTATTTTAGACTTCAAGATGAAGTCTTTAAGGCTTTTGGGTTGTAGTGGGGTGTTTGGGAAGGTTAAAGAATGGATCTTTGAAAGGTTGAAGTTCTGAGTTGCCGGAGTTAGGGTTCCGACGACTTCTTTTGGGATATTTGAGAGATTGGGGGTATATTCGAAGGATTTCAAGGCTGAGGGAGTGTAGATCGGACCAAGACGGTCCGATTAGTGTTATTTTGGAATGGTGGTTCATGGTTTGGGTGGTCACCGGTGGTAGGTTTGGTGATCGGAGTTTTAGAGAAGGGTCTGTTTTCTAGGGTTTCGTGGTGTTTGAAGGGGGAAGAAGAAGAAGAAGAAGAAGAAGAAGGAAAAAGGAGAGAAGAAGGGTTGGGGGTGGCCGGAGACCACCGTGGAGGGTGGTGGCCTCCATGGCCGGCTGGGGTTCATGAGGGTTGAAGAAGAAGAAAGGGTGAGAGGAGAGGAGGGTTTGGGGGCGGCTAGGGTTAGGGTGAGACACAAATGAGCGGCCTTCTTCAGACAAGGCCCTTATATAGGCAAGGCAACTAAGGAAATCCGGATCGTTGGTTTGACAGAGATCAACGGCCAGGGTTAGCGTTACTAAAACGTCGTCGCTTAGTCATTTAAGAGACCAAAGCCTTCAACCCTTGGATCGTTTCAAATAGACGGCTATGATCACTCCCATTTTTATTTTATTAACTAAAAATTCTACTAATTATTTCCACCGTCGGATTCGACCTGATCGAGTGGTGAAGATTGAATCTCACCCTTATCTTTGAATTAATCTGGACTACATCCCTGTCCATTGGATCAGGCCTGATAGACGGTTGAGATGAATTACTCACCAACAAAATTCCACTAAAATTCTCAACCATTGGATGGTGTTAAACGAACGGCTGAGATTGTTTTGTCTTAAGCTAATTGGACCGGCTCTTTGGGCTAGGGTATTGGGCCATCATTTCAGGTGCCTATTTGGCCCAATTCTTATTACACCTATATATATGTATTTTTTGGTATTTTTAATTATTTTGAAGTAATTTCTTTTTTTTATTTTCATTTTTCCTTTTTGTATTATCTAAATTAGTTAATTTCCTATTTTCACTAATTTTTTGATATTTTTTGGCAATTTTCTACTATATTTTTATTTTCCGCTAATTAAAGCTATTTTTGATGATTTTCTTTTTAACTAATTAATTCAAACAATGCAAGTATTCAGCCTTTTTTTTATTTTCTAATTTTAATTTCTAATTATTCAACCACACAAATGCTACCAATTTCAATCAAAACATGCAATTACACTCAAAAATATTATTTTATTTTACTTTTGGAATTTACTTACCTAGTGCAAAAATCATGTGCTCACAGCTGCCCCTCTTTGCTCGGGAACACGAAGAGTTTCAGTGCAAAGACAAGTGAGCAGTAATGAGAGATTTTTGCACATTGGCATATTCCGTGAAAGCATTTTGAAAACCCTTTGACCGCACCGTACTTTAGAGGTTGCCTACATATCCTGGGTTAAATAGGAATCAGGTCAGTGTAGTTCGGGAAGGTCTGGCAGTTAAAAACTACCAGACTCACTATTGCATTGATACTGTTGAAACTTGCTGACTTAATCCTTATTACACCGGGGGAGGAGGGAATGTAAAATGAAGAAGCTATTCTAAGCTACGATTCTACAATTACAATTGTTCCTATTCTAGCTTCTTGTTTGCTTCTCCTTGTCTCTTTTTCTTTGATTTTCTGTGATGCTGACTCTCTTTTTTTTGATTTTCTTTTTCTTGCTTCCCCCTTTTTTTCCAGTGATACTGCTTGCCCTCGACCTGATGCCTGCTTAAAACAAAACAAAAACAACGAACTTTTTCTTCTGCACCAGTGTGGGCTTTTAGGTTACGGTGTTACTCATGTTAGCTAACACAAAACAGAGTTGCAGAAATCAAAATTTGCAGAACAATATTTCCTTGTTATCCAGGTGGGCGCCTGATGCATGAAATGAAAATTTAGCAGAAAAGTATTCCCTTGTTATCCAGGTGGGTGCCTGATGCGAGAAATTAAAATTTTGCAGAAAAGTATTCCCTTGTTATCCAGGTGGGCGCCTGATGCAAGAAATTAAAACTTTGCAGAGAAATATTCCCTTGTTATCCAGGTGGGCGCCTGATGCATGAAATTAAAATTTTGCAGAAAAGTATTCCCTTGTTATCCAGGTGGGCGCCTGATTCATGAAATTAAAATTTTGCAGAAAAATATTCCCTTGTTATCCAGGTGGGCGCCTGATGCATGAAATTAAAATTTTGCAGAAAAGTATTCCTTTGTTATCCAGGTGGGCGCCTGATGCATGAAACTAAAATTTTGCAGAAAAGTATTCCCTTGTTATCCAGGTGGGCGCCTGATGCATGAAATTAAAATTTTGCAGGAAAATATTCCTTTGTTATCCAGGTGGGCGCCTGATGCATGAAATTAAAATTTCGCAGAAAAGTATTCTCTTGTTATCCAGGTGGGCGCCTGATGCATGAAATTAAAATTTTGCAAAAAAGTATTCCCTTGTTATCCAGGTGGGCGCCTGATGCATGAAATTAAAATTTTTCAGAAAAATATTCCCTTGTTATCCAGGTAGGCGCCTGATGCATGAAATTAAAATTTTGCAGAAAAGTATTCCCTTGTTATCCAGGTGGGCGCCTGATGCGAGAAATTAAAAATTTGCAGAAAAGTATTCCCTTGTTATCCAGGTGGGCACCTGATGCAAGAAATTAAAATTTTGCAGAAAAATATTCTCTTATTATCCAGGTGGGCGCCTGATGCATGAAATTAAAATTTTGCAGAAAAGTATTCCCTCAGTTTGATAACTGGGGAATCGATTTTAAGGATGCTACCTTCCTCTTGTTTTTGGTATTTTCTTTGACTGGCTGTCTTTCACCTGTGAATTACTTCACTTATTGCCAATCTTTCTCTTTTTTGGTGTTTTCTATCTTTCCACATTGGTCACATTCACTTTAAAGTGATCAGTGACAATTTGTTCCTGTATGAATCATGAAATAAAATTTATTAGATATAAACTGTTGGCAAGTGGCATCTGCCTTCCCTGCCTCTTATTGCTTTCCTCTTTTTGCTTTTCCTCCCACTTTGTGGTTTTTGGCTGATTATCTCCTGCGAGCTCTTTTTGTATTTTCTTGCTGTTTCCCTTTTTGTTTTCTTTTCTTTTGGCAATGTTCGCCAAACTTCTTTATTTTCTCCCCACATCTTCTTTTCTTTCCTTTTCTGATCCGGTGTTATTTCAGCTCTTTATCATTGGAGCTGGTATTTAGTTTTCAAAAAGGCAAACAATGAAATGCAGAAAAATGAAAAAGTGTAAGGGTTGTTTCGGAGAAGAGGTAGAACTTATCTGGGTGTGTTGGCTGATTCCGTTGACCATGCCATGTATTTAAACTCTAACCCATTTCGTTCACACCATTATTCTGACTCCGGATTGTTCTCAACCCAAACCGATCATATTTTTTTTGCCTTTTCTCTTTCCATGATAATCCTTGTGGTCGCCCTACGGTGCCTCGAAAGGTTTTCACCAATAGGACTCTCTCATTTATTCTCTCTTGACCTCACATTCGCCCTGCAGTGCCGTTAAAGGTTTTCACTAACAAGACTCTCTCATTTTATTTCTCTCAAACTCACAGTCGCCTCATAGTGCCGGTTAAGGTTTTCACCGATGAGACTCTCTCATTTTTTTCATTTTCATTTTTCCTTTTGTCTTTTTGTTTTCTATACCACGGGTGTTGTCCAATGTTTTGTTCTTCCTTCATTGTATCTTTTATCATTTGGAATTGATCAGAAGGTCTTTTTTTGGACTGTAACGTGGCTTTTGGATGGGTTAAAGAAAGAAAGGTATAAAGGCTCAAAAATTTACGAGGGTTAAAAAATATGTACAACTCTCGGAATTATTCAACATAACTTCTGCCCCAGTTTCAATATATGGGGAATTTTTGGATTTTCTTTGTTGTGACTGAACCTCAGTGAGGCAGCCTACGTACCCTTTCGGGATCAAGTCAAACGTAGTTCATTACTATGTTTAATTAATGAATTTCTTTTTGACTTTTTCCTGATTTCTTTGTCTTTTTCTTTTCTCTTTTTTTTTCTTTTCTTTTTTCTTTCATTTTTTTCATTTTGTCATTTTCAATTTTTCATTTTCTTTATTGCGCTGTAAGCGATTCCGAGAGAGGGGTATGAAAGAATATATCAAACATGGCTCAAAGGGGATGTCAATGGATAAAGTGTTTGGATAGAGAATAAAACGCCTTCGTCATTTCAATTCCAAAATCACAATAAAATACAATCGCACAGTTGAAAAGGAATCATATATAGTATCTTTTGACTGCATCTGAATTGATAGCAGTCTCTACGCACTTTCCCTCAACATCTATCAAATATAATGCCCCATTAGACAACACCCGCGATACCACAAATGGTCCCTGCCAGTTTGGCTTAAATTTGCCCTTTGCCTCGGCCCAATGCTGTAAGATACGCCTCAATATGAGTTGTCCAACTTCAAACTTCCGAGGACGCACCTTCTTATTGTATGCTCTGGCCATTCTCTGTTGGTACAATTGCCCGTGGCAAACTATGGCCAACCTCTTTTCATGAATCAGACTCAATTGTTCCAGCCGGGCTTTTATCCATTCTTCGTCATCTATTCCAGCTTCAGCTATGATCCGCAATGACGATATCTCTATTTCTGCGGGTATAACAGCCTCCGTCCCATACACCAATGAATAAGGTGTGGTGCCAATAGAAGTGCGCACTGTTGTGCGATATCCCATAAGAGCAAAAAGTAACTTCTCATGCCATTATCTGAATTCCTCCACCATTTTCCTGAGGATCTTCTTGATATTCTTATTTGCAGCTTCTACCGCCCCATTTTCCTTTGGATTATATGGTGTGGAATTGCGATGTGTGATCTTCAATCTCTGGCAAACTTCCGCCATGAGGTGACTGTTTAGATTGGCTCCGTTATCTGTGATGACCACCTTGGGAATTCCGAACCGGCATATGATATTTCATGCACAAAATCGACCACAGATTTCTTTGTCACTGCCTTGAATGTCTTCGCCTCAACCCACTTAGTGAAGTAATCAATCGCAACTGAATCTGTGCCCATTGGAAGCTGCTGGCTCTATCGGTCCAATAACATCTATGCCCCAAGCGACAAATGGCCAGGGTGCAGACATCGTAGGCAATTCATAAGGCGGGGAGTGAATTAGATCTCCATGTACTTGGCATTGGTGACATTTCCTCACGTACCTGATACAATCCCGCTCCATGGTGAGCCAGTAATACCCGGCTCTCAAAATCTTCTTTGCTAGGATATACCCGCTCATATGGGGTCCACAGGCTCCAGCATGCACCTCTATCATAATCTCGCCGGCTTGCTGCGCGTCCACACACCTTAACAATCCCAGGTCTGGTGTTCTCTTATATATGATTCCTCCACTAAGGAAAAAACCATTAGCCAAGCGTCTGATAGCTCTTTTCTGATCTTTAGTGGCCTACTCCGGGTATTTGCCAGCCTTCAGGTATTCCCTGATGTCGTGATACCACGGTTCTCCGTCCAATTCTCCTTCCACAGCAAAACAGTAAGCATTCTGATCACGCACCTCGATCTGGAGTGGATATATATAGGTTTTGTCCGGATGATGTAGCATGGAGGACAGTGTGGCCAAAGCATCTGCAACCTCGTTGTGCATTCTTGGGATATGTTTGAATTCTATGACCTGGAATCTTTGGGACAACTCATGCAAACAATGCCGGTAAGGTATCAATTTCAAATCCCTTGTTTTGCATTCTCCCTGGATTTGGTGTATCAAAAGATCCGAGTCACCCATGACCAAAATCTCTTGAATACCCATGTCTATTGCCATCCTCAATCCCAAGATACACGCCTCATATTCGGCCATATTGTTGGTATAGAAAAATCGAAGCTGAGCGGTGACGGGATAATGTTGACCCGTTTCTGAAATGAGTACTGCTCCGATACCAACTCCCTTACTGTTGACGGCTCCGTCGAAATACATCTTCCATCCTGGCTTCTCGCCCTGTTCTATTTCTTCGACATTCATTGCCTCCTCATCCGGAAAATATGTCTTTAATGGCTCATATTCATCATCCACGAGATTCTCTACTAAGTGATCCGCAACTGCCTGCGCCTTCATCGCCGTACGAGTTACATAAATGATGTCAAATTCCGTGAGCAGAATCTGCCATTTAGCAAGTCTTCCTGTAGGCATGGGTTCTGGAATATGTACTTCAGAGGATCCAACCGTGATATCAGGTACATGGTATATGCTGACAAATAATGCTTCAGTTTCTGAGCCACCCAGGTCAATGCACAACAAGTTCTTTCTAGCTGAGTATATTTTACCTCGTAAGATGTGAATTTCTTACTAAGGTAATATATAGCCTGCTCTTTCTTGCCCGTGTCATCGTGTTGCCCTAGCACACAACCAAAGGAATTGTCGAGCACTGTCAGATACAAGATCAAAGGTCTCCCCGGCTCTGGAGGAACTAGCACTGGAGGATTTGCTAAATATTCCTTGATTTTGTCGAAGGCTTCCTGACATTCGTCGGTCCATTTCACTGCTGCATCTTTCTTTAACAACTTGAAGATCGGCTCACATGTTGATGCTAACTGAGCGATGAACCGGCTAATGTAATTCAGCCTTCCCAATAAGCTCATCACTTCCTTTTTGTTCTTCGGCGGAGGTAGACTCTGGATGGCTTTGATCTTTGATGGATCTAGTTCAATACCCCGCCGACTCACTATGAACCCCAACAGCTTCCCTGACGGCACTCCAAAAGTGCATTTTGCAGGATTGAGTTTAAGATTGTACCTCCGGAGTCTCTGGAAATACTTCATCAAATCCCTCACATGATCATGTTGCTTCCTGGACTTTATGATGACATCGTCCACATACACTTCGATTTCTCGATGCAACATGTCATGGAACATTATGGTCATTTCCCTCATATAAGTTGCTCCGGCATTCTTTAATCCAAACGGCATCACTCTTTAGCAATACGTTCCCCAAGGTGTAATGAAAACAGTTTTCTCTGCGTCTTCTTCGTCCATCAGAATCTGGTGATAACCGGCATAACAATCTACAAATGAACCGATCTCATGCTTGGCGCAATTGTCGATTAATATGTGGATGTTTGGCAATGGAAAATCATCCTTTGGACTGGCTTTGTTGAGGTCTCTGTAATCCACACACACTCTGGTTTTTCCATCTTTCTTTGGGACCGACACAACGTTCGCCAACCAGGTGGGGTACTTAGTAACTTGTATGACTTTCACCTCAAACTGCTTATTCACCTCTTCTTTTAACTTTATGCTGATGTCCGTTTTGAATTTTTGCAACTTTTGCTTCACTGGCTGGCATTGAGGATAGATAGGCAACTTGTGTACCACCAAGTCAGTACTAAGTCCGGGCATGTCATCATAGGACCAAGCAAATATGTCCTTGAATTCATGCAACAAACTTATCAATTCTTCCCTGAGGGATGTTTCCAGATGAACACTATTTTGTTTCCCGGATATTATCTTCGCTTCCCAAATTGATGGATTCTGTCTCACTCAAGTTTGGTTTGGGTTTTTCCTCATATTGTTTCATGTCCTTACTTATTTTCTCAAGGGCTTCCTCATCCTCATATTCTATTTCACTATTCTCCTCAATTTCTTGTATGATAATGCGATTGTCAGAACTGGGTCGGGAATTCTTCATGCATAACATGCCATCAGAATTAGCACATATGGCACTGTACAAAAGAAAGGATAAAAATAAAGCAAAAAATGAAGAAAGAAGAAAACTGCATTTCATTGATATCAAAAAGATGAACAAAATTTTGGGTAAAATTTTGATTTTCATGGGGGTGGGGGACTATAAAAAATAAAATTGCTTTTCCGGGGAAATGATGATGAATTTTCAAGAGCTAACTACCAAGACTCCTTCTTGATCGGGAAAGGAGTGACTTCCTAGTTGTTGAGCATAACACCAGATCCCACGAATTGCACGTCCATCCTGCTAGTACCTTCCCCCATTTCAACCATGTTCACATCCCCAAATATCTTCTCAAACCTCATCAAGAGCTCTTCATCGGGTCGAGTCTCAATGTACCTTGATGCAGCAGATGTCAGATGTTTAGTACCAGGCTTGGCAAAGATGTCCGATAGTTTGGGGATGGGTTTAGGCAGGGTCCAGTTTTTCTTTTTGGTTTTCTGGGCTTTCTGGATGTCGGCATAGGTGGGTTTGAACCCCAAGCCGAAAGTGTCTTTGTTCAATGGCAGCTGAACTGGTTTGGTGATTCCTTGCAAAGCTTTCCCCAGTCCTTTCCCTTGTGCAAATCCATTTTTAAGCATTTCCCGGGCTACCATCACAGCAGCAGGTGCCACTGTAGGGATTGGCAGTTTCTCACCCTCATCAATTTTGTTCACTGTTATGGTATCCGTTTCCTGGTATACCCAAGGACCTTTGTCTCCATCAGCATCATCAAATGGCATTATGACATTGCAGGTACCTCCCTCTCCATGCACTACGACTTCTTGTTGCTCCCACTCAAACTTGACCATTTGGTGCAAGGATGACGGCACGACTTTGGCTGCGTGGATCCATGGTTGACCCAGCAATAGATTGTAAGATACAGCAATGTCCAATACCTGAAATTCCATTGTAAAATCCACGGGCCCGATGGTCACCTCCAAGACGATGTCCCCCAAAGTGTTCTTACTTCCACCATCAAATTCTCTCACATTTATACTATTTCTCTGAATTCTGTTGGGGCTGATACTCAACTTCCCAAGAGTTGACAGCGGGCAAATATTTTCACTTGAGCCATAATCTATCAGCACCCTAGTAACCACTGACTCCTCACTTTTCACTGTGAGATAAAGCGCCCTATTATGCTCGGTTCCCTCAACGGGCAATTCGCTGTCTGAGAATCTAATCTTATTGGATTCGAAGATCTTGTTGGTTATCTTTTCGAGATGAAAACTGAGATCTTCTCAGGTACATGCGCCTCTTTCAATATCTTCATCAGAGCTTTTCTGTGTTCTTCCGAATGGATCAACAACGAGAGCAAAGAGATTTGTGCGGGTGTTTTCCTCAACTGTTCCACTATGGAGTAATCCTGAGATTTTGTCATCTTGAGGAACTCTTCAGCTTCTTCTTTAGATACAGGCTTATTCAAATGATTTTCTTTCCCTACCTTCATTTTCCTCAGCTCTTCCGGGGAAAAACACCTCCCGTACCGAGTTAGACCGTGTGTCTTATTGATTTCTCTAGACACCTCTTTTCCTTTGTAAATCACTGCCACCTTGTTGTAGTTCCAAGGTACAGTCTTGGTATTTACCACCGGCATCTATACCAGTGGTCTTATAATTACCGGTTCCACGCTTGCGCCTTTCACTGTTAACACTGGTTTCACACCTAGTACTACAACTTTCAAATTTTCCACCACTGTTTGCCTTTTCACTGGTTCTTCAGCAATCACTTTTCCTTTCTCAACTTCCTTCTCTGCTTTGCTACTGGCCTTGATCATCATGACAGACTGGGATGGCTTCCGGCTGCTCTCCTCTTGTGCCAACTCTATCATATGTGCTTCATGGTGAGCTGGCAGTGGATTCTGAGTAATGTTCAGGGCCTCCGGAGCCTGCACTTCAATCCTTCGACTATCAATAACTTCTTGAATAGCGTTTTTCAAATACCAACATTTCTCAGTGTCGTGTCCCGGTGCCCCAGAGCAATACTCGCACCTGACCGACTGATCGATATTCTTTGGAGGTGGGTTTGAAAGCTTTGACTCGATTGGGCTCAACATCCCCAATTCCTTTAATCGGTGATAGAGGCTAGTGTAGGATTCCCCTAGCGGGGTGAATGTTTTCTTCGCCTGATTCCTATTCCTCATCTCCGGGTCGGGCCTAAAGTTGGGTTTGCTTGGTTTTTTGTAAGCTTTAGAAGAAGGGTATGTATTTTGTGTGTGGTAAACATTCTGTGGGGCCTGGGCTCGCCATACCTGTGGTGGTGGTGGATAAGTTTGGGCTTCTGGATTGTGGTAGTGTGGGGTAGTTGGTGGGTAGTATGGTGGAGGTGGGTTGTATGATGCTGGTGGGTTATATGTGGTTGGTGGGTTGTATGGGGTTGGTGAGTATGGCTGATATGGTCGTGACGGGTGATGGTATTGGATGTGGTTCCAAGGCTTTCTCTCCACAACTGACACTTCTTCTTTCTTCTTCTTCCCAATGGTTCCTCCACTCCCGGTCTGAATGGCTTGATTTGTGGCCTTGATTGCTGAAAAACTCATAATCTTATTAGTCTTCAATCCTTCTTCCACGAAACTTCCCATTTTCACAACCTCATTAAAGCTCTTCCCAATGGCTGACACTAGGTGTCCATAATAGGTAGGCTCCAAAGCCTGCAAGAAACAGTCTACCATTTCACTTTCCTTCATCGACGAATCCACCCTCGCCGCCTGTTCTCTCCACCTAAATCCATACTCTCTAAAGCTTTCACCAGGTTTTTTCTCCATCTTCATGAGTGACAATCTATCCGGTATGATTTCCAAATTGTACTGAAAATGGTTCGCGAATGCCTGTGCGAGATCATCCCAGATAAACCATCTGGTGTAATCTTGGTGCGTGTACCATTCCAAAGCGGATCCACTCAAACTTTGGCTGAAATATGCCATCAGAAGCTCATCCCTGCCCCCTGCGCCCCGTATCTTACTGCAATATCCTCTAAGATGGGCCACCGGATCTCCGTGTCCACTGTACATGTCAAACATCGGCAACTTGAATCCGACAGGAAGTTGCACTTCTGGAAACAGACATAGGTCCTTGTACGCCACACTTACTTGTCCCCCCAACCCTTACATGTTACGAAAGGCATTCTCCAAACTCTTCATTTTCCTGGCCATCTCCTCATGTTCTGCATTCTTAACAAGTTTCTCTTCGATTTCCTCCATCAATGGAGTGTGAGATTCATGCTGTCGGAAGGTCGGCCCAGGTGGGTAGTAATGGTTGTCTTGTACATGAAACAATGGTTCACTGGATGAATTGTGTAAGGCGGCAGGTGAAGGTGCCACATATACCGGAGCAACCTGGGGTAGTACTTGTTTTGACAGAGGTGGTGGCACTTGGGAGGTGGAAGCGTAGTAGTGGTGATAGTCGGGATATATAGAGGATGAATTCATTGTGGGTGGCTGTAACGACCCGGCTCATCGTTACGGGAATTACCACCCTGTTACCGTTCATTTACATATCTTATGCTTCCATATCAGTATTAGAGTATATCGGAGGAGTTAGGGGTGATTCGGGTTGAAAATGAAGCAAATAGCATGTTTTAAGGAAGCTTGAATATGGAAAGTCAACCAAGAGTTGAATATCGATTTAGAGTGCTCGGAATCGGAATCTGATGATTCGACTAGTTTTGGGGGATCAATTATGACTTAGGAGAGCAATCGGAATTGAATTCGGAGGTCCGGTGTAGTTTTAGGCTTGAATTGGCGAAGGTTGAATTTTGGCGAAAATCGGATGGTAGGTGAGATTTTGGTCCGGGGGTCGGAATGGAATTCTGACAATTTCTGTAGCTTCGCTATGTGATTTTGGATATGTCTACAAATTTTCAGGTCATTCGGACGTCGTTTGATCGGGTTTTGAATTGAATGTTAGTTTTGAAAGTTTTGAATCTGTGTGTAAATGGTGATTTTGATGTTTAGGATGGTGTTTTTATGATTGGAACAAGTTTGTATCATGTTTTGGAGTATGTTGGTGGTGTTCGTTGGGGTCCCGGGAGCCTCGGGATGAATTTGGGGGTCCAAACGGACCAATTTGTGCCATAGGCACTGTTGTTTCTGCTGCAATAAATGCAGAGAATTTTTGTGCTTCGCGATCGCAAAGCTATGTGTGCGATCGCGTATGAGGAGGATGTTAAGCTCTGCGACCGTGAGGTTGAGTCTGCGATCGTGTAGAGTAAAGTTGGGTAGCTCTGCGATCGCAAGGTTACGTCTGCGATCGCGTAGTGTATCGGAGTGACGCCGGAAATTTGTTCTTCGCGATCGCGGGAAGAGTGATGCGATCGCGTACGGTCGAGGAGTTGTGCATCGCGATCGCGGGTGTATTAATGCGATCACATATAGTCAAACTCGAGCGCAGTGCGATCGCGTTCGTAGTATTGCGAACGCGTAGGGTCGCTAAGTGGGTCACTGCGATCGCGTCCAGGTTCACGCGATCGCGTAGAGGAAAAGATGGCAGCCTAGGATTTGTGCATCGTGATCGCGAGCCTAGTGCTGCGATCGCGTAAAGTTAAATGGTCAGGCAGTGAATTAAATTGCAGAACAGAGGGCTCGCGGGTTCATTCACCAAAAACACAATTTTGAGCCCAAGAGAGAAGAAAACACGAGGAAAATAGTGAGATATCATCGGGTATTCATCGGAGGTAAGATTCTTGACTCAAAAACATAATTTTATGGTAGAATTAACACCAATCTTCATGAATTTGGGTAGAAATTGTGAAGAATTTTGGCCTAGGTATTGAAAATGGGATTTCGAGTTTTGGAAGGCCATTTGAACTCCGATTTTGATAAATTTTATATGCACGGACTCGTGGCGAGACGAGGAGCGCGTTGGTACTAATTTTGGAATTTTCCGAGCAGTGGGACCGGGGTCGGGTTTTTACCAACTTAGTGTATTTATGCGAATTTCATGTAAATTGAAATGGGTTACGATTCTTTGACCCGTATTTGATATAATTATTGTGGTTTGACTAGATTCTACGCACGAGGCAGCGAATTTCAAAGGAAAAGGCATCACGGACGAGTCTACGGCCGGCTAGAGGTGAGTAGTTTGTGTATATGGTAGCCTGAGGGTTCGAAACCCCGGCTTGGCACATTGTGACGCTAGTGGGGCATGGCTCGCACCCCGTGGCAGGTACGAGGATTGATTGTGACTGGGGATTGAAACTTGGTCCATCCCGGATATGAAGAATATGCTATTACTGATGGATAAATAATGTGTTTGACATATTTGTGGGCTGAAAGCCTTGTTTGGGGCCTTGTGCCGATCTGTAGTATCCCTAGGGGATAGTATATATGTGATAGCTATACTTGCTTAATCACTGATCTCAGTCCTGGAATTGAAATCACAGTATTGATATGCTAAGTCACATGTTTTGCAAAAATGGAATAAAACTTAAAGTATTTTCATAAATTATGAGTTGGCATCTGGAAATAAGTAATTTGAACTTTTTGTGACTTATCTGATTATTTGTGGACTGAGGATGGATCGGGCTGCACGCCGCAGTGGTATTTGTGCTTGGGCTGTAGGAGCCCCTCCGGAGTCTGTACACACCCCCAGTGAGCGCCGTCGACGTTAAATGGATCGGGCTACACGCCGTAGCGGTTATGGGCATTGCATTTCATCTTTATCTGTTGAATTATTCTGTGGTAGTTGTATTGTACTGTTGATGCTAGTTCGTAGGAGATTCGGACTATAGTTTAGCTTCATATTGTGGTATTCTGTGGATTTCCTACGTTCAGCTGCTTTTATATATTTATTACTCACTGAGTACTTAGTACTCACCCCTACTCCCTACACCTTTGTGTGCAGATTCAGGTACTCAGAAGAAGTAGACGATCACTCCAGCTTTCACAGAGTCATATCGAGTTGCTGAGGTAGCGGCCGGCGTTCGTAGAACCTAGCTTCTCCTCTCTTTTCAATTGTTATATTATATTCAGACTTGAGTACTTCCATACAGTATTCTCTACTTTTGTTGGGTTTTGTTAGAGGCTCTAGACTTGTGACTCTAGATCTTTGGGAGTGTCAGCTATTTTCGCACTTCTCGGTATTTTATTCGTATTATTATTATTGGAGTTTCTATGACTCATATATTCTTCTTGAGTTGTCCACTTGGGACTAATATTATTGGTGATAAACATTTGTTGGTCTGGATGGACTATCTTGATTGTTGGGTGCCATCACGACCGGATTTGGGGTCGTGACAAGGTGGTATCAGAGCCTAGGTTGTTAGGACTCGCGAGTCATGAGCCACTTTAGTAGGCTTTCGCAGATTGGTACGTAGACGTTCGTATCTATCCTCGGAATGCTATAGAAACTTTAGGAAAACCCTCATTTTTCTTGGATTCATATCGTGCGGTTTGTGTTATCGTGAAAGTAAATTTTTCCCATATTCAATTCTCTCGCAGATGGTGAGAACACGTGCTAGCGAACGTGGCGAACGTGGCGGACAACCACCATTGGCACCCAAAGGCCGTGGTCGTGGTAGAGGTAGGGCAGCAGTACCAGCACCTACTGACCCACCAGTTGACCAGGTTCAGGGTCAGATTCCAGTTGCAGATGCTCCGGCAGCTCAGGTTCAGGCGCCGACAGTTCCTATTGTAATACCGGGTCTTCGGGAGACTTTGGCTCAGATTCTATCGGTATGCACCAGTTTGGCTCAGGTAGTTGCAGCCTCTGCTGTAGCGGCTTCTTCACAGGCAGGGGGAGGGAATCAGATCCCCGTGGCTCGCACACCCGAGCCGGTAGTTCAGGGTATCCAGGCACCTAGGGCACCTCTAGTTTAGCCAGTTGCACCCGTTGCACCAGCTCCTGCTCATGTGATTCCAGTTATGCCTGACGATGAGCACCGTCATCTGGAGAGATTTGAGAAACTACACCCTCCGACATTCAGTGGTACTAAGGGCGAGGACGCCCAGGGTTTTCTTGATAAATGTCAGTGTATGCTTCGCACCGCGGGTATTCTGGAGTCCAGCGGTGTTTCTTTCACTACCTTCCAGTTCACAAGACCAGCATTTCAGTGGTGGGAGGATTTTGAGAGGTGTAGGTCTGCTGGGACAGCGCCCCTCACCTGGCAACAATTCTCCATGGTATTTTTGGAGAAGTATGTGCCCCAGTCCCAGAGGGAGGAGCTGCATCGTCAGTTCAAGTGGATGAAGCAGGGAGATATGACAGTTACTCAGTATGAGATGAGATTCACACAGTTAGCCCGTTATGCTATGTGGATGATTCTGATAGATAGAGAGAGGATAAGGAGATTTATAGATGGACTTATCTACCCTATCCGTATATTGATGAACAGAGAGAGAGATTCGGCAGTTACCTTCGAGGAGGAGAGAGAGGCTAAGAGGCCTCATGGCACTGGTAGTTACAGTGGTGCTCCGTCTAGGGGTCAGCCTCAGTATAGCAGGGGTCGTTCATTCAGATCCCATCAGTCAGGATGTGCAGAGTCCAGTGGAGCTTCATCATATCGTGGTCGTCAAGGCCATCAGGGTTATCAGGGGTATTAGGGCCGTCAGCAGAGTCAGCCTGCATTGAGTTCTCTTCCAGCTCAGAGCTCGGCTCCTACTTCTTCAGCTCAGAGCTCATCTGTAGCAAGGGGTCCTCAGCAGTCCCTCCTTCCATCTTTAGGCCGTTGCTTTGAGTGTGGCGAGTTTGGCCATATCAAGAAAGAGTGTCCTCAGTGGCTTCGTAGGCGGTCTCAGTAGAGGGATCAGCCCTCGTCTTCTACTCATGTTTCTTCAGCACCAACATAGTCAGCTAGGAGTCGTGGCTAGGTGGCCAGGGGTCACCCTAGGGGCGAGGATCGTACTAGCGGAGGCCAGGCTCTTTTCTATGCTCTTCCGGATATGAAGGATGCTAGTGCCTCGGATGATGTCATTTCAGGTATTATCTCCGTCTGCCACAGGGATGGTTCTATTTTATTTGATCCCGGATCCAACTATTCCTATGTTTCTCCTTACTTTGCACAACATTTGGGTATGACCCGTGGTATTCTTGCTTTGCCCGTACATGTGTCTACCCCGGTGGGGGATACTGTTGTTATGGATCAGGTATATCGATCCTGTCTTCTTACTATTGGGGGTCTGGAGACCCGAGTTGATTTATTGCTACTGGGTATGGTAGATTTTGATGTGATTCTAAGCATGGATTGTCTATCTCCTTACCATGCGATTCTGGACTGCCATGCCAAGACAGTCACACTAGCTATTCCAGGTAATCCAAGGATCGAGTGGCGTGGCTTAACTGATTATGTATCCGATCGAGTAATTATTTATATAAAAGCCCAACGAATGATTGCGAAAGGCTGTTTATCTAATTTGGCCTTCATTAGAAATGTTGAGGGTGAGACACCCAGTCTTGATTCGGTCCCTATTGTGAGGGAGTTTCCGGATGTGTTTCCAGTAGACCTGCCAGGCATGCCGCCTGACATGGATATTGATTTTGGTATTGACTTGGTGCCGGGCACTCAGCCCATTTCTATTGCTCCCTATCGCATGGCACCAGCTGAGTTAAAGGAGTTGAAAGAACAGCTTCAGGAACTCTTAGATAAGGGTTTCATTCGCCCGAGTATGTCACCTTGGGGTGCACCGGTATTGTTCGTGAAGAAGAAAGATGGCATAATGAGAATGCGCATTGATTACAGGCAGTTGAACAAGGTAACAATGAAGAATAAGTACCCATTGCCTCGTATTGAGGACCTATTTGATCAGCTCCAGGGAGCTAGTGTATTTTCGAAGATCGATCTTCGATCGGGCTATCATTAGTTGAAGATTAGGGATTCAGATATTATGAAGATGGCGTTCAAAACACGATATGGGCACTATGAGTTTTTGGTGATGTCTTTCGGGCTGACTAATGCCCCAGCTGCATTCATGTACTTGATGAATAGTGTATTTTGGCCATATCTTGATTCTTTTGTGATTGTGTTTATTGATGATATTCGGGTGTATTCACGCAGCCAGGAGGAGCATGCACAGCACTTGAGGGTGGTATTGCAGAGGTTGAGAGAAGAAAAGCTTTATGCAAAATTCTCTAAGTGTGAATTCTGGCTTGATACTATGATTTTTCTGGGACATGTAGTGTCCAGTGATGGTATTAGTGTTAACCCACAGAAGGTTGAGGCGGTGCAGAATTGGCCCAAACCTTTCTCAGCTACGGAGATTCGGAGTTTCCTCGGCTTGGCAGGATATTACCGCCGATTTGTTTAGGGTTTCTCATCTATTGCTTCATCTCTGACGAAGCTGACACAGAAGAATGCTCCATTTGTGTGGTCTGATGAATGTGAGGAGAGCTTTCAGAAGCTCAAGGCGGCTTTGACCACAGCCCTAGTACTTGTGTTACCATCAGTTTCGGGGTCTTACACGGTGTATTGTGATGCTTCTAGAGTTGGGATTGGTTGTGTATTGATGCAGGAGGGTAGAGTTATTGCATATGCTTCTCGGCAGCAGCTAAAGCCCCACGAGAAGAACTACCCTGTTCATGAATTAGTGTTAGCTGCTATTGTTCATGCCTTGAAAATTTGGAGGCATTACCTGTATGGCGTATCTTGTGATGTGTATACAGACCACCACAGCCTCTAGCATTTGTTTAAGCAGAAGGATCTCAATTTGAGGCAGCGGAGATGGCTTGAATTGCTTAAGGACTATGATATTACTATTTTGTATCATCCCAGGAAAGCCAATGTAGTGGCCGATGCATTGAGCCGGAAGGCTATTAGTATGGGTAGCTTGGCATATATTCCAGTTGGGGATAGACCCTTTGCAGTTGATGTTCAGGCATTAGCTAATCAGATGGTAAGGCTGGATATTTCTGAGCCTAGTCGGGTTATGGCTTGTGTAGTGGCTCGTTCTTCTTTATATGATCGTATCCGAGAGCGCCAGTATGATGATCCACACTTACTTGTCCTTAAGGACAGAGTTTAGCACGATGATGCCAGAGATGTCACTATTGATAGTGATGGTGTATTGCGGATGCAGGGCCGGATATGCGTGCCCAATGTTGATGGCCTTCATGAGTTGATATTGGAGGAGGCCCACAGCTCGCGGTATTCTATTCATCCAGGAGCCGCGAAGATGTATCAGGATTTGAAGCAGCATTACTGGTGGAGAAAGATGAAGAAAGATATTGTGAACCATGTGGCACGGTGTCTAAACTGTCAGCAGGTCAAGTATGAGCATCATAGACTTGGTGGTGTATTCCAGCGTATTGATATTCCTGAGTGGAAGTGGGAAAGGATTACTATGGACTTTGTTAGTGGACTCTCTCGGACAACAAGGAAGTTTGATTCAGTTCAGGTGATTGTGGATAGGCTGACCAAGTCAGCTCATTTCATTCCTATGTGTACTACATACTCCTTAGAGCGGTTAGTAGAGATATTTATTCGTCAGATTGTGAGATTGTATGGAGTCCTAGTTTCTATTATATCAGACAGAGGTACCCAGTTTACTTCTCAGTTTTGGAGGACATTTCAGCGAGAGTTGGGTTCGTAGGTAGAGCTGAGCACAGCATTTCATCCACAGACGGATGGGCAGTCTGAGCGTACTATTCAGATATTGGAGGACATGTTGCGTGCTTGCGTCATTGATTTCGGTGGTTCTTGGGCTGATTACTTGCCTCTTGCGGAGTTTGCTTATAATAATAGCTATCAGTCCAGCATTTAGATGGCACCGTATGAAGCTTTATATGGGAGGCGGTGTAGGTCTCCAGTCGGTTGGTTTGAGCCCGGCGAGGCTAGGTTGTTGGGGACAGAGTTAGTTCAGGATGCCTTAGACAAGGTAAAGGTGATTCAGGAGAGACTTCGCACAGCTCAGTCGCGTCAGAAGAGTTATGCGGACCGGAAGGTCCGAGATGTGTCTTATGCAGTGGGTGAGAAGGTGTTGCTGAAGGTTTCGCCTATGAAGGGCGTTATGGGGTTTGGAAAGAAAGGGAAGTTAAGCCCAAGGTTTATTGGACCTTTTGAGGTGCATAGGAAAGTTGGGGAGGTGTCCTACATGATTGCTTTGCCACCCAGTTTGTCGGGAATTCACCCGGTGTTCCATGTATCCATGCTCCGGAAGTATGTCGGAGACACGTCTCATGTGTTAGACTTCACCACGATACAGCTAGATGAGGACTTGACTTATGATGTGGAGCCAGTAGCCATTTTGGGTCGATAGGTTCGTAAGCTGAGATCCAAGGACATAGCTTCAGTGAAAGTGCAGTGGCGAGGTCGTCCCGTGGAGGAAACGACTTTGGAGACCGAGCAGGAGATGCGGAGCAGATATCCACACTTATTTGATACTCAAGGTATGTTTCTTAACCCGCTCGCGGACGAGCATTTGTTTAAGTTGGGGAGAATGTAACGACCTGACCCGTCGTTACGGGAATTACCACCCCATTACCGTGCATTTACATATCTTATGCTTTCATTTCAGTATTAGAGTATATCGGATGAGTTAGGGGTGATTCGGGTTGAAAATGAAGCAAATAGCATGTTTTAAGGAAGCTTGAATATGAAAAGTCAACCTAGAGTTGACTATCGAGTTAGAGTGCTCGGAATAGGATTCTGATGATTCGACTAGTTTCGAGGGATCAATTATGACTTAGGAGAGCAATCGGAGATGAATTCGGAGGTCCGGTGTAGTTTTAGGCTTGAATTGGCGAAGGTTGAATTTTGGCGAAAACCGGATGGTAGGTGAGATTTTGATCCAGGGGTCGGAATGGAATTCTAACAATTTCTGTAGCTTCGTTATGTGATTTTGGATATGTCTGCAAATTTTCAGGTCATTCGGACGTCGTTTGATCGGGTTTTGGATTGGATGTTAGTTTTGAAAGTTTTGAAGAAACTTAGGCTTGAATCCGTGTGTAAATGGTGATTTTGATGTTTAGGATGGTGTTTTTATGAATAGAACAAGTCCGTATCATGTTTTGGAGTATGTTGGTGGTTTTCGTTGGGGTCCCGGGAGCCTCGGGATGAATTCAGGGGTCCAAACGGACCAATTTATGCCAAAGGCACTGCTGTTTCTGCTGCAATAAATGCAGAGAATTTTTGTGCTTCGCAATCGCGAAGCTGTGTATGTGATCGCGTGAGAGGAGGATATTGAGCTCTGCGATCACGAGGTTGAGTCTGCGATCACGTAGAGTAAAGTTGGGAAGCTCTGCGATCGCAAGGTTATGTCTGCGATCGCGTAGTGTATCGGAGTGAGGCCGGAAATTTGTTCTTCGCAATCGCGGGAAGAGTGATGCGATCGCGTACGGTCGAGGAGTTGTGCATCGCGATCGCGGGTGTATTAATGCGATCACATATAGTCAAACTCGAGCGCAGTGCGATCGCGTTCGTAGTATTGCGAACGCGTAGGGTCGCTAAGTGGGTCACTGCGATCGCGTCCAGGTTCACGCGATCGCGTAGAGGAAAAGATGGCAGCCTAGGATTTGTGCATCGTGATCGCGAGCCTAGTGCTGCGATCGCGTAAAGTTAAATGGTCAGGCAGTGAATTAAATTGCAGAACAGAGGGCTCGCGGGTTCATTCACCAAAAACACAATTTTGAGCCCAAGAGAGAAGAAAACACGAGGAAAACACTGAGATATCATCGGGTATTCATCGGAGGTAAGATTCTTGACTCAAAAACATAATTTTATGGTAGAATTGACATCAATCTTCATGAATTTGGGTAGAAATTGTGAAGAATTTTAGCCTAGGTATTGAAAACGGGATTTTGAGTTTTGGAAGGCCATTTGAATTTCGATTTTGATAAATTTTATATGCACGGACTCGTGGTGAGACGAGGATCGCGTTGGTACTAATTTCGGAGTTTTCCGAGCAGTGGGCTCGGGGTCGGGTTTTTACCAACTTAGTGTATTTATGCGAATTTCATGTAAATTGAAATGGGTTATGATTCTTTGCCCCGTATTTTATATAATTATTGTGGTTTGACTAGATTCTATGCACGAGGCAGCGAATTTCAAAGGAAAAGGCATCACGGACGAGTCTACGGCCGGCTAGAGGTGAGTAGTTTGTGTATATGGTAGCCTGAGGGTTCGAAACCCCGGCTTAGCACATTGTGATGTTAGTACTGCGTGGCTCGCACCCCGTGGCAGGTGCGAGGATTGATTGTGACTGGGGATTGAGACTTGGTCCATCCCGGATATGAAGAATATGCTATTAGTGATGGATAAATACTGTGTTTGACATATTTGTGGGCTGAAAGCCTTGTTTGGGGCCTTGTGCCGATCTGTAGTATCCCTAATATATGTGGTAGCTATACTTGCTTAATCACTGATCTCAGTCCTGGAAATTGAAATCACAGTATTGATATGCTAAGTCAAAAGTTTTGCAAAAATGGAATAAAACTTAAATAATTTCATAAATTATGAGCTGGCAGCTGGAAATAAGTAATTTGAACTGTTTGTGACTTATCTGATTATTTGTGGACTGAGGATGGATCGGGCTGCACGCCGTAACGGTTATTGTGATATGAGGATCGGGCTGCACGCCACAGCGGTATTTGCGCTTGGGCTGTAGGAGCCCCTCCGGAGTCTGTACACACCCCCAGTGAGCGCCGTCTACGTTAAATGGATCGGGATACACGCCGTAGCGGTTATGTGCATAGCATTTTTTTCTTTTCTTTTCTTTTTCTTCTTTTTTTTTCTTTTCTTTTCCTTCTTTGTTTTTTTTTCCTTTTCTTTCTCTATTTCCCTTAATTTCTTTATTAATTTGCGTTCCTATTTATTTGCCTATCGCAAATAAAGAATTGATATAAAGCGAAAGGATTGACAACTACTCTTCATTTTCATTGATAGCTCAAAAACATTGATTTACAAGATGATGTTGTAATGCTAATACATAATGCATGCCTTAAGAATACATCAATGCTCCTAGTGCCCACGAGACATCGTTCGGTCTTGTCGCGAGCCTATATGCTAATCCCTTTTGGAGCCTATCCAGGTCAGACATGACTTGCTGCACAAAGAACTTCACCGCTGACACAAAGGTTCCTCGGGACATATCTTTACATAGCTGGCTCTTCCGGGTAATGTACTGAGCAATACGGACAATTTTCTCTCGAATAACCCCTTTCTCTTGAAGCAATCGGTTGATCTGTTCGGTGAGAGCATCTAAAGTATGTTAGTTCTCCTTTTGCATTTGCTGTAGCTCAAACTCCAATCGAGCCATAGTCGTGTAACAATGTTCTCTTTCTTCTTCAAGATCTTTGATGACCTTGTTACTTTTGACAGTGGCTGTAACAATTTTTTTTCTTAGTCGAGCTACCTCAAACTCATGCTTATCCTGTAGCTGCTGAACCAACTTGGTTCTTTCTTCGGCATCTCTGGTTATTTGCTTCCGAGCCCTAACTAATTCCTTTTCTGCTTTGTCTAAGTCGAAGCTGTAGTCATTCACCTTGCGCCGAAGAGTCTCAAGCAATTTCTCATCCCGGGCTGAACGAATGGGGGTTTCAGATGCAATTTTCATCTGAGGAACCTGAGCCTTTAGCATTTCATTTTATTTCTTCAGCTGCTTTTTCTCTCCCTCGTCGGATGCTGCCTGCAAACCGCTTTCAAACTGGAGGTCTCTTAACTATTTTTCCAGCAAGCTGATCTTGGCCTTATATTCACGCTCATTGGCCGCCCAATTCCTTTTTTCCTTAGATTGCTCCACCAGATCTTGCAAATGAGGCCTTTTCGAAGGCCGATCGTGCTCAATACCCCGTTGATACCATGCGGAATATCCAGACGACACTTCACCTCGAGCTCTGTTTTGCACACAAGTATCTATCTTCAGGTTCTGACATTCATTCCAAATCTAACGGACCCTTTGCTTCCGGGAATTGCCCATCCGGACTAATCTCTATAACTTGTGAACTGAAGTCCCCGTCCCTTGGTATAACTTGACATCTACCAAGCTGTCGTAGTGCCCTGTATGAGGCGTAAGGCTGGATACTCTTCAAACCCATGATCAAAAAATATGACCATTCTGTCAGCATATAAATCACCTCGTCAAGAGGTAACCAATCATATGTCCAATCAATCTGGTCGTCGGTCAATGATCGAAGATGCAAAACCCAATCTTTTACTCCCTCTGGCAATTTAACTTCTTTTGTTCTTGTGTAAATTTCTTCAAGACATGTTCTTCCGGTCGGACCATAACTTGAGAACGAAGGATGATGGCATAGATGTTCAATCAACCAAATCTGCAAAATCAAATTGCATCCCTCAAAGAAGTTGGCTCCAGCTTTGCATGCAGTCAAGGCACGGTAGACGTCGGCTAAAATCATTGGAGCTAAAGTACAATTGTCTTGTACTACCAAAGTGCTTGCTATCCCGACAACCTTTATATTGATGTGCCCATGTTTTCTCAGAAATATGATAACTCTGAGAAATGCCACTAAGAAAGCGAACCATCGATGCTCCTCCCACTTTGCTCGGTTGGACTAGCTACACAACTTGTTCGTGGAGTCGTTGAAACCCCTGACATGTCCGTGTAACGACCCGATCGGTCGTTTTGAGTCCTGACGTGTCATTCAGCAGATTGAGGCCATGAACAACTTCATCTCAGGTATATTGACTTGTGTGTATGGTCAGAATTAAAATTCAGGGAAGTTTGGAGTCAAATCTAAATGGAAATTCTCATTTTGAAAGCTTAAAGTTGAAGAAATGAACTAGGATTGGAATTTTGAGTAAATGACCTCGAAATTGGGATCTAAAAGTTCCAGCATGCTCGTATGATGATTTTGAACTAGGGCGTATGTTCGGATTTGTCTTTTGATAACCCGTGAGCATTTCGACGTATATGGTGGAAGTTAGTATTTTAGAAAATTTTCATAACTTTGGGTTGGAAGGCATTTTAGAGTTATAGATGTCCATTTGGGATTCCGAGTCTGGGAATAGATCCGTATGGTGATTTTGGAGTTGGGAAAGCGATCAGAAGTTAATTCGGATATCCGGAGGTCATTTTGAAGTCATTTGGCTAAATATAGTAATTTGAAGGTTTATGAGAAAATTCGATCGGAAGTGAAAATTTTGATATCGGGGTCAGAATGCGATTCCGAAAGTTGGTACAAGTCCGTAATGTCGAATGTGACTTGTGTGCAAACTTTGAGTCAATTCGGATCGATTTTAGTAGGAAAAGGGACAATTAATCTCTTTAAGGAAAGCTTAAGTTGAAAAAGTCAACTCAACGTTGACTTATGAGTTAGAGGGCTCAGAACTTAATTCCGATGATTCGGTTAGTTTCGGGGGATGATTTAAGACTTAGAAGCGCAATTGGAAGTAATTTTGGAGGTCTAGTGAAGAAGTTAGCCTATTTTGGCGAAGTTGGAATTTTGGCGGAATCCGATCGATGGGTGATATTTTGATCCGGGAGTCGGAATGGAATTCTGATAGTTGGAGTAGCTTCGTTAGGTGATTTTGGATATGTCTGCAAATTTTCAAGTCATTCGGACATCGTTTGGTCGGGTTTTTGATCGAAAGTATATTTTCGGAAGTTTTTGGAAACTTAGGCCTTGATTTGATGAAAATTGATGATTTTGATGTTATTTCGGCGATTTGATCACTCGAGCGAGTACGTGTGATGTTTTAGAGTCAATGTGCATATTTGGTTTGGAGCCCCGAGGGCTGGGGAGTGTTTCGGAGGTGTCTCGGAATAATTCCGGACTTAGAAAATGGGCAGAAAATGCAGAAACAGTGTCCGTGAAATAGAGCCCGTGAACAGTGCCCGTGAAACAGTGTCCGTGAACAGTACCGTGAACAGTAACTGTGAATAGTGCCGGACAGAATATATTTGAGGTCCGAAAATATATTGCCATTTTTGACGATTTGGAGCTCGGATAAGGCGATTTTTCGTGGGATTTTTGGAGAGAACAACGGGGTAATTGTTCTTAACTCAATTTTGGTGGTATAACTCGAATCTATTGCAAGTTTTAGTGTTTAATTTGAGAATTTTTGTTGAAAAGGGTAGAAAACCTTCTTGGATAGAAATAGTGATTTAAGGGGACAAATGAACTCCAATTTTTGTGAATTTGGTATGTACGGACTCGTGGCGAGACGAGGATTCCGGAAATATAAATTTCGATATTTTTCGAGATGTGGGCCCTGGGCTCGGGTTTTGCCAATTTCGTGATTTTTGATATTTTTCGAGTTCTTTCGATTGGGTTATGTTCCATTAGCCTATTTTGATATATTTGTACTGATTTTGGCTAGTTTTGACGTGCGTGGATGCTGGTTCGAGGAGCTAAGGCGTCGCGGGCATGAAGCTTCTACCGGTTCGAGGTGAGTGGTAGTAGTAAACAATGTACTGAGGGTTTGAAACCCCGTACTAGCACTTCACAGTGCTATATTGAGATGAGACACGCATTCTATGACGGGCGTGGTGACATTGTGATTGGGGGTTCGGACTTAGTCCTTCCCGGCTAATAGAATACTGTGTTGTATGACTGTTACTGAGATTATAACTGTACAATTGGGCTAATAGCCATGTTTGGGGCCTTGTGCCGATCTGTAGAGCATTAGGGAACCTATAGAGCTAGGTGACCTTTATATCGTGTTGGAAATATACACTCAGCCATAGCTCTAGCTGTATAGCATAATATGAGCCCGTACTAGATGTGTACATTGAGAGAGATTATCTAGGGTGGAATTCCCTGTTCTAGCTGAGTGGGCCCGAAAGGCCAAGTCTATACCGATTGAGATGAGATAGGGTCAAGGACCCACTATGAGATGTTATATTGGGCCTGAAAGGCCAAGTCTATATTAACTGAGACAGGGTCAAGGACCCATTGTGATATATTATATTGGGCCTGAGAGGCCAAGTATATACTGACTGGGATAGGGTCGAGGACCCATTATGAGGTATTATATATATATACCTATATTGGATCGGGCTGCACGCCGCAGCAGTATATATATTGGATCGGACTGCACGCCGCAGTAATATACATGCAATATACATGTAATATTCATGTGGGACGGACTGCACGCCGAAGTATTATTGCGCTTGGGCTGTAGGAGCCCCTTCGGAGTCTGAGTCTGCACACATTCTCAGTGAGCACTGGTGTATATTATGGGATCGGGTTGCACGCCACAGCAGTATAGAGATATATATATATATATATATTGGATCGGACTACACGTCGCAATAATATTTGTGTGGATCGTGCTGCACGCTGCAGTATTATAGTGCTTGGGCCTGGGAGCCCCTCCGAAGTCTGTATACACCCCCAGTGAGCGCCGTCGACGTTAAATGGAGCGGGCTGCGCGCCGCAGCGGTATATGTATTGGAGCGGGCTGCACGCCGCAGCGTTATACTTAATCATATCCTATTATCTACTCAAATACTTATACATTATAGACATAAATATGTGTCTTTATACATTATAGACATATGTATATATTTACATACATTGAGTTGGCAGTACACCGTAGCGGTACGAGTGAGGATTTGATCAGTGTGGGACCTTGTTGAGATAGATGTGGACTGGAGATGGGAGTATTCATCATAGTGATGACTTATCTGTGGGGTTGCCTTAGAACTGTTTAGTGATAGTACCGGAGTTCTTATTTTCAGTTATTGTTTATTATTGTTACTCACTGAGTTGAAATATACTCACCCCGCTCCCCTGCACTTTTTGTGCAGATATACAGGTTCAGGAGGGTAGTTGAGCTATCGCAACTGCTTTATTATCCCCATTTTATGGAGACTTCGAGGTAGCTGCCAACGTCCGCAGTACCTGACCTCTTTCTTTTTATCATTTTGTTGTCTCCATTATGGTTAGACTTGATTTTGTAGTAGATCTCATTTGTAGAGGCTCAGACTTGTGACACCACGATTTGGTTGGGACTGTGTTCTTGTATTTCAGTTCTACACTTCTTGATTTGTTATGAAAATAGGCTAATCACGCCGATTAATCGGTATTAATTATACTTGGCTGGTTTAATTGGATAAGATGGTCGGACTTGCCTAGCAATGTGTTGGGCGCCATCACGACCGGGATTTGGGGTCGTGACAAGTTGGTATTAGAGCCTAGGTTAATAGGTCTCGCGAGTCATGAGCCGGTTGGTAGAGTTTCGTGGATCGGTACGGGGATGCCTGTACTTATCCTCGGGAGGCTGCAAACCTTTTAGGAAAGCTTCAAATTCTTGAAATTCTTATCGTGCGTACTTGATTCAGTTTGAGGTATGATTCTTGAAATTCCTTCTACACGTTGATGTGCGCACTAGAGTGCTTAGTGATAATTTGCCTTGATGACTTATGATTCCCCAATCGAGGGATGAGATATAATCTCTGTGAATTCATATTGGGCCAGTCGGGAGGACTTGAGGCCAGATCTTTGTCTATGGCTTGAGCACCAAGGTACTAATTTCGCGAGCCGGTATTATGAAGTTCATACGATCGGTATTGATCTTTATTGTGCAAATGGCAGTTTGATAATGGGAGATAAAGTGCCTTATGTGTAGTGGAACGAGTTCAAACTCGGGAAGACTAAAGTGATTATGCTATGTGTATCCTGGTGGAAGGTATTTTGCTGAAATGCTAAATTGGGGAAAAGTAGGTAGGTTGATTCTCATGTGTAATTGAAAGGTATTTGATATGTGTTATGATTCGAGCAGGTGCAGCGCATGTCCATGTATCAATTTTGATAATATAACTTGTATAGTGTTGAGATTAATGTTGTTGATATACATTGCGATGTCTTGTTGAGTTATGGATGTATTGTTAGAATGGTTTGGTGATTCTCTGGCAGGTGGTTAGGCCAAATTACAAAGGAAACTCTGCCAAAATTTTTGGAAAATTTGGGACTTAGAAAGATTTCTGTCACATAAAGAGAGTGGGCTTATTGGTGATGTGTGTATAAATGCAAGAATTATAGAAGGGTTAAGGTCTCTGATGATTCGAGTCTTTTTCAAGCTTGTAAATGACTTGAGTTTAATCTCACCATAACATTGTGGCATCATTTGAGTAAAGGATGCTATGAGCGGCTAAAAGTGCTTTGATGTATGGCTCCGAGCCAAGTTAGGGAGGTTGCTATTAAATAACTAATTGCACGGTTGTATGCTATGTGGGCAATGTCTTTAAGTATGTTGGGAAAATTCTGACAAGGTTATGGCGCTTCGTAGATGTGAATAAATACTAGGATGTTTTGAACTACTGTTGGTAAGGAATGTTCGGTGTATAGAAATGAAAGATAGCGAATTGTACCTGTAAGTAATCATGTTCTGCGATGTCAGAGTTCTAACAAAACACGAGTGGTTCTACTCAATAGGACAGTTGAATTACAACTGAATAAGGGTGAATGATGCCCGAGAATGGTTTTGCAGTGTTCAAGATTTTGCTTGTAACAGTCAGGTGCCTTAAGATTGTGTTTGTGGCTAAAGATGGCGGTTTCGTTAGAAAAGATCAAGGCTTGTGTTATATTATGTGAATGATGGGATTCTATGTAGTATTGGGAAGTAATGATAACAAATTCAAAATCGCAGGAAGTTCTTCAAAATAAAGTGTGGTAGAATGTGGTACTTCTGGGAAACATTTGAGAGAGTATTCAGCGGCCCGTGAGCCTTAGACCGTGTGGTCTTGTGTACGAGTTTTGTGTGGTAAAAAAGGTTGAGGCATTGTCGTGCTACATTAAAGTCTGATATGAAATTAAAGATGAATCAGAAAGGAAATTGGGTAAATGGATCAACTTGTTAATAAACCGAAACGGTATGATAAGGAATACGATTAATTCCTGGTATATGTTTGAAGTAATGAGTCTCGCCGATATTGTGCAATAAAGCTTTTGAGTATTGGCAGTTGTGTAACTCGGTATGGGTATAAGGACTCGGTCCTGGCAATTTAACTTATGCAATGTAATTGGGAGAAAGGGTTTGTGATGTGTTTTACCGTGGTTTGAAAATGAGTGTATTTCCTGTTGGTATGTAAAGCTCGAAATGTGTATTGAGTTTTCTCTATATGGGATCATGAAAGTCCTTGACTAGTTGAGTGCGCTGATGTTTGCGGCGTAGGGAAAGGGATATGAATTTTCCCTGTTGTCTTAGTGTGGTATGGTATATGCGATGTGTTATGGAAAGTTGATAACGGCATGTTCAAGGTTTTGAGATCAATTCATATTATATGGGGAGTCATTAAAATCCTCAAGCGGCGTGGGCAGCTGCAGATAATCTGAGAATCAATCTTCCTGGTGATTTAGGAGAATGGTACTGCTATAATAGTATTTCGGCAGAGTCTATGGTCAAAAGGGCCAGGTAAAATAAACCGATAATATCTAGCGGTATGGTGGTATACTCCCGTTGGATCGACTGTAATAATTGAGTTGTTGATGACATAGTGAAATTTATGAATGGCTTTCGTGGTATGAATGGACGCTTGAGGTGCGTTATGTAATCTCACGATGAAGTACGGAATCATGCATAGTGATTCCTGTGTTATGTATGTGTTGGAGACTAGAAGTTCTCGTAACCCGCCTACGCAGCGGTGGTATATCGTGTGTATCGGCACGGTGTAGCGGTTATCGGAAATTGGAAGCTCTAGTGGCTATCTTGTTACTTGATATGATGAATTTGAATAATGATATACGATTGCTGACTGGTTGTCATAAGCCAGGTTGTCCAGACTAATGTGATATGGACTATGTCAGAAACATGTCGCAAACTGCATGGCAGGAGCGCATCAGATCATGCTCCAGTAGGGTGGATGTACCCTAGGGCCAGCGGACGGCTGGTAGGTATTGCTTTGTCAGTTGGGCCTTCGTGGCGGATGTCAGTGTAGAGGTATCTACCACTGATTCAGTTCCGGTATTGAGGAACTTTGTCGGATGAGTTTCATGTGACCGAGCTCGAGGCCATATATACATGTTTGTTGCAATAAGAAACTTGAGTCGATGTGCATTCCCTTTTGCTAGATTTATGCGTGGATCGGGTGGCACGCCGCCACATGTATAGTATCTGGATCAGGTGGCACGCCGCCACATGTATCGTATCTGGATCGGGTGGCACGCCGCCACAGATATGCTATTGGAACGGGTTGCGCGCCACAACAGTGTGATGTGGGAAATATAGCTTCCTATATGTACCTTGTATACAATACTTCCTCTCTTCTGAGGAATAATCCGTATTGGATATCGCTCGGGGAATAGCACATTGGTTGTTCCCATACAGGATTCGATAGCATATACTAAATGTATCACCGCGTGTGTGATTGATTGCTTGAGTTTAGACCTAAATATGTGTGTGGCTGACCGTTTTGAGCATTGCGACTTGAGGTGCTCCATGAGTAATAGTGTTTGGATAGAATCATGAGTTGTGGCAAGGCCACATGATGTTATGACCTTTCGAGGAGGATTCAGGTACTCTAATTCTATGATGTGAGACGAGATCTCAGTTATGTGTTGTGATGGTATTGAAGAATTTGAATTATAGCTCTTTATGTGAGTCTGTTGTCATGATTCGAGTGTGTTCAGATCATTTCTTATTGGAGCCTGTGTTTTGCTCGTCGTGGCTTAGGCCGATGAGGAGGTGTCATATTACCACTGTGGTGTGTTATAATCGAAATGATCGTTGGAGTCATTAATGAGTGCGAACATACATGATTTCGGCTAGATAGAAAGGTAATATCGAGGTTTGGCTCCAAAATCCGTTGGAATATCAGCCAAAAGAGAAATGGCTTCATAAATGGTGGATCTGAGGAATTGTTACGGTTTAGCCCGTGTTTTATTTATCGTTGGCAGTATATGAAAGTGTTGGAATAAGACTTCAATTAATAAGAGGTTTCCATCGGTATTTGGGTATTGTAGGCAACTGTAGTAATAAATAATGTTATTGTGGTCATATGAGTAAAGTTATGCGAAGTGTAAATTCAACAAAGTTATGCATTAATGTTTGGGTACAATGTGTGGAGATTGATATGGTGGTCGAATGATGGAAACAGACTTGGCAGGAAATTCAGGGTGTTGGAATTTGGCCTAATGGCTTATTCGCTTGAATAAATAATTATATCTACAAAATTATATAGCTAATGTGCTCAACTAAGTAGTGGTAGCACGGGAAAGTGCATGATGTGTTAAACAAGTTATTTGAGACTACATCATTGTAGTTCTCAGCACGTTCGAGGACGAACGTATGTTTAAGTGGGGGAGATTGTAACGACCCGACCGGTCGTTTTGAGTCCCGACGCGTCATTCAGCAGATTGAGGCCATGAACAACTTCATCTCAGGTATATTGACTTGTGTGTATGGTCAAAATTAAAATTCAGGAAGTGTGGAGTCAAATCTAAATGGAAATTCTCATTTTGAAAGCTTAAAGTTGAAGAAATGAACTAGGATTGGAATTTTGAGTAAATGACCTCGGAATTGGGATCTAAAAGTTCCAACATGCTCATATGATGATTTTGAACTAGGGCGTATGTCCGGATTTGGCTTTTGATAACCCGTGAGCATTTCGACGTAAATGGTGGAAGTTAGTATTTTAGAAAATTTTCATAAATTTGGGTTGGAAGGAATTTTAGAGTTAAAGATGTCCATTTGGGATTCCGAGTCTGGGAATTGATCCGTATGGTGATTTTGGAGTTGGGAAAGCGATCAGAAGTGAATTCGGATGTCCGGAGGTCATTTTGAAGTCATTTGGCTAAATATAGGAATTTGAAGGTTTATGAGAAAATTCGACCGGAAGTGAAAATTTTGATATCGGGGTCAGAATGCGATTCCGAAAGTTGGTACAAGTCCGTAATGTCGAATGTGACTTGTGTGCAAACTTTGAGTCAATTCGGATCAATTTTGGTAGGAAAAGGGACAATTAATCTCTTTAAGGAAAGCTTAAGTTGGAAAAGTCAACCCAACGTTGACTTATGAGTTAGAGGGCTCGGAACTGAATTCCGATGATTCGGTTAGTTTCGGGGGATGATTTAAGACTTAGAAGCGCAATTGGAAGTAATTTTGGAGGTCCGGTGAAGAAGTTAGCCTATTTTGGCGAAGTTGGAATTTTGGCGGAATCCGATCGATGGGTGATATTTTGATCCGGGAGTCGGAATGGAATTTCGACAGTTGGAGTAGCTTCGTTAGGTGAATTTGGATATGTCTGCAAATTTTCAGGTCATTCGGACATCGTATGGTCGGGTTTTTGATCGAAAGTATATTTTCGGAAGTTTTTGGAAACTTAGGCAATAGATCTGCGGACCGCAGATCTACCGCATAATTTCTCGTCAATTTGGAGTGTCAAATCTACGGTGCACTTTGCGACCGCAGATCAAGAATGTGGACCGCATTTTGATCGCATTCCATAACAGAACTTGTGTAAATTTTGGGGCAACTCTGCGGCCAATATGCGGACCACATATTGATTCTGCGACCGCAGATGCGACCGCAGAATTGACCCGGCCCAAATTTTTGTAAAATTTTGACCGAGCTCTTCTATAATATAACACCTTCCACCTTCATTTTCTCATATCATCTTGCCAAAATTAGAGAGAGAAGAGAGGGATTTTTGAGAGAGAAGTCTTCCATCTTCAAAGATTGTTCCAACCATTTAGTCTAAAGGATTCTAGGGCAAAGATTCAACTTCCCCAATCTTTACAAGGTAAAAACCCTAACTATTTTCTCTAATTTTCAGTTTTAAAATGGGTAAAGAGAGGTTTGCATATAATAGCTTTTGAAAATGGAATTTTACACTCATGCATGATTATTGAACTTGATTTTTAGTAAAAAGAAGTGAGTAGAAGTAAGAGTCTTCAAGAACAAGGTCGGCAAAGATAGGATAGCTTGGGTAAGCATAAAGTAGGAATTTAAAGGAAGAAAACTCGATACCAGGTATGTATGGCTAATTTTGATTCTTGTGAAGTCGCCTATATGTGTGAAATTCGTTTGGTTCGTATTAATTTGTCAAATTGTGTGAAATTCTTGATGTTGTTGTTGGATATTCAAAGTTGTTGTTGAACTATGAGTGATGTAGTATGGAATATGAACCGAAAGATAAATGAGAGTTGAATTGGGTAAAGAATTGTGAATAATGGTTATGATGGCATATATGGCACCTTGTGGAAAATAAACGAAACACTTGAGGATTGGTAAGTTGTTGAACAATACGGTATGAATATTCTCGATTATGGAAACATTGTAACTTGCTTGTAATATTGGTTTGAGAAGAAATTGTGAACATGAACCAACTTGTAAAATGCTTATTTGAATTTGTTGAAATTATGTGTAGTGCCTTATCTGTTGTTTGCAATTGTTGTGTTTTAAACTGTAAGGTGGGATCAAGTTGCGCGCCGCAACATGGGGAAATAAGGTGTGGGTTGGGTTGATAAGGGTGGCCGAGGTAATAAGGGTGGACGAGGTAATAAGGATGGAAAGCGATCGAAATCGCTATTGAAAATTGATATAAAAATCAATGATGTGAAATTGTGAAAGGAGTCAGCAGGAGAGTTTGCAACCTGTGGGGCACTGATTGCCCCTTTGTTTGACTACTTGTGCTTTACGTGATTCATTGGTTATTGTTCAATTTGTTGATCTTAGAAAGTTCTTTGTGTTGAGAATTATCTGAAATGAGGAAAATGTGGAAAACATGGTTGGTTGGCTTAATTAATTCTTGATGTAATTCAATGGCTTGAGTTTACTTGGGACAAAGTTTGTCCATACATACCAGTACAATTCAAGTGTACTGACGTCCCTTTTGCCGGGGCGCTACATTCGTGTTATGATTGTAGGTGGATCAGTAGCAGGCACTTCAGCTCATCGGCAGTAGTATCTTTCATCCTCCACTGCCTGTTTTGGTGAGCCCCTTTCTTCCTCGGGGCCCTGCGTGGCTCATGCCACTTTTATTTCAGACTTTATTTTGGATTTTGTAAGGTATAGCCGGAGCCTTGTGACTGACAAGTATTGTATTTCCTTTTGTATCCTAGAGGCTCCGTAGACATGTAAACTATGGGATTCCAGTCTTATATATATATATTATGTCGGGGCGTTGTAAAAACTGTACACTTGTTAATGACTCACTCGTATGGTTATGTTTGTTTATTGTGAAATCAGTTATGATTAGTAAGATATTTGGTTAATGAGAAACAATCAACACAGGGGTAACGCGTGGGAATGAAAGGCACCCAGGTCCGCTTGACTGGGGCTACCCGGTCAGGCGCCGGTCATGTCCCTCGATTTGGGGCGTGACAATAATATTATGCAACTATATCATGAAAATGGAGGAATTTGGGGTAATTCATGGAGGATTTAGACCTAGGCTTGAACTTTAGAAAATCAAGGTTTTGAATGGGCAAACGGAGTCCGAATTTGGTAAATCTTATATGCATAGACTCGTATTGTGACGAGGGTTCCGAATATGTGACTTTCATAATTTTTCGAGAAGCGTACCAAAAGTCGGATTTTGACAACCTTGTGGGTTTTGATGCAATTTGGGTTATTTCGAATGGGTTACGTGAATTTAGCATATATTGATGTATTGTCATTGATTTTGAGCAGATTTGGCACCCGAGGAGATTGATTTGCGAGGCAAGCGTAAGGTGGACTGAGGCTTCTACAGGTTCGAGGTGAGTGGTGATAGTAAATAATGTACTGAGGGTTTGAAACCCCGTACTAGCACTTCACAGTGCTATGTAGAGATGAGATACACGCCATGTGACGGGCATGGTGGCATTGTGATTTGGGGATTGGACTTGGTCCTTCCCGACTGATAGTGTATTGTGTATTATAACTGTGTAATTGGGCTAGTAGCCATGTTTGCGGCCTTGTGCCGATCTGTAGAGTATTAGGGGAGCCAGTAGAGCTAAGTGACCCTTATATCATGCTGGATACATACACTCAGCCGTAGTATATCATGCTGGCTACATACGCTCAGCCGTACTATATCATGCTGGCTACATACACTCAGCCGTAGTATATCATGCTGGATACATACACTCAGCCGTAGTTATAGCTGTATAGCATATCATGAGCCAGTACTAGATGTGTACTTTGAGGGAGACTACTTGGGGTGGGATTCCCTGTTCTAGCTGAGTGGGCCTGAGAGGCCAAGTCTATACTGACTGAGATAGAGTCGAGGACCCACTATGAGATATTATATTGGGCCTGAGAGGCCAAGTGTATATTGACTAAGATTGGGTCGAGGACCCACTATGAGATGTTATATTGGGCTTGAGAGGCCAAGTATATACTGACTGGGATAGGGTCGAGGACCCACTATGAGATATTATATATATATATATATATCTATGTTGGATGGGGCTGCACGCCGTAGCACTATATGTATTGGATCGGACTGCAGCCCGCAGTGATATATATGTGGATCGGACTGCACGCCGCAGTAATATACAAGTGGGACGGACTGCACGCCGCAGTATTATTGCGCTTGGGCTGTAGGAGCCCCTTCGGAGTCCGAGTCCGCACACATTCTCAGTGAGCGCTGGTGTATATCATGGGATCGGGCTACACGCCGCAGCAGTATAGTTATATATGTATATATATATATTGGATCGGGCTGCACGCCGCAGTAATATATGTGTGGATCGGGCTGCACGCCACATTATCATAGCGCTTGGGCCTAGGGAGCCCCTCCGAAGTCTGTATACACCCCCAGTGAGCGCCGTCGACGTTAAATGGAGCGGGCTGCGCGCCGCAGCGGTATACATATTGGAACGGGCTGCACGCTGCAGCATTATACTTATTCATATCCTTATACATTCTTAATTACTTACTTATACATTATAGACATATGTGTCACACCTCCCTTTTTACTACCCCAAAAACATAATGTGCTTAGAGGGTATACCTCGATGTTCAAATACCCGAGACGAATATAATAGCATAGAGGAAGGAGTTTTTCCAGTTAAAGGACAATCGGTTCGGGATTTTTGTTTAATTATTCAGAGTCACCACTTGGGAAAATAATGGTGTCCCAAGTTACCGGTTAATCCCGAATCCGAGGAAATTGACTCTTTTATTAATGTCCGCGAAACAAAGATCTGGATAAGGAACTATGTTAACATGGGAGAAGGTGTTAGGCATTCCCGGGTTCCGTGGTTTTAGCACGGTCGCTCAATCATCGTTCTTGACTTTTGTTTGACTCGTTACCACTTTTAACAATACGTATGTGCTTTTGCTTTAATATTTTTATAGAATTTCGACATCGCGAAAACACACCTCGAGTCACACCGCAACCAGTACGCCTGTGACTTTTGGTATATTTCGCCTTTGCCGGGATTTAAGATTTGAGTTGCACCAGGTGCACACTCGTTCATAGGAAAGTATATTAAGTCGTACCCTAAATGGTCTATCGGCTTTTAATTATTTTGGGCAAGACTATGGAATTTGCTAATAGTCTTCCCGGGTCTAGTTGTGTTATCTCAATACTAAAAGGGGGCCCCGCTGTTTAATATTGTGCGAGGCTCATCCCAATTACTTATTAAAGTCCAATCCTACTTGTTCAACTATATTTTCTATACATATGTTTTTTCCTCAATCTATTCGGCATTTCGGTATTAAGCCTAGGGCCTTTTTGTTTTCCTCATTGGGCCTGGAATCTTGTTTCCTTACACAACTGGGTATCGCATCTGCTTGGGTCTCACAGACCCAGGCCATTCTTAAACCCTTGTGCAAAGGTCCTGTGGGCTTTATGCTCCGGTTCAGGCCCACGATATGTATTGGGCCCAAACCAAAGAAGAATAACATCGTTTGAGTAAATAAATGAAAGTACACATCGGGAACCAATAATGAATCAATTAGCATTTTTATTTATCATTAAGGAAATCAATACACAAATAAGCAACTCTAAGTCAATTGTCTATGTACATGAGAACTCAACAAATTGTCATCACTATCAGTTCATAACTAAGAGTTTATACTAATGTCTAATTGCTTATTGAAAGATTTAAAGTCACAGCTTAATTGTCTACGAGATTTGATCAGATTAGAATGATTAAACTAATTATTTATAGTACCTAGAAAAGCTAAACGAGTTGATCACAATTACACAATTATACTACTGGTTTTATTATGAACTAAACCTCTCATCATCTCAGATCTATCCTATTTAAACCATTTCACTGTCTAGTTACTTCCCTTTATCAAAACTTAATCATATCTGAGCCTTAATTTACATGTAGACTAATTACGAACATAGTTCTAACAGTTTAAACATTCATTAATGGAACTTAAATATTTTTATCTAGCGGCTCAGAGACTTACCATACTTAAACTATTGATTTCGCTTCAGCTTAGCTCATTAGCAGATTATTAACTCAATTATTCATAAATCACTGCCTGATCTAACATTTTTATCCCATATTCAAGTGTAAATTTATGACATTAACTCAGTGATGATGGTTTACGAATTTTATCTATGAAACAACAGTTATTAGCGAATTGAAATCGTTATTTGTTTACTCATATTTTAGGTTTTACCTATTTAAACTAGGTGTGATATACTACTATGACTATACTACTACCATCTCACTAACTATTACAATATTTTGTGTTCGTTTATTCAACTACTATCTACTACAACACAAATAAACTACTCATTTAAGCTAATACTAAACTAATGACAACATTTAAATTACATAATAACACAAAATTAAGCTGAATCTCCATTTTCATTCAATCAACTTGCCATTACAGCTCTAATGGACAGAAGAGTACCTGAATCAGCAAAAGAAGATCAATGAGTCTAAGGGGGATTCAAGCGGGTAAGTAACAACAATGCAACAGTAGGAACTTGGATTTTAACAAATGAAGATCACAACAACAGCAAATAGAAGCCCAGGCAAACACTCGAGCAAAAAAACCCACAAGGATCAGATGAATTTCTCACAGTTTTTCACTCGAAATATTGCAGGAAAGCCTATTGCTATATCACTAATATTTCTCTAAACTTTTCTTCAAAAGCCAGCCCCTAATTTACTCTTTTTGGGAGTATTTATAAGAAGGAAAGGGGCTGATGACTTGGGGAGAAAGTATGGGATTAAATCCCACTTCTCCCCCTCTTAAAATTATCAAACTTACACTTAAGCCCACATTTCTGTCATCAAAACCCTTCCAGCATGTGCTGGAAGGTTCTAAAGGTTCCCTTTTGGGGCCTTTTACCAATGTATCCTTAGGGGTTAAAGATTTTTACAGATTTACCTTTTTAGGGAGACCATTATACCCTTAAACTTCTGCAAAATTGCAGAAATCAGGGGTACAAATGACTCCCTTATCCCCATATATTTCAAACTATTTACCAATTTACCTTTTTGGTTTCCCTTTATGCCCTTAATGAAAAGGTTGTTTTACCCAACCTACCTAGGTCTGGTATCCAGCTTTTGGGCCTTATTTTTCCTATGGCCAGTCCTTGCATTATCATTTAAGGACTGGCCAATTTCTATTATTTAAAAACTTAGCCTATTTTGTTTCATTTTCAGTTAATTAAACTATTTAATTCATTTTAAAACTAATTGCAGGACTAGACTACTTTATTAATGCATTTAAACTTATTTAAAATTTAGCCAGTCTCAAGTTGAGACTTGGCTTGGGTGATTAAACCCATTTACTGAACACAATTGGGCCCAAAGCTTTTACAGGCTTGGCCACTTGAGGTTCAGGGCTCAAAAAGAGCCTGGGCAAGTTTGGTATTGCAGACTTAACCCATTTTTGCATATTCCAGCCTTTAAATTGATCAACAGGCTAGGCATAAGGTCTTTGAAGACCTAGCCACATGAGACTCAGGACTCAAATGAGCCTTGGTAAGCCTCCATTTCCAGACTGAACCAGTTTTGCACAACTAGCCCCTTTTGAGGTGGACTAGTGTGTTTGGACCTTGCAGAGTTGATCAACTTTGCAAAATTGACCACTCTTTTGGTAAATTATTACCTAATAGACTATTTTTTGTTCATTTTCAGTCTTAAGCCTATTTAAAAACTAGCCCTTTTCATGGAACCTAGTATTATCAGCTATACCCAATTCCTTAAGGCTTAATCAATGTTAATCATATACTCACACTCAACAAGAACTACTAAAACTCAGTCATTTTCAACAAGTGTTGCATACAGGTGCACACAAGATTAAACAAAATGCATTAATCAACTAAAACTCAGAAAAGGCAATTGATATGGTTGAATCTCAGTCAATTAACTCACATTATCCAATTTCATGGGACAAAGTATGAACTCATGTCAACTTAGACCTAGTTACTATCAGCTCAAGTCATATGACATTTGAAGAACTTCAAAACCATTAAAGTTCATGGGACAAGTACACACAAAGCATAAAACAGCTAAAGCATGACTGAAAATAAACAGTGATATTTACCTTTTAAAGATGAGACATTGGAGACCAAACAGAGAAACTTAAAGACAAGGGTGAAGAATGCACAAGAGTGACTTAACATGAAGATGAGAAGATAATAGAGTATGCATGAGAATAAAAGAGAAGTTATGCTATAAGAGTCAAAACGGATCAAAACTATATGACTTAACAATAATGAAGAGAAGAAGAGAATCAAAGTCACTTTTGACTTATTAAACATATAAGAAATGAGAGATAAATAAAAATCAACAGTCATGCATTTGAAATGAATCAGAAACTACAAATCAGAAATAACAAAGAAAAGACAAGATCTTTGAACTCTGATGAAAGAAATCATGATAGATAGAATAAGAAAATAACAAACAGAGACCCTGGCACTAACAGGCTCAAAGAAACACGACAAGATATAGGAGATGAACAGGTTAAGAAACCTTATGACTAAAGATATGTAATCAGAGAAACAAACAAGAACGATATGTGAGACATAGGGCAGATGAACAGAGGCAAGAAAGGAAATAAAAGATAAGCAAAGAAAAACCCTAAAACTAACATGCTAAGTACAAGAATCAGAAAAAGACATATAGAAATATGTAAAACAAGAAAACATAGAATAAACAGAGAATAAAGAAATAAATAAAGAAAAACAAGGGAAAGGGACACTTAACTTAGCGGGGTCTGTCCCCCAAGCTTTTCCCAGCCCCTTTTATTTCCTTTTCATGTATTTTCCAAACTTTTGTTCTTTTTTTTTTCATTTTTCCATTTGTCTTTCTGTTTTTTTTCTATTTTAGACTTCAAGATGAAGTCTTTAAGGCTTTTAGGTTGTAGTGGGGTGTTTGGGAAGGTTAAATAATGGATCTTTGAAAGGTTGAAGTTCTGAGTCGCCGGAGTTAGGGTTCCGGCGACTTCTTTTGGGATATTTGAGAGATTGGGGGTATATTCGAAGGATTTCAAGGCTGGGGGAGTGTAGATCGGACCAAGACGGTCCGATTGGCGTTGTTTTGGAACGGTGGTTCATGGTTTGGGTGGTCACCGGTGGTAGGTTCCGGTGATCGGAGTTTTAGAGAAGGGTCTGTTTTCTAGGGTTTCGTGGTGTTTGAAGGGGGAAGAAGAAGAAGAAGAAGAAGAAGAAGGAAAAAGGAGAGAAGAAGGGTTGGGGGTGGCCGGAGACCACCGTGGAGGGTGGTGGCCTCTATGGCCGGCTAGGGTTCATGAGGGTTGAAGAAGAAGAAAGGGAGAGAGGAGAGGAGGGTTTGGGGGCGGCTAGGGTTAGGGTGAGACACAAATGAGCGGCCTTCTTCAGACAAGGCCCTTATATAGGCGAGGCAACTAAGGAAATCCGGACCGTTGGTTTGACAGAGATCAACGGCCAGGGTTAGCGTTACTAAAACATCGTCGCTTAGTCATTTAAGAGACCAAAGCCTTTAACCCTTGGATCGTTTCAAATAGACAGCTATGATCACTCCCATTTTGATTTTATTAACTAAAAATTCTACTAATTATTTCCACCGTCGGATTCGACCTGATCGAGTGGTGGAGATTGAATCTCACCCTTATCTTTGAATTAATCTGGACTACATCCCTGGCCATTGGATCAGGGCCTGATAGACGGTTAAGATGAATTACGCACCAACAAAATTCCACTAAAATTCTCAACCGTTGGATGGTGTTAAACGAACGGCTGAGATTGTTTTGTCTTAAGCTAATTGGACCGGCTCTTTGGGCTAGGGTATTGGGCCATCATTTCAGGTGCCTATTTGGCCCAATTCTTATTACACCTATATATATGTATTTTTTGGTATTTTTAATTATTTTGAAGTAATTTCCTTTTTTAATTTTCATTTTTCCTTTCTGTATTATCTAAATTAGTTAATTTCCTATTTTCACTAATTTTCTGATATTTTTTGGCAATTTTCTACTATACTTTTATTTTCCGCTAATTAAAGCTATTTTTGATGATTTTCTTTTTAACTAATTAATTCAAACAATGCAAGTATTCAGCCTATTTTTTCTTATTTTCTAATTTTAATTTCTAAATATTCAACCACACAAATGCTTCCAATGTCAATCAAAACATGCAATTACACTCAAAAATATTATTTTATTTTAATTTTGGAATTTACTTACCTAGTGCAAAAATCATGTGCTCACAACTGCCCCTCTTTGCTCGGGAACACGAAGAGTTTAAGTGCAAAGACAAGTGAGCAGTAATGAGAGATTTTTGCACATTGGCATATTCTGTGAAAGCATTTTGAAAACCATTTGACCGCACCCTACTTTAGAGGTTGCCTACATATCCTGGGTTAAACAGGAATTAGGTCAGTGTAGCACTGTTGCATTGATACTGTTGAGACTTGCTGACTTAATCCTTATTACACCAGGGGGAATGTAAAATGATGAAGCTATTCTAAGCTACAATTCTACAATTACAATTGTTCCTATTCTAGCTTCTTGTTTGCTTCTCCTTGTCTCTTTTTCTTTGATTTTATGTGATGCTGACTCTATTTTTTGTTGATTTTCTTTTTCTTTGCTTCCCCCTTTTTTCCCAATGATACTGCTTGCCCTCGAGCTGATGCCTGCTCAAAACAAAACAAAAATAACAAACTTTTTCTTCTGCACCAGTGTGGGCTTTTAAGTTACGGTGTTACTCATGTTAGGTAACACAAAATAGAGTTGCAGAAATCAAAATTTGCAGAACAATATTCCCTTGTTATCCAGGTGGGCGCCTGATGCATGAAATGAAAATTTTGCAGAAAAGTATTCCCTTGTAATCCAGGTGGGCGCCTGATGCAAGAAATTAAAACTTTGCAGAGAAATATTCCCTTGTTATCCAGGTGGGCGCCTGATGCATGAAATTAAAATTTTGCAGAAAAGTATTCCCTTGTTATCCAGGTGGGCGCCTGATTCATGAAATTAAAATTTTGCAGAAAAATATTCCCTTGTTATCCAGGTGGGCGCCTTATGCATGAAATTAAAATTTTGCAGAAAAGTATTCCCTTGTTATCCAGGTGGGCGCCTGATGCATGAAACTAAAATTTTGCAGAAAAGTATTCCCTTGTTATCCAGGTGGGCGCCTGATGCATGAAATTAAAAATTTGCATAAAAGTATTCCCTTGTTATCCAGGTGGGCGTCTAATGCGAGAAAAATTAAAGATTTGCATAAAAGTATTCCCTTGTTATCCAGGTGGGCGCCTTATGCGAGAAATTAAAAATTTGCAGAAAAGTATTCCCTTGTTATCCAGGTGGGCGCCTGATGCAAGAAATTAAAATTTTGCGGAAAAATATTCCCTTGTTATCCAGGTGGGCGCCTGATGCATGAAATTAAAATTTTGCAGAAAAGTATTCCCTCAGTTTGATAACTGGGGAATCGATTTTAAGGATGCTACCTTCCTCTTGTTTTTGGTATTTTCTTTGACTGGCTGTCTTTCACCTGTGAATTACTTCACTTATTGCCAAACTTTCTCTTTTTTGGTGTTTTCTATCTTTCCACATTGGTCACATTCACTTTAAAGTGATCAGTGACAATTTGTTCCTATATGAATCATGAAATAAAATTTATTAGATATAAACTGTTGGCAACTGGCATCTGCCGTCCCTGCCTCTTATTGCTTTCCTCTTTTTGCTTTTCCTCCCACTGTGTGGTTTTTGGCTGATTATCTCCTGCGAGCTCTTTTTGTATTTTCTTGCTGTTTCCCTTTTTGTTTTCTTTTCTTTTGGCAATGTTCGCCAAACTTCTTTATTTTCTCCCCACATCTTCTTTTCTTTCCTTTTCTGATCCGGTGTTATTTCAGCTCTTTATCATTGGAGATGGTAATTAGTTCTCAAAAAGGCAAACAATGAAATGCAGAAAAATGAAAAAGTGTAAGGGTTGTTTCAGAGAAGAGGTAGAACTTATCTGGGTGTGTTGGCTGATTCCGTTGACCATGCCATGTATTTAAACTCCGACCCAGTTCGTTCACACCATTATTCTGACTCCGGATTGTTCTCAACCCAAACCGATCATATTTTTTGTTGCCTTTTCTCTTTCCATGATAATCCTTGCGGTCGCCCTACGGTGCCTCGAAAGGTTTTCACCAATAGGACTCTCTCATTTATTCTCTCTTGGCCTCACATTCGCCCTGAAGTGCCGTTAAAGGTTTTCACTGACAAGACTCTCTCATTTTATTTCTCTCAAACTCACAGTCGCCTCATAGTGCCGGTTAAGGTTTTCACCGATGAGACTCTCTCATTTTTTTCATTTTCATTTTTCCTTTTGTCTTTTTGTTTTCTATACCACGGGTGTTGTCCAATGTTTTGTTCTTCCATCATTACATCTTTTATCATTTGGAATTGATCAGAAGGTCTTTCTTTGGACTGTAACGTGGCTTTTGGATGGGTTAAAGAAAGAAAGGTATAAAGGCTCAAAAATTTACGAGGGTTCAAAAATATGTACAACTCTCGGAATTATTCAACATAACTTCTTCCCCAGTTTCAATATGTGGGGAATTTTTGGATTTTCTTTGTTGTGACTGAACCTCAGTGAGGCTGCCTACGTACCCTTTCGGGATCAAGTCAAACGTAGTTCATTACTACGTTTAATTAATGAATTTCTTTTTGACTTTTCCTGATTTCTTTGTCTTTTTCTTTTCTCTTTTTTTTTCTTTTCTTTTTTCTTTCATTTTTTTCATTTTGTCATTTTCAATTTTTCATTTTCTTTATTGCGCTGTAAGCGATTCCGAGAGAGGGGTATGAAAGAATATATCAAACATGGCTCAAAGGGGATGTCAATGGATAAAGTGTGTGGATAGAGAATAAAATGCCTTCGTCATTTCAATTCCAAAATCACAATAAAATACAATCGCACAGTTGAAAAGGAATCATATATAGTATCTTTTGACCGCATCTGAATTGATAGCAGTCTCTATGCACTTTCTCTCAACATCTATCAAATATAATGCCCCATTAGACAACACCCGCGATACCACAAATGGTCCCTGCCAGTTTGGCTTAAATTTGCCCTTTGCCTCGGCCCAATGCGGTAAGATACGCCTCAATACGAGTTGTCCAACTACAAACTTCCGAGGACGCACCTTCTTATTGTATGCTCTGGCCATTCTCTGTTGGTACAATTGCCCGTGGCAAACTACGGCCAACCTCTTTTCATCAATCAGACTCAATTGTTCCAGCCGGGCTTTTATCCATTCTTCGTCATCTATTCCAGCTTCAGCTATGATCCGCAATGACGGTATCTCTATTTCTGCGGGTATAACAGCCTGCGTCCTATATACCAATGAATAAGGTGTGGCTCCAATAGAAGTGCGCACTGTTGTGCGATATCCCATAAGAGCAAAAAGTAACTTCTCATGCCATTGTCTGAATTCCTCCACCATTTTCCTGAGGATCTTCATGATATTCTTATTTGCAGCTTCTACCGCCCCATTTTCCTTTGGCCTATATGGTGTGGAATTGCGATGTGTGATCTTAAATCTCTGGCAAACTTCCACCATGAGGTGACTGTTTAGATTGGCTCCGTTATCTGTGATGACCACCTTGGGAATTCCGAACCGGCATATGATATTTCATGCACAAAATAGACCACAGATTTCTTTGTCACTGCCTTGAATGTCTTCGCCTCAACCCACTTAGTGAAGTAATCAATCGCAACTGAATCTGTGCCCATTGGAAGCTGCTGGCTCTATCGGTCCAATAACATCTATGCCCCAAGCGACAAATGGCCAGGGTGCAGACATCGTATGCAATTCATAAGTCGGGGAGTGAATTAGATCTCCATGTACTTGGCATTGGTGACATTTCCTCACATACCTGATACAATCCCGCTCCATGGTGAGCGAGTAATACCCGGCTCTCAAAATCTTCTTTTCTAGGATATACCCGCTCATATGGGGTCCACATGCTCCATCATGCACCTCTATCATAATCTCGCCGGCTTGCTGCGCGTCCACACACCTCAACAATCCCAGGTCTGGTGTTCTCTTATATATGATTCCTCGACTAAGGAAAAAACCATTAGCCAAGCGTCTGATAGCTCTTTTCTAATCTTTAGTGGCCTACTCCGGGTATTTGCCAGCCTTCAAGTATTCCCTGATGTCGTGATACCACGATTCTCTGTCCAATTCTCATTCCACAGCAAAGCAGTAAGCATTCTGATCACGCACCTGGATCTGGAGTGGATATATATAGGTTTTGTCCGGATGATGTAGCATGGAGGACAATGTGGCCAAAGCATCTGCAACCTCGTTGTGCATTCTTGGGATATGTTTGAATTCTATGACCTGGAATCTTTGGGACAACTCATGCAAACAATGCCGGTAAGGTATCAATTTCAAATCCCTTGTTTCGCATTCTCCCTAGATTTGGTGTATCAAAAGATCGGAGTCACCCATGACCAAAATCTATAGAATACCCATGTCTATTGCCATCCTCAATCCCAAGATACACGCCTTATATTCGGCCATATTGTTGGTATAGAAAAATCGAAGCTGAGCGGTGATGGGATAGTGTTGACCAGTTTTTGAAATGAGTACTGCTCCGATACCAACTCCCTTACTGTTGACAGCTCCGTCGAAGTACATCCTCCATCCTGGCTTCTCGCCCTGTTCTATTTCTTCGACATTCATTGCCTCCTCATCCGAAAAATATGTCTTTAATGGCTCATATTCATCATCCACGAGATTCTCTACTAAGTGATCCGCAACTGCCTGCGCCTTCATCGCCGTACGAGTTACATAAATGATGTCAAATTTTGTGAGCAGAATCTGCCATTTAGCAAGTCTTCCTGTAGGCATGGGCTTCGGGAATATATACTTCAGAGGATCCAACCGTGATATCAAGTACGTGGTGTATGCCGACAGATAGGGCTTCAGCTTCTAAGCCACCCAGGTCAATGCACAACAAGTTCTTTCTAGCTGAGTATATTTTACCTCGTAAGATGTGAATTTCTTACTAAGGTAATATATAGCCTACTCTTTCTTGCCCGTCTCATCGTGTTGCCCTAGCACACAACCAAAGGAATTGTCGAGCACTGTCAGATACAAGATCAAAGGTCTTCCCGGCTCTGGAGGAACTAGCACTGGAGGATTTGCTAAATATTCCTTGATTTTGTCGAAGGCTTCCTGACATTCGTCGGTCCATTTCACCGCTGCATCTTTCTTTAACAACTTGAAGATCGGCTCACATGTTGATGTCAACTGAGCGATGAACCGGCTAATGTAATTTAGCCTTCCCAATAAGCTCATCACTTCCTTTTTGTTCTTCGGCGGAGGTAGACTCTAGATGGCTTTGATCTTTGATGGATCTAGTTCAATACCCCGGCGACTCACTATAAACCCCAACAGCTTCCCTGACGGCACTCCAAAATTGCATTTTGCATGATCATGTTGCTTCCTGGACTTTATGATGACATCGTCCACATACACTTCGATTTCTCGATGCATCATGTCATGAAACATCATGGTCATTGCCCTCATATAAGTTGCTCCGGCATTCTTTAATCCAAACGGCATCACTCTGTAGCAATACGTTCCCCAAGGTGTAATGAAAGCAGTTTTCTCTGCGTCTTCTTCGTCCATCAGAATCTGGTGATAACCGGCATAATCTACAAATGAACCGATCTCATGCTTGGCGCAATTGTCGATTAATATGTGGATGTTTGGCAATGGGAAATCATCCTTTGGACTGGCTTTGTTGAGGTCTCTGTAATCCACACACACTCTGGTTTTTCCATCTTTCTTTGGGACCGACACAACGTTCGCCAACCAGGTGGGGTACTTAGTAACTCGTATGACCTTCACCTCAAACTGCTTATTCACCTCTTCTTTTATCTTTATGCTGATGTCCGTTTTGAATTTTCGCAACTTTTGCTTCACTGGCCGGCATTGAGGATAGATAAGCAACTTGTGTACCACCAAGTCAGTACTAAGTCCGGGCATGTCATCATAGGACCAAGCAAAGATGCCCTTGAATTCATGCAACAAACTTATCAATTCTTCCCTGAGGGATGTTTCCAGATGAACACTAGTTTTTGTTTCTCGGAAATTATCTTCGCTTCCCAAATTGATGGATTCTGTCTCACTCAAGTTCGGTTTGGGTTTTTCCTCATATTGGTTCATGTCCTTACTTATTTCCTCAAGGGTTTCCTCATTCTCATATTCCATTTCACTATTCTCCTCAATTTCTTGTATGATAATGTGATTGTCAGAACTAGGTCGGGAATTCTTCATGCATGACATGCCATCAGATTTAGCACATATGGCACTGTACAAAAGAAAGGATAAAAATAAGGCAAAAAAATGAAGAAAGAAGAAAACTGCATTTCATTGATATCAAAAGATGAACAAAATTTTGGGTAAAATTTTGATTTTCATGGGGGTGGGGGACTATAAAAAAAAATTGCTTTTCCGGGGAAATGATGATGAATTTTCAAGAGCTAACTACCAAGACTCCTTCATGATCGGGAAAGGAGTGACTTCCCAGTTGTTGAGCATAACACCAGATCCCACGAATTGCACGTCCATCCTGCTAGTACCTTCCCCCATTTCAACCATGTTCACATCCCCAAATATCTTCTCAAACCTCATCAAGAGCTCTTCATCGGGTCGAGTCTCAATGTACCTTGATGCATCATATGTCAGATGTTTAGTACCAACCTTGGCAAAGATGTTCGATAGTTTGGGGATGGGTTTAGGCAGGGTCTAGTTTTTCTTTTTGGTTTTCTGGGCTTTCTGGATGTCGGCATAGGTGGGTTTGAACCCCAAGCCGAAAGTGTCTTTGTTCAATGGCAGCTGAACTGGTTTGGTGATTCCTTGCAAAGCTTTCTCCAGTCCTTTCCCTGGTGCAAATCCATTTTTAAGCATTTCCCGGGCTACCATCACAGCAGCAGGTGCCACTGTAGGGATTGGCAGTTTCTCACCCTCAGCAATTTTGTTCACTGTTATGGTATCCGTTACCTGGTATATCCAAGGACCTTTGTCTCCATCAGCATCATCAAATGGAATTAAGACATTGCAGGTACCTCCCTCTCCATGCACTACGACTTCTTGTTGCTCCCACTCAAACTTGACCATTTGGTGCAAGGATGACGACACGACTTTGGCTGCGTGGATCTATGGTTGACCCAGCAATAGATTGTAAGATACAGCAATGTCCAATACCTGAAATTCCATTGTAAAATCCACGGGCCCGATGGTCACCTCCAAGACGATGTCCCCCAAAGTGTTCTTACTTCCACCATCAAATCCTCTCACATTTATACTATTTCTCTGAATTTTGTCGGGGCTGATACTCAACTTCCCAAGAGTTGACAGTGGGCAAATATTTTCACTTGAGCCATAATCTATCAGCACCCTAGTAACCACTGACTCCTCACTTTTCACTGTGAGATAAAGCACCCTATTATGATCGGTACCCTCAATGGGCAATTCGCTGTCTGAGAATGTAATCTTATTAGATTCGAAGATCTTGTTGGTAATCTTTTCGAGATGAAAACTGAGATCTTCTTAGGTACATGCGCCTCGTTCAATATCTTCATCAGAGCTTTTCTGTGTTCTTTCGAATGGATCAACAACGAGAGCAAAGTGATTTGTGCGGGTGTTTTCCTCAACTGTTCCACTATGGAGTAATCCTGAGATTTTATCATCTTGAGGAACTCTTCAGCTTCTTCTTTAGATACAGGCTTCTTCAATTGATTTTCTTTCACTACCTTCATTTTCCTCAGCTCTTCCGGGGAAAAACACCTCTAGGACCAAGTTAGACCGTGTGTCTCATTGATTTCTCCAGATACCTCTTTTCCTTTGTAAATCACTGCCACCTTGTTGTAGTTCCAAGGTACAGTCTTGGTATTTACCACCGGCATCTATACCAGTGGTCTTATAATTACCGGTTCCACGCTTGCGCCTTTCACTGTTAACACTGGTTTCACACCTAGTACTACAACTTTCAAATTTTCCACCACTGTTTGCCTTTTCACTGGTTCTTCAGCAATCACTTTTCCTTTCTCAACTTCCTTCTCTGCTTTGCTACTGGCCTTGATCATCATGACAGACTGGGATGGCTTCCGGCTGCTCTCCTCTTGTGCCAACTCTATCATATGTGCTTCATGGTGAGCTGGCAGTGGATTCTGAGTAATGTTCAGGGCCTCCGGAGCCTGCACTTCAATCCTTTGACTATCAATAACTTCTTGAATATCGTTCTTCAAATACCAACATTTCTCAGTGTCGTGTCCCGGTGCCCCAGAGCAATACTCGCACCTGACCGACTGATCGATATTCTTTGGAGGTGGGTTTGAAAGCTTTGACTCGATTAGGCTCAACATCCCCAATTCCTTTAATCGGTGATAGAGGCTAGTGTAGGATTCCCCTAGCGGGGTGAATGTTTTCTTCGCCTGATTCCTATTCCTCATCTCCGGGTCGGGCCTAAAGTTGGGTTTTCTTGGTTTTTTGTAAGCTCTAGAAGAAGGGCATGTATTTTGTGTGTGGTAAACATTCTGTGGGGCCTGGGCTCGCCATACCTGTGGTGGTGGTGGATAAGTTTGGACTTGTGGATTGTGGTAGTGTGGGGTAGTTGGTGGGTAGTATGGTGGAGGTGGGTTGTATGATGCTGGTGGGTTATATGTGGTTGGTGGGTTGTATGGGGTTGGTGAGTATGGCTGATATGGTCGTGGCGGGTGATGGTATTGGATGTGGTTCCAAGGCTTTCTCTCCACAACTGACACTTCTTCTTTCTTCTTCTTCCCAATGGTTCCTCCACTCCCGGTCTGAATGGCTTGATTTGTGGCCTTGATTGCTGAAAAACTCATAATCTTATTAGTCTTCAATCCTTCTTCCATGAAACTTCCCATTTTCACAACCTCATTAAAGCTCTTCCCAATGGCTGACACAAGGTGTCCATAATAGGTAGGCTCCAAAGCCTGCAAGAAACAGTCTACCATTTCACTTTCCTTCATCGACGGATCCACCCTCGCCGCCTGTTCTCTCCACCTAAATCCATACTCTCTAAAGCTTTCACCAGGTTTTTTCTCCATCTTCATGAGTGACAATCTATCCGGTATGATTTCCAAATTGTACGGAAAATGGTTCGCGAATGCCTGTGCGAGATCATCCCAGATAAACCATCTGGTGTAATCTTGGCGCGTGTACCATTCCAAAGTGGATCCACTCAAACTTTGGCTGAAATATGCCATCAGAAGCTCATCCCTGCCCCCTGCGCCGCGTATCTTACTGCAATATCCTCTAAGATGGGCCACCGGATCTCCGTGTCCACTGTACATGTCAAACATCAGCAACTTGAATCCGACAGGAAGTTGCACTTCTGGAAACAGACATAGGTCCTTTTACGCCACACTTACTTGTCCCCCCAACCCTTACATGTTACGAAAGGCGTTCTCCAAACTCTTCATTTTCCTGGCCATCTCCTCATGTTCTGCATTCTTAACAGGTTTCTCTTCGATTGCCTCCATCAATGGAGTGTGAGATTCATGCTGTCGGAAGGTCGGCTCAGGTGGGTAGTAATGTGTGTCTTGTACATGAAACAATGGTTCACTGGATGACTTGTGTAAGGCGGCAGGTGAAGGTGCCACATATACCGGAGCAACCTGGGGTGGCTGGGGTGGTACTTGTTTTGACAGAGGTGGTGGCACTTGGGAGGTGGAAGCGTAGTAGTGGTGATAGTCGGGATATATAGAGGATGAATTCATTGTGGGTGGCTGTAACGACCCGGCTCATCTTTACGGGAATTACCACCCTGTTACCGTTCATTTACATATCTTATGCTTTCATATCAGTATTAGAGTATATCGGAGGAGTTAGGGGTGATTCGGGTTGAAAATGAAGCAAATAGCATGTTTTAAGGAAGCTTGAATATGGAAAGTCAACCAAGAGTTGAATATCGAGTTAGAGTGCTCGGAATCGGAATCTGATGATTCGACTAGTTTCGGGGGATCAATTATGACTTAGGAGAGCAATCAGAATTGAATTGGGAGGTCCGGTGTAGTTTTAGGCTTGAATTGGCGAAGGTTGAATTTTGGCGAAAATCCGAACGGTAGGTGAGATTTTGATCCGGGGGTCGGAATGGAATTCCGATAATTCCTGTAGCTTCGTTATGTGATTTTGGATATGTCTGCAAATTTTCGGGTCATTCGGACGTCGTTTGATCGGGTTTTGGATTGAATGTTAGTTTTGAAAGTTTTGAAGAAACTTAGGCTTGAATCCGTGTGGAAATGGTGATTTTGATGTTTAGGATGATGTTTTGTATCATGTTTTGGAGTATGTTGGTGGTGTTCGTTGGGGTCCCAGGAGCCTCGGGATGAATTCGGGGGTCCAAACGGACCAATTTGTGCCATAGGCACTGTTGTTTCTGCAGCAATAAATGCAGAGAATTTTTGTGCTTCGCGATCGCAAAGCTATGTATGCGATCGCGTATGAGGAGGATGTTGAGCTCTGCGACCGTGAGGTTGAGTCTGCGATCGCGTAGAGTAAAGTTGGGAAGCTCTGCGATCGCAAGGTTACGTCTACGATCGCGTAGTGTATCGGAGTGAGGCCAGAAATTTGTTCTTCGCGATCGCGGGAAGAGTGATGCGATCGCGTACGGTCGAGGAGTTGTGCATCGCGATCGCGGGTGTATTAATGCGATCACATATAGTCAAACTCGAGTGCAGTGCGATCGCGTTCGTAGTATTGCGAACGCGTAGGGTCGCTAAGTGGGTCACTGCGATCACGTCTAGGTTCACGCGATCGCGTAGAGGAAAAGTTGGCAGCCCAGTATTTGTGCATCGCGATCGCGAGCCTAGTGCTGCGATCGCGTAGAGTTAAATGGTCAGGAAGTGAATTAAATTGCAGAACAGAGGGCTCGCAGGTTCATTCACCAAAAACACAATTTTGAGCCCAAGAGAGAAGAAAACACGAGGAAAACACTGAGATGTCATCGGGTATTCATCGGAGGTATGATTCTTGACTCAAAAACATAATTTTATGGTAGAATTAACATCAATCTTCATGAATTTGGGTAGAAATTGTGAAGAATTTTGGCCTAGGTATTGAAAACGGGATTTTGAGTTTTGGAAGGCCATTTGAACTCCGATTTTGATAAATTTTATATGTACGGACTCGTGGCAAGACGAGGAGCGTGTTGGTACTAATTTCGGAATTTTCCGAGCAGTGGGCCCGGGGTTGGGTTTTTACCAACTTAGTGTATTTATGCGAATTTCATGTAAATTGAAATGGGTTATGATTCTTTGACCCGTATTTTATATAATTATTGTGGTTTGACTAGATTCTACACACAAGGCAGCGAATTTCAAAGGAAAAGGCATCACGGACGAGTCTACGGCCGGCTAGAGGTGAGTAGTTTGTGTATATGGTAGCCTGAGGGTTCGAAACCCCGGCTTAGCACATTGTGACGCTAGTGGGGCGTGGCTTGCACCCCGTGGCAGGTGCGAGGATTGATTGTGACTGGAGATTGAAACTTGGTCCATCCCGGATATGAAGAATATGCTATTAGTGATGGATAAATAATGTGTTTGACATATTTGTGGGCTGAAAGCCTTGTTTGGGGCCTTGTGCCGATCTGTAGTATCCCTAGGGGATAGTATATATGTGATAGCTATACTTGCTTAATCACTGATCTCAGTCCTGGAATTGAAATCACAGTATTGATATGCTAAGTCACATGTTTTGCAAAAATGGAATAAAACTTAAAGTATTTTCATAAATTATGAGTTGGCATCTGGAAATAAGTAATTTGAACTTTTTGTGACTTATCTGATTATTTGTGGACTGAGGATGGATCGGGCTGCACGCCGCAGTGGTATTTGTGCTTGGGCTGTAGGAGCCCCTCCGGAGTCTGTACACACCCCAGTGAGCGCCGTCGACATTAAATGGATCGGGCTACACGCCGTAGCGGTTATGGGCATTGCATTGCATCTTTATCTGTTGAATTATTCTGTGGTAGCTGTATTGTACTGTTGATGCTAGTTCGTAGGAGATTCGGACTGTAGTGTAGCTTCATATTGTGGTATTTTGTGGATTTCGTACTTTCAGCTACTTTTATATATTTATTACTCACCGAGTACTTAGTACTCACCCCTACTCCCTACACCTTTTGTGTGCAGACTCAGGTACTCAAGAGCAGTAGACAGGTATTCCAGCTTTCACACAGTCATATCGAGTTGCTGAGGTAGCTGCCGGCGTTCGTAGAACCTAGCTTCTCCTCTCTTTTCAGTTGTTATATTATATTCAGACTTGAGTACTTCCATACAGTATTCTCTACTTTTGTTGGGTTTTGTTAGAGGCTCTAGACTTGTGACTCTAGATCTTTGGGAGTGTTAGTTATTTTCGCACTTCTCAGTATTTTATTCGTATTATTATTATTGGAGTTTCTATGACTCATATATTCTTCTTGAGTTGTCCACTTGGGACTAATATTATTGGTGATAAAAAATTTGTTGGTCTGGATGGACTAGTTTGATAGTTGGGCGCCATCACGACCGGATTTGGGGTCATGACAAGTTGGTATCAGAGCCTAGGTTGTTAGGACTCGCGAGTCATGAGCCGGTTTAGTAGGCTTTCACGGATTGGTACGTAGACATCCGTATCTATCCTCGGAAGGCTATAGAAACTTTAGGAAAACCCTAATTTTTCTTGGATTCATATCGTGCGGTTTGTGTTATCGTGAAAGTAAATTTTTCCCATATTCTATTCTCTCGCAGATGGCGAGAACACGTGCTAGCGGACGTGGCGAACGTGGCGGACAACCACCATTGGCACCTAGAGGCCGTGGTTGTGGTAGAGGTAGGGCAGCAGTACCAGAACCTACTGACCCACCAGTTGACCAGGTTCAGGGTCAGATTCCAGTTATAGATGCTCCGGCAGCTCAGGTTCAGGCGCCGACAGTTCCTATTGTGATACCGGGTCTTCAGGAGACTTTGGCTCAGATTCTATAGGTATGCACCAGTTTGGCTCAGGTAGTTGCAGCCTCTACTGTAGCAGCTTCTTCACAGGCAGGGGGAGGGAATCAGACCCCCGTGGCTCGCATACCCGAGCCGGTAGTTCTGGGTATCCAGGCACCTGGGGCAGCTCCAGTTTAGCCAGTTGCACCCATTGCACCAGCTCCTGCTCATGTGATTCCAGTTATGCCTGACGATGAGCACCGTCATCTGGAGAGATTTGAGAAACTACAGCCTCCGGCATTCTGTGGTACTAAGGGCTAGGACGCCCTGGGTTTTCTTGATAAATGTCAGCGTATGCTTCGCACCGCGGGTATTCTGGAGTCCAGCGGTGTAGCCTTCACCACTTTTTAGTTCACAGGCCCAACCTTCCAGTGGTGGGAGGATTTGGAGAGGCGTAGGCCCGCTGGGGCAGCGCCCTTCACTTGGAAGCAGTTCTCCATGGTATTTTTGGAGAAGTATGTGCCTCATTCCTAGAGAGAGGAGCTACGACGCCAGTTTGAATGGCTGAAGTAGGAAGATATGACAGTTACTCAGTATGAGATGAGATTCACATAGTTAGCCCGTCATGCTATGTGGATGATTCCGACAGATAGAGAGAGGATAAGGAGATTTATAGATAGACTTATCTACCCCATCCGTATATTGATGACCAGAGAGAGAGCTTCGGCAGTTACCTTCGAGGAGGTGGTTGATCCTGCCCATCATATTGAGACAGATCGCCGTAGAGAGCGGGAAGAGAGAGAGGCTAAGAGGCCTCACGGCACTGGTAGTTACAGTGGTGCTCCGTCTAGGGGTCAGCCTCAGTATAGCAGGGGTCATTCATTCAGATCCCATCAGTCAGGACGTGCAGAGTCCAGTAGAGCTTCATCAGATCGTGGTCGTCAGGGCCATCAGGGTTATCAGGGGTAGTAGGGCCGTCAGCAGAGTCAGCCTGCATTGAGTGCTCTTCCAGCTCAGAGCTCGGCTCCTGCTTCTTCAGCTCAGCATTCATCTGTAGCAAGGGGTCCTCAGCAGCCCCTTCTTCCATCTTCAGGCCGTTGTTTTGAGTGCGGTGATTTGGGCCATATTAGGAGAGAGTGTCCTCAGTGGCTTCGTAAGCGGTCCTAGCAGAGGGATCAACCCTCGTCTTCTACTCATGTTTCTTCGGCGCCAGCACAGTCGGCTAGGACTGGTGGCCAGGTATCCAGAAGGTCGCCCTAGGGGCGAGGATCGTACTGGCGGAGGCTAGGCTCATTTCTATACTCTTCCGGATAGGAAGGATGTTAGTGCCTTAGATGCTGTCATTTCAGGTATTATCTCCGTCTGCCACAGGGATGGTTCTATTTTATTTGATCCCGGATCCACCTATTCCTATGTTTCTTCTTACTTTGCACAACATTTGGGTATGACCCGTGGTATTCTTTCTTTGCCCGTACATGTATCTACCCCGGTGGGGGATACTGTTGTTATGGATCAGGTATATCGATCCTGTCTTATTACTATTGGGGGTCTAGAGACCCAAGTTGATTTATTGCTACTGGGTATGGTAGATTTTGATGTGATTCTAGGCATGGATTGTCTATCTCCTTACCATGCGATTTTGGACTGTCATGCCAAGACAGTCACACTAGCTATTCCAGGTAATCCGAGGATCGCGTGGCGTGGCTTAACTGATTATGTATCCGATCGGGTAATTTCTTATATAAAAGCCCAACGAATGATTGCGAAGGGCTATTTATCTTATTTGGCCTTCATTAGAAATGTCGAGGGTGAGACACCCAGTCTTGATTCGGTCCCTATTGTGAGGGAGTTTCCGGATGTATTTCCAGCTGCCAGGCATGCCGCCTGACATGGATATTGATTTTGGTATTGACTTGGTGCCGGGCACTCAGCCCATTTCTATTCCTCCCTATCGCATGGCGCCAGCTGAGTTAAAGGAGTTGAAAGAACAGCTTCAGGAACTCTTAGATAAGGGTTTCATTCGCCCGAGTGTGTCACATTGGGGTGCACCGGTATTGTTCGTGAAGAAGAAAGATGGCACAATGAGAATGTGCATTGATTACAGGCAGCTGAACAAGGTAACAGTGAAGAATAAGTACACATTGCCTCGTATTGAGGACCTATTTGATCAGCTCCAGGGAGCTAGTGTATTTTCTAAGATCGATCTTCGATCGGGCTATCATTAGTTGAAGATTAGGGATTCGGATATTATGAAGACGGCGTTCAGAACACGATATGGGCACTATGAGTTTTTGGTGATGTCTTTCGGGCTGACTAATGCCCCAGCTGCATTCATGCACCTGATGAACAGTGTATTTCGGCCATACCTTGATTCTTTTGTGATTGTGTTTATTGATGATATTTTGGTGTATTCTCGCAGCCAGAAGGAGCATGCACAGCACTTGAGGGTGGTATTGCAGAGGTTGAGAGAAGAAAAGCTTTATGTAAAATTCTCTAAGTGTGAATTCTGGCTTGATACTATGATTTTTCTGGGACATGTAGTGTCCAGTGATGGTATTAGAGTTGACCTACAGAAGGTTGAGGCGGTGCAGAATTGGCCCAGGCCTTCCTCAGCTACGGAGATTCGGAGTTTCCTCGGCTTGGCAGGATATTACCGCCGATTTGTTCAGGGTTTCTCATCTATTGCTTCATCTCTGACGAAGCTGACACAGAAGAATGCTCCATTTGTGTGGTCTGATGAATGTGAGGAGAGCTTTCAGAAGCTCAAGGTGGCTTTGACCACAGCCCCAGTAGTTGTGTTACCATCAGTTTAAGGGTCTTACATGGTGTATTGTGATGCTTCTAGAGTTGGGATCGGCTGTGTATTGATGTAGGAGGGTAGAGTTATTGCATATGCTTCTCGGTAGCTAAATCCCCACGAGAAGAACTACCCTGTTCATGATTTAGAGTTAGCTGCTATTGTTCATGCCTTGAAAATTTGGAGGCATTACCTGTATGGTGTATCTTGTGATGTGTATACAGACCACCGCAGCCTCCAGCATTTGTTTAAGCAGAAGGATCTCAATTTGAGGCAGCGGAGATGGCTTGAATTGCTTAAGGACTATGATATTACTATTTGTATCATCCCGGGAAAGCCAATGTAGTGGCCGATGCATTGAGCCGGAAGGCTATTAGTATGGGTAGTTTGGCATATATTCCAGTTGGGGAGAGGCCCTTTGCAGTTGATGTTCAGGCATTAGCTAATCAGATGGTAAGGCTGGATATTTCTGAGCCTAGTCGGGTTATGGCTTGTGTAGTGGCTCGTTCTTCTTTATATGATCGTATCCGAGAGCGCCGGTATGATGATCCACACTTACTTGTCCTTAAGGACAGAGTTCAGCATGATGATGCCAGAGATGTCACTATTGATAGTGATGGTGTATTGCGGATGCAGGGCCGGATATGCGTGCCCAATGTTGATGGCCTTCGTGAATTGATATTGGAGGAAGCCCACAGTTCACGGTATTCTATTCATCCAGGAGCCGCGAAGATGTATCGGGATTTGAAGCAGCATACTGGTGGAGAAAGATGAAGAAAGATATTGTGAGCCATGTGGCTCGGTGTCTAAACTGTCAGCAGGTCAAGTATGAGCATCAGAGACCTGGTGGTGTATTCCAACGTATTGATATTCCGGAGTGGAAGTGGGAAATGATCACTATGGACTTTGTTAGTGGACTCCTTCGGACAGCGAGGAAGTTTGATTCAGTTTGGGTGGTTATGGATAGGCTGACCAAGTCAGCTCACTTCATTCCAGTGTGTACTACATACTCCTCGGAGCGGTTAGCGGAGATATTCATCCGTGAGATTGTGAGATTGCTTGAAGATCCCATTTCTATTATATCAGACAGAGGTACCCAGTTTACTTCTCAGTTTTGGAGGACATTTCAGCGAGAGTTGGGTTCGTAGGTAGAGCTGAGCACAGCATTTCATCCACAGACGGATGGGCAGTCTGAGCGTACTATTCAGATATTGGAGGACATGTTGCGTGCTTGCGTCATTAATTTCGGTGGTTCTTGGGCTGATTACTTGCCTCTTGCGGAGTTTTCTTATAATAATAGCTATCAGTCCAGCATTTAGATGGCACCGTATGAAGCTTTATATGGGAGGCGGTGTAGGTCTCCAGTCAGTTGGTTTGAGCCCGGCGAGGCTAGATTGTTGGGGACAGAGTTAGTTCAGAATGCCTTAGACAAGGTAAAGGTGATTCAGGAGAGACTTCACACAGCTCAGTCGCGTCAGAAGAGTTATGCGGACCGGAAGGTCCGAGATGTGTCTTATGCAGTGGGTGAGAAGGTGTTGCTGAAGGTTTCGCCTATGAAGGGCGTTATGAGGTTTAGAAAGAAAGGGAAGTTAAGCCCAAGGTTTATTGGACCTTTTGAGGTGCTTAGGAAAGTTGGGGAGGTGGCCTACATGCTTGCTTTGCCACCCAGTTTGTCGGGAGTTCAACCGGTGTTCCATGTATCCATGCTCCGGAAGTATGTCGGAGACACGTCTCATGTGTTAGACTTCACCACGATACAACTAGATGAGGACTTGACTTATGATGTGGAGCCAGTAGCCATTTTGGGTCGACAGGTTCGTAAGCTGAGATCCAAGGACATAGCTTCAGTGAAAGTGCAGTGGCGAGGTCGTCCCGTGGAGGAAGCGACTTGGGAGACCGAGCAGGAGATGCGGAGCAGATATCCACACTTATTTGATACTCTAGGTATGTTTCTTAACCCGCTCGCGGACGAGCATTTGTTTAAGTTGGGAAGAATGTAACAACCCGGCCCATCGTTACGGGAATTACCACCCCGTTACCGTGCATTTACATATCTTATGATTTCATATCAGTATTAGAGTATATCGGATGAGTTAGGGGTGATTCGGGTTGAAAATGAAGCAAATAGCATGTTTTAAGGAAGCTTGAATATGGAAAGTCAACCTAGAGTTGACTATCGAGTTAGAATGCTCGGAATGGGATTCTGATGATTCGACTAGTTTCGAGGGATCAATTATGACTTAGGAGAGCAATCGGAATTGAATTCGGAGGTCCGGTGTAGTTTTAGGCTTGAATTGGCGAAGGTTGAATTTTGGTGAAAACCGGATGGTAGGTGAGATTTTGATCCGGGGGTCGGAATGGAATTCCGACAATTTTTGTAGCTTCGTTATGTGATTTTGGATATGTCTGCAAATTTTCAGGTCATTCGGACATCGTTTGATCGGGTTTTGAATTGGATGTTAGTTTTGAAAGTTTTGAAGAAACTTAGGCTTGAATCCGTCTGTAAATGGTGATTTTGATGTTAAGGATGGTGTTTTTATGATTGGAACAAGTCCGTATCATGTGTTTGGAGTATGTTGGTGGTTTTCGTTGGGGTCCCGGGAGCCTCGGGATGAATTCGGGGGTCCAAACGGACCAATTTGTGCCAAAGGCACTGCTGTTTCTGCTGCAATAAATGCAGAGAATTTTTGTGCTTCGCGATCGCGAAGATATGTATGTGATCGCGTAAGAGGAGGATATTGAGCTCTGCGATCGCGAGGTTGAGTCTGCGATCACGTAGAGTAAAGTTGGGAAGCTCTGCGATCGCAAGGTTATGTCTGCGATCGCGTAGTGTATCGAAGTGAGGCCGGAAATTTGTTCTTTGCGATCGCGGGAAGAGTGATGCGATCGCGTACGATCGAGGAGATGTGCATCGCGATCGCGGGTGTATTAATGCGATCGCGTAAAGTCAAACTCGAGTGTAGTGCTATCGCGTTCGTAGTATTGCGGTCGCGTAGGGTCGCTAAGTGGGTAACTACGATCGCGTCCAGGTTCACGCGATCGCTTAGAGGAAAAGTTGGCAGCCCAGGATTTGTGCATCGTGATCGCGAGCCTAGTGCTGCGATCGCGTAGAGTTAAATGGTCAGGTAGTGAATTAAATTGCAGAATAGAGGGCTCGCGGGTTCATTCACCCAAAACACAATTTTGAGCCCTAGAGAGAAGAAAACACGAGGAAAACACAGAGATATCATCGGGTATTCATCGGAGGTAAGATTCTTGACTCAAAAACATAATTTTATGGTAGAATTAACATCAATCTTCATGAATTTGGGTAGAAATTGTGAAGAATTTTAGCCTAGGTATTGAAAACGGGATTTTGAGTTTTGGAAGGCCATTTGAATTTCGATTTTGATAAATTTTATATGCACGGACTCGTGGTGAGACGAGGATCACGTTGGTACTAATTTCGGAATTTTCCGAGCAGTGGGCTCGGGGTCGGGTTTTTACCAACTTAGTGTATTTATGCGAATTTCATGTAAATTGAAATGGGTTATGATTCTTTGACCCGTATTTTATATAATTATTGTGGTTTGACTAGATTCTACGCACGAGGCAGCGAATTTCAAAGGAAAAGGTATCACGGACGAGTCTACGGCCGGCTAGAGGTGAGTAGTTTGTGTATATGGTAGCCTGAGGGTTCAAAAACCCCAGCTTAGCACATTGTGACGCTAGTAGGCGTGGCTCGCACCCCGTGGCAGGTGCGGGATTGATTGTGACTGGGGATTGAGACTTGGTCCATCCCGAATATGAAGAATATGCTATTAGTGATGGATAGATACTGTGTTTGACATATTTGTGGGCTGAAAGCCTTGTTTGGGGCCTTGTGCCGATCTATAGTATCCCTAATATATGTGATAGCTATACTTGCTTAATCATTGATCTCAGTCCTGGAAATTGAAATCACAGTATTGATATGCTAAGTCACATGTTTTGCAAAAATGGAATAAAACTTAAATTATTTTCACAAATTATGAGCTGGCAGCTGGAAATAAGTAATTTGAACTGTTTGTGACTTATCTGATTATTTGTGGACTGAGGATGGATTGGGCTGCACGCCGTAACGGTTATTGTGATATGAGGATCGGGCTGCATGCCGCAGCGGTATTTGCGCTTGGGCTGTAGGAGCCACTCCGGAGTCTGTACACACCCCCAGTGAGCGCCGTCTACGTTAAATGGATCGGGATACACGCCGTAGCGGTTATGTGCATTGCATTGCATCTTTATCTGTTGAATTATTCTATGGTAGCTGTATTGTACTGTTGATGCTAGTTCGTAGGAGATTCGGACTGTAGCTTTGCTTCATATTGTGGTGTTCTGTGGATTTCTTACTTTCAGCTGCTTTTATATATTTATTACTCACTAAGTACTTAGTACTCACCCCTACTCCCTGCACCTTTGTGTGCAGATTCAGGTACTCAGAAGAAGTAGACGATCACTCCAGCTTTCACACAGTCATATCGAGTTGCTGAGGTAGCTGCCGACGTTCGCAGAACCTAGCTTCTCCTCTCTTTTCAGTTGTTCTATTATATTCAGACATGAGTACTTTCATACAGTATTCTCTACTTTTGTTGGGTTTTGTTAGAGACTCTAAACTTATGACTCCAGATCTTTGGGAGTGTCGGTTATTTTCGCACTTCTATTTGGAGTTTCTATGACTCATATATTCTTCTTGAGTTGTCCACTTGGGACTAATATTATTGGTGATAAACATTTGTTGGTCTAGCTGGCCTAGCTTGATAGTTGGGCGCCATCACGACCGGATTTGGGGTCGTGACAGTGGCTCAGGGTTGGGATTAGTTGGAGGGATGTATACGGGGTTAGCGGGATAAGTGGGCAAGGGTTAACCCCTCGACCAACCTTGGTACATCTCAGCCATCTGCTGTTTCAATTTGTACATCTCTTCCTTCATCACCGTCACGTCCACAATTTCCTCCTCCTGGACGGGATCCATGACTGTTGCTTCAATTTCTTGTGAGACGGCCTTTGTCATTTTCTTATATCTTGTGTTGTAGGGGTGAGTAGCCAGAATGCCAGTTGCCAACTTAGAATCTGAATCTCATAAACAGCAACACCCGTTAGTGGTTAGCACATAAGGAGATAAGATGCAATGATTTAGAATAAACACATTTTCCTTGGATCGTCATGCATCATCCCGACCTTTATTTTGAACCAATTATCTCTCCTTTTTTTTTCTTTTCTTTTCTTTTTCTTCTTTTCTTTTTCTTTTCTTTTCCTTCTTTGTTTTTTTTCCTTTTCTTTCTCTATTTCCCTTAATTTCTTTATTAATTTGCGTTCCTATTTATTTGCCTATCGTAAATAAAGAATTGATATAAAGCGAAAGGATTGACAACTACTCTTCATTTTCATTAATAGCTCAAAAACATTGATTTACAAGATGATGTTGTAATGCTAATACATAATGCATGCCTTAAGAATACATCAATGCTCCTAGTGCCCGCGAGACATCGTTCGGTCTTGTCGCGGGCCTATATGCTAATCCCTTTTGGAGCCTATCCAGGTCAGACATGACTTGCTGCACAAAGAACTTCACCGCTGACACAAAGGTTCCTCGGGACATATCTTCACATAGCTGGCTCTTCCGGGTAATGTATTGAGCAATACGGACAATTTTCTCTCGAATAACCCCTTTCTCTTGAAGCAATCGGTTGATCTGTTCGGTGAGAGCATCTAAAGTATGTTGGTTCTCCTTTTGAATTTGCTGTAGCTCAAACTCCAATCGAGCCATAGTCGTGTAACAATGTTCTCTTTCTTCTTTGAGATCTTTGATGACCTTGTTACTTTTGACAGTGGCTGTAACAATTTTTTTTTCTTAGTCGAGCTACCTCAAACTCATGCTTATCCTGTAGCTGCTGAACCAACTTGGCTCTTTCTTCGGCATCTCTGGTTATTTGCTTCCGAGCCCTGACTAATTCCTTTTCTGCTTTGTCTAAGTCGAATCTATAGTCATTCACCTTGCCCCGAAGAGTCTCAAGCAATTTCTCATCCCGGGCTGAACGAATGGGGGTTTCGGATGCAATTTTCATCTGAGCAACCTGAGCCTTTAACATTTCATTTTATTTCTGTAACGACCCGACCGGTCGTTTTAGAAAATTACACCCCAATCCCTAATTTAACTGTTCCCCTAAGTTCATTTCTGCTATTGTGGGTTGCCGGGAGAGTTGGTTCCAAAAATTTGAGCATTTTGGGACACTTAGTCCCTAAATAAGAGCTTTGAAACTAGAAAATGGTTCGTAGCCGGAACAGTGTTAAGACGATCTCGGAACGGAAATCCGATGGTTCCATTAGCTCCGTTAGGTGATTTCGGGGTTGGGAGCGCGTTCGGAATATATTTTGGAGGTCCGTAGCTCAATTAGGCTTGAAATGCCGAAGGTTGAAATTTTGGCGAATCCGATCGATAGGTGAGATTTTGATCCGGGGGTCGGAATGGAATTCCGACAATTTCTGTAGCTTCGTTATGTGATTTTGGGTATGTCCGCAAATTTTCAGGTCATTCGGGCGTCGTTTGGATGGGTTTTTGATCGAATATGCAATTCGGAAAGTTTTAAGAAATTTAGGCTTGAATTCGATGAGAATTATGGGTTTTGATGTTGTTAGACGTGTTTTGAGGATTTGAGCAAGTTCGAATTAGGTATTAAGATGTGTTGGTATGTTTGGATGAGGTCCCGGGAGTCTCGGGTGAGTTTCAGATAGGTTTAGGCTATGTTGCGCTTGTTTTGGATACTTTGTCATCGTTTCTTCAAGAAACAAAAATGATATCATATTAAGCAAATGATATCCAAATTTAGTTTTGTTTGAACCATTAGATCCGTATCGAAATTTTGGAGCCATAGGAAAAAGAATCATCGAATTTGGACATCGTATGAGGAAGTTATGCTCATTTTCGTGTCAGGAAAAATTGCTGGTTTCTGCTATGTTCGCAAATGCGAACTTTTTATCGCATTTGCGATGCCCAGTTCGCAAATGCGAACTTTTTGTCGCAAATGCGACCTCTGCCAGCCTTTTTTTGTTCGCAATATCTAAGGGTTCGCAATTGCGAACCCTGGGTCGCAAATGCGACATCTGAGGCCTGTTAAGTGAGGTTTTTGACGGGATTTTCACCCATTTTTCAATTTTCTCAAAACCTAAACCTCCATAGCCGATTTTCCAAAGACCCAAACTTCTGCAAATCATTGGGTAAGTGTCTCTAATCCTTTTCCAACTATATTTTGTGATTATATCTTAGATTTAACATCAAATTCATGAGAATCTAAAGGAAAATTTGGGGAAAATTGTGAAATCTTTCAAAAATGCAAAATGATGATTTGAATGACCAAATGGTATCGTAATTAGATAATTTTTGTATGGGTGAACTCGTAGCGAAATGGGTGTTCAGTTTTTGTAATTTTTTTTGGGTTCCGAGGTGTGGGCCCGAGGAGTTGACTTTTGTTGACTTTTTGCAAATTGTGTAAGAATCATAGTTTTGTTAATTGAAATTGTTTTCTCTTGCATTGTTTGATGTATTCAAGTTATTTTTGGCTAGATTGAGCCAAGCATTGATGAATTGGTAAAGGAAAAGCTAAATTGAGTATTGAATTGGCCGGATTGAGGTAAGTGGCTTGTCTAACCTCGTGTGGGGGAACTTTCACCCCTAGGATATTATGTGATAGTTTAAATGCCTTGTACGTGAGGTGACGGGCGTGTACATGCGCTGGTTGTTGTAACACACACTTTACTTGAATTGTCTGATTTGTGATATTCCTGCTCTTAGCTGATAAAAGCGTTACCATTACCCGGTAGTACTTAGAAAAGCATGATTAACTAGGATTCAACATGTTTAATTGCCTAGTTGATTTACTTGAATTCTTGACAAATTGTTGGCACTAATTTCGGTGAAGTTGTAATTTAACATTATATTCTCTCTGTGTGTTTTCTTATTTGATGTGTTGGTGGACTGCGGGTTCAATTCCCGGAGATCCCAGGGCTGTGGGTTCGATTCCCAGAGACCCGGCGTGATATTGTTTGTGGACTGCGGGTTCGATTCCCGGAGACCCAGGGCTGTGGGTTCGATTCCCAGAGACCCGGAGTGATATTGGTAGGGACTACGGGTTCGATTCCCGAGATCCCGAGATTTATTGAAATGTGGACTACGGGTTCGATTCCCGAGATCCTGAGATTTATTGATTATTGGTAAGGACTGCGGGTTCGATTCCCGGAGATCCTGAGCTATTGAGATATTATTGAGACATGGGCTGCGGGTTCGATTCCCGGAGACCCAGAGGTACTGAGAATGGGACTGTGGGTTCAATTCCCACAGGTCCTGGATTTGTTTTTGCTGAGTTGACTAATTGTTGTTAGTTTTATTGTAGACACTTGCAGTAATCGTCTTATTGTTGTTAGTTCGAGAATTATTATCATTTAAACTGTTTATTTTTATTATCATCATTATATTATTGTTTCTCAGTAGGGCCCTGACCTTCCTCGTCACTACTCCATCGAGGTTAGGCTTGGCACTTACTGAGTACCGCCGTGGTGTACTCATGCTACTCTTCTGCACACTTTTGTTGTGCAGATCCAGGTACATCAGAGCAGGCTCGAGCTAGGTGATTTTTCCGCCGCATTTGGGAGACCTCGAGGTATGATCTGCTACGTCCGCGGATCCGGAGGCTTTCCTTCTATTCTAATAGTACTAGTTGATATTTCTCTTCATTTCGTTGTTAGATACTCTTTACATATAGAGCCACAGTTGTATTTCTCTTTTAGTCTGTGTTACCGTGGGGTTCCGGATCTTGGTAGTGTTCTATTTATTGTGTGACGGATGTATGTGCCAAGCGGCACGGATTACATACCTTTTTGTGTTATTTTCCGTTGTTCCTTATTTAAGTATTTTATAACTTGTATATTCCGCAACGTGTTAGGCTTACCTAGTCGTGGGGACTTGGGTGCCATCACGACATGTTCACAATTGGTGAACTAGGGTCGTGACAATTTCTTCAGCTGCTTTTTCTCTCCCTCGTCGGATGCTGCCTGCAAACCGCTTTCAAACTGGAGGTCTCTTAACTATTTTTCCAGCAAGCTGATCTGGGCCTTATATTCACTCTCCTTGGCCGCCCAATTCCTTTTTTCCTTAGATTGCTCCACCAGATCTTGCAAAATGAGGTATTTTCGAAGGCCGATCCTGCTCAATACCCCGTTGATACCATGCGGAATATCCAGACGACACTTCACCTCGAGCTCTGTTCTGCACACAAGTATCTATCTTTAGGTTCTGACATTCATTCCAAATCTGACGGCCCCTTTGCTTCCGGGAATTGCCCATCCGGACTAATCTCTATCACTTGTGAAGTGAGGTCCCCGTCCCTTCGTATAACTTGACATCTACCAAGCTGTCGCAGTGCCCTATACGGGGCGTAAGGCTGGATACTCTTCAAACCCATGATCAAAAAATATGACCATTTTGTCAGCATATAAATCACCTCGTCAAGAGGTAACCAATCATATGTCCAATCAATCTGGTCGTCAGTCAATGATCGAAGATGCAAAACCCAATCCTTTATTCCCTCTGGCAATTTAACTTCTTTTGTTCTCATGTAAAATTCTTCAAGGCATGTTCTTCCAGTCGGACCATAACTTGAGAACGAAGGGTGATGGCATAGATGTTCAATCAACCAAATCTGCAAAATCAAATTGCATCCCTCAAAGAAGTTGGTTCTAGCTTTGCATGCAGTCAAGGCACGGTAGACGTCGGCTAAAATCATTGGAGCTAAAGTACAATTGTCTTGTACTACCAAAGTGCTTGCTATCCCGGCAACCTTTTTATTGATGTGCCCATGTTTTCTCGGAAATATGATAACTCCGAGAAATGCCACTAAGAAAGCGAACCGTTGATGCTCCTCCCACTTTTCTCGGTTGGACTTGCTACACAACTTGTTCGTGGAGTCGTTGAAACCCCTGACATGTCCGTGTAACGACCCGACCGGTCGTTTTGAGTCCCGACACGTCATTCAGAAAATTGAGGCCATGAACAACTTCATCTCAGGTATATTGACTTGTGTGTATGGTCAGAATTAAAATTCAGGAAGTTTGGAGTCAAATCTAAATGGAAATTCTCATTTTGAAAGCTTAAAGTTGAAGAAATGTACTAGGATTGGAATTTTGAGTAAATGACCTCGGAATTGGGATCTAAAAGTTCCAGCATGCTCGTATGATGATTTTGAACTAGGGCGTATGTCCGGATTTGGCTTTTGATAACCCGTGAGCATTTCGACGTATATGGTGGAAGTTAGTATTTTAGAAAATTTTCATAAATTTGGGTTGGAAGGCATTTTAGAGTTATAGATGTCCATTTGGGATTCTGAGTTTGGGAATAGATCCGTATGGTGATTTTGGAGTTGGGAAAGCGATCGGAAGTGAATTCGGATATCCGGAGGTCATTTTGAAGTCATTTAGCTAAATATAGGAATTTGAAGGTTTATGAGAAAATTCGACCGGAAGTGAAAATTTTGATATCGGGGTCAGAATGCGATTCTGAAAGTTGGTAAAAGTCCGTAATGTCGAATGTGACTTGTGTGCAAACTTTGAGTCAATTCGGATCGATTTTGGTAGGAAAAGGGACAATTAATCTCTTTAAGGAAAGCTTAAGTTGGAAAAGTCAACCCAACATTGACTTATGAGTTAGAGGGCTCGGAACTGAATTTCAATGATTCGGTTAGTTTCGGGGGATGATTTAAGACTTAGAAGCGCAATTGGAAGTAATTTTGGAGGTCCGGTGAAGAAGTTAGCCTATTTTGGCGAAGTTGGAATTTTGGCGGAATCCGATCGATGGGTGATATTTTGATCCGGGAGTCGGAATGGAATTCCGACAGTTGGAGTAGCTTCGTTAGGTGATTTTGGATATGTCTGCAAATTTTCAGGTCATTCGGACATCGTTTGGTCGGGTTTTTGATCGAAAGTATATTTTCAGAAGTTTTTGGAAACTTAGGCCTTGATTTGATGAAAATTTATGATTTTGATGTTATTTCGGCGATTTGATCACTCGAGCGAGTACGTGTGATGTTTCAGAGTCAATGTGCATATTTGGCCCGGGGCTCAGGTTTTGCCAATTTCGTGATTTTTGATATTTTTCGTGTTCTTTCGATTGGGTTATGTTCCATTAGCCTATTTTGATATATTTGTACTGATTTTGGCTAGTTTTGACGTGTGTGGATACCGGTTCGAGGAGCTAAGGCGTCGCGGGCATGAAGCTTCTACCGGTTCGAGGTGAGTGGTAGTAGTAAACAATGTACTGAGGGTTTGAAACCCCGTACTAGCACTTCACAGTGCTATATTGAGATGAGACACGCGTTTTATGACGGGCGTGGTGACATTGTGATTGGGGGTTCGGACTTAGTCCTTCCCGACTAATAGTATACTGTGTGTTATGACTGATAATAAGTTTATAACCGTGCAATTGGGCTGATAGCCATGTTTGGGGCCTTGTGCCGATCTGTAGAGCATTAGGGAACCTATAGAGCTAGGTGACCCTTATATCATGTTGGAAACATACACTCAGCCGTAGCTCTAGCCGTATAGCATAATATGAGCTCGTACTAGATGTGTACATTGAGAGAGATTATCTAGGGTGGAATTCTCTGTTCTAGCTGAGTGGGCCTGAAAGGCCAAGTCTATATTGACTGAGACAGGGTCCAGGACCCACTGTGATATATTATATTGGGCCTGAGAGGCCAAGCACATATTGACTGGGATAGGGTCGAATATATATATATATATATATATATATATATATATATATATATATATATATATATATATATATATATATATATATATATATATATATATATATATATATATATATATATATATATATATATATATATATATATATATATATATATATATATATATATATATATATATATATATATATATATATATATATATATATATATATATATATATATATATATACCTATATTGGATCGGGCCGCACGCCACAGCAGTATATATAGTGGATCGGACCGCACGCTGTAGTATAATAGTGCTTTGGCCTAGGGAGCCCCTCCGAAGTCTGTATACACCCCCAGTGAGCGCCGTCGACATTAAATGGAGCGGGCTGCGCGCCGCAACGGTATATGTATTGGAGCAGGCTGCACGCCGCAGCATTATACTTATTCATATCCTATTACCTACTTAAATACTTATACATTATAGACATATGTATGTGTCTTCATATATATATATATATATATATATTGGATCGGATTGCACGCCGCAGTAATATATGTGTGGATCGGGCTGCACGCCACAACATCATAGCGCTTGGGCCTAGGGAGCCCCTCCGAAGTCTGTATACACCCCCGGTGAGCGCCGTCGATGTTAAATGGAGCGGGTTGCGCGCCGCAGCGGTATATGTATTGGAGCGGGCTGCACGCCGCAACATTATACTTATTCATATCCTATTACCTACTTAAATACTTATTCATATTCATATATATACTGAAATATTTATATGTTATAGACAGATGTATATGTCTCCATATATTGAGATGGATGTATACCGTAATGGTACGAGCGAGGATGTGGTCAGTGTGGGACCTAGATGAGATAGATGTGGACTGGAGATCAGAGTACTCATTATAGTGATGACTAACCTTGTGGGGGTTGCCTTAGAACTGTTTAGTGATAGTACATGAGTTCTTATTTTCAGTTATTGTTTATTATTGTTACTCACTGAGTTGAAATATACTCACCCTACTCCCCTGCACTTTTTGTGCAGATATACAGGTTCAGGAGGGCGGTTGAGCTATCGCAACTGCTTTATTATCCCCATTCTGTGGAGACTTCGAGGTAGCTGCCAACGTCCGCAGTACTTGACCTCTTTCTTTTTATCATTTTGCTGTCTCCATTCTGGTTAGACTTGATTTTGTAGTAGATCTCATTTGTAGAGGCTTAGACTTGTGCCGCCACGATTTGGTTGGGACTGTGTTCTTGTATTTCAGTTCTACACTTCTTGATTTGTTATGAAAACAGGCTAATCACGCCGATTAATCAGTATTAATTATACTTGGTTTAATTGGATAAGATGGTCGGACTTGCCTAGCAATGTGTTGGGCGCCATCACGACCGGGGTTTGGGGTCGTGACAGTCCGTACCTACTATAGATGAAGTTCAGGGAGCAAAATCCGTTGGCTAAATCCTCATTGTGGACATTCCTAGCAATTTTCAAAGAATCCAAAAATCGATTCACCGTTACTGCTCTCGGAGACACCGGGTATTTTCCTTTCAAGGGGACCTCATTCTTCCCTATGTAGAAAGCAATCTCCTCCAGAGTAGGAGTGAGTTCAAAATCCGGAACATGTACTACATAGTGTGCAGGATCCCGATACGTGATCAATGCTCTGATTATGTCGCCTCGGGGAACTACGTCCAATAACCCCGTGAGATCCTTCAAGTAACCTTTGATCCAGTTTTGACTTTCTGTTTCCATGTCGTGCCACCATAGTCTCAGTTCCAAAGGGATTTTTTTCATTAAGGAGAAAGGCTCATTCAATATTGTGCTCATCCTGCACATTTATTAAGGTGATTTTATTCAGAAAAGAAAAAAAAATATTTTTCATTGCAAATTTTCGTTTTTGAAAGAGACATGACTCTCGAAATGGCCATTTTTGCAAAAACAACCTTCCGGCATCCTTTTGGAATATTCGGCTATTTTCAAAAACTGCATCACTTTCATTTTATTGACAAAATTAAACATACATTTTTTTTTGAAAAGGGTGGTAACCCAAACTTGATTTTGTGGCTATGACCTTTCAACATTTCCGCGAGGGAATATTTCAAGGTTGTGCCCAAAAATTATTTACAATGATTCAAAGTGGCTAATTTTGCAAAAACAGCCTTCCGGCATCCTTTCGGAACATTCGGCTATTTTTAAAAATGGCATCACTTTGATTTTATTGACAAAATTAAACACACATTTTTTTTGATTTTTTTTTTTAAAAAAAGGGTGGGAACCCAAACTTGATTTTGAGGTTACGGCATTTCAACATTTCCACGTGGAATATTTCATGGCCATTATTCAAAAAGAAAAGAAAAGTCTTCAAAGTGGCCATTTTTGCAAAAACAGCCTTCCGGCGTCCTTTCGGAACATTTGGCTATTCTAAAAAACAACGTCACTTTGATTTTATTGAAAACTAAATCTTAGACATTTTTTTTTAATTTTTTGAAGGGGTGGTTGGACCCGATGAGGGTTGCCTACGTATCCCACCAAATGGCGAGAATCAAACCAGCATAGTTCGGTCAGATTAGTTGACCAATTATTTCAACAACAAAACCATTTTTTTTTCAAATTTTCAGATTTTCCGGATACACACTTTCACTAGCTTTTATTTCTCTTTTTTCTTTTCAACATTTTTCTATCCTCGGGAGTTTTGCCGGTCCGTATAACGATCAAGGACAATAAAATGCAACATATAATATGCTCGGTCTTTTCCAATACCGGGTCACCTGTCCTAGACGGACCCAACCCCTGTGTTGAGTCCCCTAAGTTAGATATGATGCAAATAATCATCCTAGACCTATGTTGAATCATCTTATAGTTTCATAAAATGCTAGACCGTGTACCCGAGCGGACAACTCGAATCGAGGAGGGGGCTACGTACCGGTGACTCGCGGAGTCAATCGGCTTTGTAACTTATCCGGCCTCTGTTTCTTAATTTTGGGGTAACTTAACAGAAAGAGGAGTCTCAACCAGTAAGCACATCCCCGGGGGGTGAAGAAGATAAGGGTTTTCGGCACAATTTTATATACAGTTTACGTAGTATCGAAGCGGTAAAGCACATAGCATGTTGTTCAAATCATATAACGAAATCAAATAATATCAAGAACGGCAATTCTAAGGAGCTCGAGTTCTTAAACCCTGAAACCGAAGTTCTGGGTTGGTGTTCCCCAGCAAAGACGCCAGAGCTGTCACACCTCCCTTTTTACTACCCCAAAAACATAATGTGCTTATAGGGTATACCTCGATGTTCAAATACCCGAGACGGATATAATAGCATAGAGGAAGGAGTTTTTCCACTTAAAGATCAATCGGATCGGGATTTTTGTTTAATTATTCAGAATAGCCACTTGGAAAAATAATGGTGTCCCAAGTCACCGGTTAACCCCGAATCCGAGGAAATTGACTCTTTTATTAATGTCTGCGAAACAAAGATCTGGATAAGGAACTCTGTTAACCCAGGAGAAGGTGTTAGGCATTCCCGGGTTCCGTGGTTTTAGCACGGTCGTTCAATCACCGTTCTTGACTTTTGTTTGACTCGTTACCGCTTTTAATAATACGTATGTGCTTTTGCTTTAATATTTTTATAGAATTGCGACATCGCGAAAACACACCTCGAGTCGCACCGCAACCAGTACGCATGTGACTTTTGGTATATTTCGGCTTTGCCGGGATTTAAGATTTGAGTTGCACCAGGTGAACACTCGTTCATAGGAAAGTATATTAAGTCGTACCCTAAATGGTCTATCGGCTTTTAATTATTTTGTGCAAGACTATGGAATTCGCTAATAGTCTTCCAGGGTCTAGTAGTGTTATCTCATTACAAAAAGGGGGCCCCGCTGTTTAATATCGTGCGAGGCTCATCCCAATTACTTATTAAAGTCCAATCCTACTTGTTCAACTATATTTTCTATACATATGTTTTTTCCTCAATCTATTCGGTATTTCAGTATTAAGCCCAGGCCCTTTTTGTTTTCCTCATTGGGCCTGGAATCTTGTTTCCTTACTCAATTGGGTATCGCATCTGCTTGGGTCTCACAGACCCAGGCCATTCTTAAACCCTTGTGCAAAGGTCCTGTGGGCTTTATGCTCCGGTTCAGGCCCACGATATGTATTTGGCCCAAACCAAATAAGAATAACATCGTTTGAGTAAATAAATAAAAGTACACATCGGGAACCAATAATGAATCAATTAGCATTTTTATTTATCATTAAGGAAATCAATACGAAAATCAGCAACTCTAAGTCAATTGTCTATGTACATGAGAACTCAACAAATTGTCACCACTATTAGTTCATAACTAAGAGTTTATACTAATGTCTAATTGCTTATTGAAAGATTTAAAGTCACAGCTTAATTGTCTACGAGATTTGATCAGATTAGAATGATTAAACTAATTATTTATAGTACCTAGAAAAGCTAAAGGAGTTGATCACAATTACACAATTATACTACTGGTTTTATTATGAACTAAACCTCTCATCATCTCAGATCTATCCTATTTAAACTATTTCAGTGTCTAGTTACTTCCCTTTATCAAAACTTAATCATATCTGAGCCTTAATTTACATGTAGACTAATTACGAACATAGTTCTAACAGTTTAAACATTCATTAATGGAACTTAAATACTTTCATCTAGTGGCTCAGAGACTTACCATACTTAAACTACTGATTTCGCTTTAGCTTAGCTCATTAGCAGATTATTAACTCAATTATTCATAAATCACTTCCTGATCTAACATTTTTATCCCATATTCAAGTGTAAATTTATGACATTAACTAAGTGATGATGGTTTACGAATTTTATCTATGAAACAGCAATTATTAGCGACTTGAAATCGTGATTTGTTTACTCATATTTTAGGTTTTACCTATTTAAACTAGGTGTGATATACTACTATGACTATACTACTACCATATCACTAACTATTACAATATTTTGTGTTTGTTTATTCTACTACTATCTACTAAAACACAAATAAACTACAGATTTAAGCTAATACTAAACTAATAACAATATTTAAATTACATAATAACACAAAGTTAAGCTGAATCTCCATTTTCATTCAATCAACTTGCCATTACAGCTCTAATGGACAGAAGAGTACCTGAATCAGCAAAAGAAGATCAATGAGTCTAAGGGGGATTCAAGCGGGTAAGTAACAGCAATGACTTGAACAGCAATGCAACAGTAGGAACTTGGATTTTAACAAATGAAGATCACAGCAATAGCAAATAGAAGCCCAGGCAAACACTCGAGCAGAAAAACCCACAGGGATGAGATGAATTTCACACAGTTTTTCACTCGAAATAATGCAGGAAAGCCTATTGCTATATCACTAATATTTCTCTGAACTTTTCTTCAAAAGACAGCCCCTAATTTACTCTTTTTGGGAGTATTTATAGGAAGGGAAGGGGCTGATGACTTGGGGAGAAAGTATGGGATTAAATCCGACTTCTCCCCCTCTTAAAATTATCAAATTTACACTTAAGGCCACATTTCTGTTATCAAAACCCTTCCAGCATGTGCTGGAAGGTTCTAAAGATTCCCTTTTGGAGCCTTTTACCAATGTATCCTTAGGGGTTAAAGATTTTTACAGATTTGCCTTTTTAGGGAGACCATTATACCCTTAAACTTCTGCAAAATTGCAGAAATCAGGGGTACAAGTGACTCCCTTATCCCCATATGGTTCAAACTATTTACCAATTTACCTTTTTGGTTTCCCTTTATGCCCTTAATGAAAAGGCTGTTTTACCCGACCTACCTAGGTATGGTATCCAGCTTTTGGGCCTTATTTATCCTATGGCCAGTCCTTGCATTGGCATTTAAGGACTGGCCAATTTCTATTATTTAAAACTTAGCCTATTTTTTTTCATTTTCAGTTAATTAACCTATTTAATTCATTTAAAAACTAATTGCAGGACTAGCCTGCTTTATTAATGCATTTAAACTTATTTAAAATTTAGCCAGTCTCAAGTTGAGACTTGGCTTGGGTGATTAAACCCATTTACTGAACACAATTGGGCCCAAAGCTTTTGCACGCTTGGCCACTTGAGGTTCAGGGCTCAAAAAGAGCCAGGAAAAGTCTGGTATTGCAGACTTAACCCATTTTTGCATATTCCAGCCTTTAAACTAATCAACAGGCTGGGCATAAGGTCTTTGCAGACCTAGCCACCTGAGACTCAGGGCTCAAATGAGCCTTGGTAAGCCTGCATTTGCAGACTGAACAGTTTTGCACAACTAGCCCCTTTTGAGGTGGACTAGTGTGTTTGGACCTTGCAGACTTGATCAACTTTGCAAAATTGACCACTCTTTTGGTCAATTATTACCTAATAGCCTATTTTTCGTTCATTTTCAGTCTTAAGCCTATTTAAAAACTAGCCATTTTCATGTAACCTAGTACTATCAGCTATACCCAATTCCTTAAGGCTTAATCAATGTTAATCATATACTCACACTCAACAAGAACTACTAAAACTCAGTCATTTTCAACAAGTGTTGCATACAGGTGCACACAAGATTAAACAAAATGCATTAATCAACTAAAACTCAGAAAAGGCAATTGATATGGTTGAATCTCAGTCAATTAACTTACATTATCCAATTTCCCGGGACAAAGTATGAACTCATGTCAACTTAGACCTAGTTACTATCATCTCAAGTCATATGACATTTGAAGAACTTCAAAACCATTAAAGTCCATGGCACAAGTACACACAAAGCATAAAACAGCTAAAGCATGACTGAAAATAAACAGGGATATTTACCTTTTAAAGATGAGACATTGGAGACCAAACAGAGAAACTTAAAGACAAGGGTGAAGAATGCACAAGCGTGACTTAACATGAAGATGAGAAGATAACAGAGTATGCATGAGAATAAAAAAGAAGTTATGCTATAAGAGTCAAAACGGATCAAAACTATATGACTTAACAATAATGAAGAGAAGAAGAGAATCAAAGTCACTTTTGACTTATTAAACATATAAGAGATGAGAGATAAATAAAAATCAACAGTCACGCACTTGAAATGAATCAGAAACTACAAATCAGAAATAACAAAGAAAAGACAAGATCTTTGAACTCTGATGAAAGAAATCAAGATAGATAGAATAAGAAAATAACCAACAGAGACCCTAGCAGTATGTAACGACCCGGCCCGTCGTTACGGGAATTACCACCCCGTTACCTTTCATTTACTTATATTATGCTTTTAAAACAGTATTAGAGTATATCGAGTGAGTTAGGAGTGATTTGGATTGAAAATGAAACAAATAGCATGTTTGAAGAAAGCTTGAATGTGAAAAGTCAACCAAGAGTTGACTATTAAGTTAGAGTGCTAAGAACCGGATTCTGATGATTCGACTAGTTCCGGGGGATCAATTATGACTTAGGAGAACAATCAGAATTGAATTCGGAGGTCCGGTGTAGTTTTAAGCTTGAATTGGCGAATGTTGAATTTTGGCGAAACCGGATGGTAGGTGATATTTTGATCCGGGGGTCGGAATGGAATTCCGACAATTTCTGTAGCTTCGTTATGTGATTTTGGATATGTCTGCAAATTTTCAAGTTATTCGGACATCGTTTGATCGGGTTTTGGATTGAATGTTAGTTTTGAAAGTTTTGAAGAAACTTAGGCTTGAATCCGTGGATAATTGGTGATTTTGATGTTTAGGATGGTGTTTTTATGATTGGAACAAGTTCGAATAAGGAATTAGGATGTGTTGGTGTGTTTGAATGAGGTCCCGGGGGCCTCGGGGTGTTTTCGGATGGTTAATCGGGATAAAAACATGGAAATTACAGGTTTGAAGAGTCCTGTTTCTGTTGTTTCCGCTCCTGCGGAATTATGGGCGCAGGAGCGGGTGCGCTGAAGCGGACGAGGAGCGCAGAAGCGCTGGGGACCGCAGAAGCGGAACATTTTCCGCTGAAGCGGAACCGCTGGAGCGTAAAGGGAGCCGCAGAAGCGGCCAAGGGCTGTGGGGTGAGGGATCGCAGAAGCGGAAGGGAAGCCGCTTAGGCGAGTCCGCAGAGGCGGACGCCTAGTCGCAGAAGCGGAAATATCCGCAGGAGCGATCGAATCTCCGCAGAAGCGGACGCGTAGGAGCGGAAATTCTTCCGCATAAGCGAAAATCGCTGTAAGTTAAGTGTATCAGAAGTGAGAAAAATTTCAGAACATTTCACACATTTGGGTCTCGGCTTTAGAGGCGATTTGGGCGATTTTGAAGAGAAACTCAAGGGAAATCATCAGGTAAGCAACTACGGACTTAAACTATGATTAGTATTGGTATTATTATGCAATTATATCATGAAAATGGAAGAATTTGGGGTGATTCATGGAAGATTTAACCCTAGGCTTGAACTTTAGAAAATCAAGGTTTTGAATGAGCAAATGGAGTCCGAATTTGGTAAAATTGATATGCTTAGACTCGTATTGAGATGAGGGTTCCGAATATGAGACTTTCATAATTTTTCGAGAATCGTACCGAAAGTCGGGTTTTACCAACTTAGTGTAATTTTGCGTATTTCATATAAATTGAAGTGGGTTATGATTCTTTGACCCGTATTTGATATAATTATTGTTATTTGACTAGATTCTACACACGAGGCAACGAAATTCAAAGGAAAAGGCATCGCGGACGATTCTACGAACGGCTAGAGGTGAGTAGTTTGTGTATATTGTAGCCTGAGGGTTTGAAACCCCGGCTTAGCACATTGTGACGCTAATAGGGCGTGGCTCGCACACCGTGGCAGGTGCGGGATTGATTGTGATTGGGGATTGAGACTTGGTCCATCCCGGGAATGAATAATATGATGTTAGTGTGGGAAATACACGGTATTTGCTATATTTGTGGGCTGTAAGCCTTGTTTGGGGCCTTGTGCCAATCTGTAGCGTCCGTAGAGGACAATATTTGTGTGATAGCTAAAATTGCTTAAATCACTGATCTCAGTCCTGGAAGTTGTAATCACATTTTTGAAATGCAAAGTCACCGGATTTTTTTTACAAACTTAATAAAGTTAAAGCATTTTTCATAAATTATGAATTGAGAACTGGAATTAAGGAAAATGAATTGTTTTGTGACTTAATTGCTTATTGTGGACCGAGTATGGGATCGGGCTGCACGCCGCAGTGGTTGATATGTGGATCGGGCTGCACGCCGCAGCAGTATTGCGCTTGGGCTGTAGGAGCCCCTCCGGAGTCTGTACACACCCCCAGTGAGCGCCGTCGACGTTAAATTGGATCGGGCTACACGCCGTAGCGGTTATGTGCATTGCATTGCATCTGTATTTGTTGAATTACTCCGTGGTAGCTGTATTGTATCATTGTTGCTAGTTCGTAGGAGATTCGGACTGTAGTGTAGCTTCATATTGTGGTATTTTGTGGATTTCTTACTCTCAGCTACATATATATATTTGTTACTCACTGAGTACTTAGTACTCACCCCTACTCCCTGCACCTTTTGTGTGCAGACTCAGGTACACAGGAGCAGTAGACGGACATCTCCAGCGTTTACGTTGTCACATCGAGTTGCTGAGGTAGCTGCCTACGTTCGCAGAGCCTAGCTTCTCCTCTCGTTCCAGTTGTTATTGTATATTTTGTATTCGGACTTGAGTACTTCTATATCGTACTCTCTATTTCCTGTTGGTTTTGTTAGAGGCTCTAGACTTGTGACTCCGGATCTTTGGGAGTGTCAGGTACTTTTGTTCAATATTATTATTATTGGAGTTCTTAAACTCATATATTCTTCTTGGGTTGTCCATTTGGGGACTGGTATTGTGTTATAATTAAATTGTTGGTTTGGCTGGCCTAGCTTGATTGTTGGGCGCCATCACGACCGGATTTTGGGTCGTGACAAGTTGGTATCAGAGCTCTAGGTTATTAGGACTCGCGAGTCATGAGCCGGTTTAGTAGGCTTTCGCGGATCGGTACGTAGACGTCCGTATCTATCCTCGAAGGGCTACAGAAACTTTAGGAAAAACCTCATTTTCTTGGATTCATATCGTGCGATCTGTGTTATCATGAAATTAAAATTTTCCATATTCTATTCTCTCGCAGATGGCGAGAACACGAGCTAACGGACGTGGCGGACGACCACCATTGGCACCCAGAGGCCGTGGTCGTGGTAGAGGTAGGGCAGCAGCACCAGCACCAGCACCTGCTGACCCACCGGTTGACCAGACTCAGGACCAGATTCCAGCGGTGAACGCTCCGGCAGCTCAGGTTCAGGCACCGGCAGTGCCTATTGTGATACCGGGTCTTCAGGAGACCTTGGCTCGGATATTATCGGTGTGCACGAGCTTGGCACGGGTAGTTGCTGCTACTCGCTGCGGTATCATCTTCACGAGCGAGGGGAGGGAATCGGACCCCGTGGCTCGCACACCCGAGCCGGTTCGGCCGGTTGCGCCCGTTGCACCGGCTCCTGCGTATGTGGTTCCGAGTTATGCCCGACGATGAGCAGCGTCGTTTGGAGAGATCTGAGAGGCTACAGCCTCCGACATTCAGTGGAGCTGAGGGCGAGGATGCCCAGGGTTTTCTTGACAGATGTCGGCGCATGCTTCGCACCGCGGGTATTCTAGAGTCCAGCGGTGTTTCATTCACCACTTTCCAGTTCACAGGTGCAGCTTTCCAGTGGTGGGAGGATTTTGAGAGGCGTAGGCCCGCTGGGGCGGTGCCCCTCACTTGGCAGCAGTTCTCCACGGTATTTTTGGAGAAGTACGTGCCTCAGTCTCAGAGAGAGGAGCTGCGACATCAGTTCGAGCGGTTGAAGCAGGGAGAGATGACGGTTAATCAATATGAGATGAGATTCACACAGTTGGCCCGTCATGCCATGCGGATGGTTCCTACAGACAGAGAGAGGATTCGGAGATTTATCGATGGCCTTATTTATCCCATCCGCATATTGATGACCAGGGAGAGAGTTTCGGCAGTTACCTTTGAGGAGGTGGTTGATGCTGCCCGTCACATTGAGACGGATCGCCGCAGAGAGCGTGAGGAGAGGGATGCTAAGAGGCCTCGTGGTACTGGTAGTTACAGTGGTGCTCCGTCTAGAGGACAGTCTCAGCATAGCAGAGGTCGTTCTTTCAGATCTCCTCAGTCAGGTCGTGTAGAGTCTAGTGGAGCTTCGTCAGACCGTGGTCGTCAGGGTCATCAGGGCCATCAGGGTCGTCAGCAGAGCCAGCCTGCATTGAGCTCCCTTCCAGCTCAGAGCTCTGCTCCTGCTCCTTCAGCTCAGGATTCATCTGCAGCGAAGGGTCCTCAGCAGTCCCTTTCTCCAGCTTCAGGCCGTTGCTTTGAGTGTCGTGAGTTTGGCCATATCAGGAGGGAGTGTCCCCAGTTGCTTCGTAAGCGGTCTCAACAGAGGGACCAGCCCTCGTCTTCTGCTCTTGCTTCTTCGGCACCAGCACAGTCAGCTAGGAGTGGTAGCAAGGTAGCCAGAGGTCGCCCTAGGGGTGAGGATCGTACTGGCAGAGGTTAGGCTCATTTTTATGCTCTTCTGGATAGGAGGGATGCTAGTGCATCAGATGCAGTCATTTTAGGTATTATCTCAGCGCCACGGGGATGCTTCTGTCTTATTTGATCCCGGATCCACCTATTCTTATGTCTCTACTTACTTTCCACATCATTTGGGTATAACCCATGGTATCCTTGCTTTGCCCGTACATGTGTCTACCCCAGTGGGGGATACTGTTGTTGTGGATCAGGTATATCGATCCTGTATTATTACTATTGGGGGTCTGGAGACCCGAGTTGATTTATTACTACTGGGCATGGTAGATTTCGATGTAATTCTGTGCATGGATTGGCTATCTCCTTACCATGCGATTCCGGATTGTCATGCCAAGACAGTCACACTAGCTATTCCAGGTAATCCGAGGATCGAGTGGCGTGGCTTGACTGATTATGTGTCCGATAGGGTGATTTCTTATATAAAGGCCCAACGAATGATTGGCAAGGGTTGTTTATCTTATTTGGCCTTCATTAGAAAAGTTGAGGCCGAGACACCCAGTCTTGATTCGGTCCCCATTGTGAGGGAGTTTTCGGATGTATTTCCAGCAGACCTACCAGGCATGCCGCCTGACAGAGATATTGATTTTGGTATTGACTTGGTGCCGGGCACTCAGCCCATTTCTATTCCTCCCTATCGCATGGCACCAGCAGAGTTAAAAGAATTGAAAGAACAACTTCAAGAACTCTTAGATAAGGGTTTCATTCGTCCTAGTGTGTCACCTTGGGGTGCACCGGTGTTGTTCGTAAAGAAGAAAGATGGCACAATGAGAATGTGCATTGATTACAGGCAGCTGAACAAGGTAACATTGAAGAATAAATATCCATTACCTCGTATCGAGGACATATTTGATCAGCTACAGGGAGCTAGTGTATTTTCTAAGATTGATCTTCGATCGGGCTATCATCAGTTGAAGATCAGGGACTCAGATATTATGAAGACAGCGTTCGGGACGCGATATGGGCACTACGAGTTCCTGGTGATGTCTTTCGGGTTGACCAATGCTCCGGCAGCATTCATGCACTTGATGAATAGTGTATTTCGGCCGTACCTTGATTCTTTTGTGATTGTGTTTATTGATGATATCTTGGTATACTCACGCGGCCAGGAGGAGCATGCACATCACTTGAGGGTGGTATTGCAGAGGTTGAGAAAAGAGAAACTCTATGCAAAATTCACTAAGTGTGAGTTCTGGCTTGACACTGTGACTTTTCTGGGACATGTAGTGTCCAGTGATGGTATTCGGGATGATCCACATAAGGTCGAGGCAGTGCAGAATTGGCCCAAACCTTCCTCAGCTACCGAGATTCGGAGTTTTCTCGGCTTGGCGGGCTATTATCGCCGGTTTGTTCAGGGTTTCTCATCTATTGCTTCACCGTTGACTAAGTTGACACAGAAGAATGCTCCATTTGTGTGGTCTGATGAATGTGAGGAGAGCTTCCAGAAGCTCAAGGAGGCTTTGACCACAGCTCCAGTACTTGTGTTGCCATCAGCCTCAGGGTCATATACGGTGTATTATGATGCTTCTAGAGTTGGGCTCGGTTGTGTGTTGATGCAGGAGGGTAGAGTTATTGCATATGCTTCTCGTCGGCTAAAGCCCCACGAGAAGAACTACCCCGTTCATGATTTGGAGTTAGCAGCTATTGTTCATGCCTTGAAGATTTGGAGGCATTATCTATATGGTGTATCTTGTGATGTATATACAGACCACCGCAGCCTTCAACATTTGTTTAAGCAAAAAGATCTAAATTTGAGGCAGCGGAGATGGCTTGAATTGCTTAAAGACTATGATATTACTATCTTGTACCATCCCGGGAAAGCCAATGTAGTGGCTGATGCATTGAGCCGGAAGGCTATTAGTATGGGCAGTTTGGCGTATATTCCAGTTGGGGAGAGACCCCTAGCAGTTGATGTTCAGGCGTTAGCTAATCGGATGGTAAGGCTGGATATTTCTGAGCCCAATCGGGTGATGGCTTGTGTAGTAGCTCGTTCTTCTTTATATGATCGTATTCGAGAGCGCCAGTATGATGATCCACACTTACTTGTCCTTAAGGACAGAGTTCAGCATGATGATGCCAGAGATGTCACTATTGATAGTAATGGTGTATTGCGGATGCAGGGCCGGATATGCGTGCCCAATGTCGATGGCCTTTGTGAGTTGATATTGGAGGAGGCCCACAGCTCGCGGTATTCTATTCATCCAGGAGCTGCGAAGATGTATCAGGATTTGAAGCAGCATTACTGGTGGAGAAAGATGAAGAAAGATATTGTGAGCCATGTGGCTCGGTGTCTAAACTGTCAGCAGGTCAAGTATGAGCATCAGAGACCTGGTGGTGTATTCCAGCGTATCGATATTCCTGAGTGGAAGTGGGAAAGGATTACTATGGACTTTGTTAGCGGACTCCCTCGGACAGCGAGGAAGTTTGATTCAGTTTGGGTGGTGGTGGATAGGTTGACCAAGTCAGCTCACTTCATCCCAGTGTGTACTACCTATACCTCGGAGCGGTTGGCAGAGATATTCATCCGTGAGATAGTGAGATTGCATGGAGTTCCCATTTCCATTATATCAGACAGAGGTACCCAGTTCACATCTCAGTTCTGGAGGACATTTCAGCGAGAGTTGGGTTCGCAGGTAGAGTTGAGCACAGCATTTCATCCACAGACGGATGGGCAGTCTGAGCGTACTATTCAGATATTGGAGGAAATGTTGCGTGCTTGTGTCATTGATTTTGGTGGTTCATGGGCTGATTATTTGCCTTTGGCGGAGTTTGCTTACAATAATAGCTATCGGTCCAGCATTCAGATGGCACCGTATGAAGCTTTATATGGGAGGCGGTGTAGATCTCCAGTCGGTTGGTTCGAGCCCGGCGAGGCTAGGTTGTTAGGGACAGAGTTAGTCCAAGATGCCTTAGATAAGGTGAAGGTGATTCAGGAGAGACTTCGCACGGCTCAGTCGCGTCAGAAGAGTTATGCAGACCGGAAGGTCCGAGATGTGTCTTATTCAGGTAGGTGAGAAGGTGTTGCTGAAAGTTTCGCCTATGAAGGGTGTTATGAGGTTTGGAAAGAAAGGGAAATTGAGCCCAAGGTTTATTGGACCTTTTGAGGTGCTTAGGAAAGTTGGGGAGGTGGCTTATATGCTTGCTTTGCCACCCAGTTTATCGGGAGTTCACCCGGTGTTCCATGTATCTATGCTCCGGAAGTATGTCGGAGACCCGTCTCATGTGTTGGACTTCAGCACGATACAGCTAGATGAGGATTTGACTTATGATGTGGAACCAGTAGCCATTTTGGGTCGACAGGTTCGTAAGCTGAGATCTAAGGATATAGCTTCGGTGAAAGTGCAGTGGAGAGGTCGTCCCGTGGAGGAAGCAACTTGGGAGACCGAGCAGGAAATGCAGAGCAGATATCCACACTTGTTTGATGCTCCGGGTATGTTTCTTAACCCGCTCGCGGACGAGCGTTTGTTTAAGTTGGGGAGAATGTAACGACCCGGCCCGTCGTTACGGGAATTACCACCCCGTTACCTTGCATTTACATATATTATGCTTTTAAAACAGTATTAGAGTATATCGGGTGAGTTAGGAGTGATTTGGATTGAAAATGAAACAAATAGCATGTTTGAAGAAAGCTTGAATATGAAAAGACAACCAAGAGTTGACTATTGAGTTAGAGTGCTCGGAACCGGATTCTGATGATTCGACTAGTTCCGGGGGATCATTTATGACTTAGGAGAACAATCCGAATTGAATTCGGAGGTCCGGTGTAGTTTTAAGCTTGAATTGGCGAATGTTGAATTTTGGCGAAAACCGGATGGTAGGTAATATTTTGATCCGGGGGTCGGAATGGAATTCCGACAATTTCTGTAGCTTCGTTATGTGATTTTGGATATGTCTGCAAATTTTCAAGTTATTCGGACATCGTTTGATCGGGTTTTGGATTGAATGTTAGTTTTGAAAGTTTTGAAGAAACTTAGGCTTGAATCCGTGGATAATTGGTGATTTTGATGTTTAGGATGGTGTTTTTATGATTGGAACAAGTTCGAATAAGGAATTAGGATGTGTTGGTGTGTTTGAATGAGGTCCCGGGGGCCTCGGGGTGTTTTCGGATGGTTAATCGGGATAAAAACATGGAAATTACAGGTTTGAAGAGTCCTGTTTCTGTTGTTTCCGCTCCTGCGGAATTATGGGCGCAGGAGCGGGTGCGCTGAAGCGGACGAGGAGCGCAGAAGCGCTGAGGACCGCAGAAGCGGAACATTGTCCGCTGAAGCGGAACCGCTGGAGCGTAAAAGTGAGCCGCAGAAGCGGCCAAGGGCTGTGGGGTGAGGGATCGCAGAAGCGGAAGGGAAGCCGCTTAGGCGAGTCCGCAGGGGCGGACGCCTAGTCGCAGAAGCGGAAATATCCGCAGGTGCGATCGAATCTCCGCAGGAGCGGACGCGTAGGAGCGGAAATTCTTCCGCAGAAGCGAAAATCGCTGTAAGTTAAGTGTATCAGAAGTGAGAAAAATTTCAGAACATTTCACACATTTGGGTCTCGGCTTTAGAGGCGATTTGGGCGATTTTGAAGAGAAACTCAAGGGAAATCATCAGGGTAAGCAACTACGGACTTAAACTATGATTAGTATTGGTATTATTATGCAATTATATCTTGAAAATGGAAGAATTTGGGGTGATTCATGGAAGATTTAACCCTAGGCTTGAACTTTAGAAAATCAAGGTTTTGAATGAGCAAATGGAGTCCGAATTTGGTAAAATTGATATGCTTAGACTCGTATTGAGATGAGGGTTCCGAATATGAGACTTTCGTAATTTTTCGAGAATCGTACCGAAAGTCGGGTTTTACCAACTTAGTGTAATTTTGCGAATTTCATATAAATTGAAGTGGGTTATGATTCTTTGACCCGTATTTGATATAATTATTGTTATTTGACTAGATTCTACACACGAGGCAACGAAATTCAAAGGAAAAGGCATCGCGGACGATTCTACGAACGGCTAGAGGTGAGTAGTTTGTGTATATTGTAGCCTCTGAGGGTTTGAAACCCCGGCTTAGCACATTGTGACGCTAATAGGGCGTGGCTCGCACACCGTGGCAGGTGCGGGATTGATTGTGATTGGGGATTGAGACTTGGTCCATCCCGGAAGTGAATAATATGTTGTTAGTGTTGGAAATACACTGTATTTGCTATATTTGTGGGCTGTAAGCCTTGTTTGGGGCCTTGTGCCGATCTGTAGCGTCCTTAGAGGACAATATTTGTGTGATAGCTAAAATTGCTTAAATCACTGATCTCAGTCCTGGAAGTTGTAATCACATTTTTGAAATGCTAAGTCACCGGATTTTTTTACAAACTTAATAAAGTTAAAGCATTTTTCATAAATTATGAATTGAGAACTGGAATTAAGGAAAATGAATTGTTTTGTGACTTAATTGCTTATTGTGGACCGAGTATGGGATCGGGCTGCACGCCGCAGTGGTTGATATGTGGATCGGGCTGCACGCCGCAGCAGTATTGCGCTTGGGCTGTAGGAGCCCCTCCGGAGTCTGTACACACCCCCGGTGAGCGCCGTCGACGTTAAATTGGATCGGGCTACACGCCGTAGCGGTTATGTGCATTGCATTGCATCCTGTATTTGTTGAATTACTCTGTGGTAGCTGTATTGTATCATTGTTGCTAGTTCGTAGGAGATTCGGACTGTAGTGTAGCTTCATATTGTGGTATTTTGTGGATTTCTTACTGTCAGCTACATATATATATTTGTTACTCACTGAGTACTTAGTACTCACCCCTACTCTTTGCACCTTTTGTGTGCAGACTCAGGTACACAAGAGCAGTAGACGGACATCTCCAGCGTATACGTTGTCACATCGAGTTGCTGAGGTAGCTGCCTACGTTCGCAGAGCCTAGCTTCTCCTCTCGTTCCAGTTGTTATTGTATATTTTGTATTCGGACTTGAGTACTTCTATATCGTACTCTCTATTTCCTGTTGGTTTTGTTAGAGGCTCTAGACTTGTGACTCCGGATCTTTGGGAGTGTTAGTACTTTTCGTTCATTATTATTATTATTGGAGTTCTTAAACTCATATATTCTTCTTGGGTTGTCCATTTGGGACTGGTATTAGATGAAATTAGTAATTATTGGTCTGGCTGGCCTAGCTTGATTGTTGGGCGCCATCACGACCGGATTTTGGGTCGTGACACGAGTATATTGGGGGTTAATTGGCAATTCCTGGGTTCGAACAGGTTAAGAAACCTTATGACTAAACATATGTAATCAGAGAAACAGACAAGAACGAGATGTGAGACATAGGGCAGATGAACAGAGGCAAGAAAAGAAATAAAAGATAAGCAAAGAAAAACCCTAAAACTAACATGCTAAGTACAAGAATCAGAAAAAGACATATAGAAATATGTAAAACAAGAAAACATAGAATAAACAGAGAACAAAGAAATAGATAAAGAAAAAAGAAGGGAAAGGGACACTTAACTTGGCGGGGTCTATCCCCCAAGCTTTTCCCAGCCCCTTTTATTTCCTTTTCATGTATTTTCCAGACTTTTGTTTTTTTTTTTCATTTCCCATTTTTCTTTCTATTTTTTTTTCTGTTTTAGACTTCAAGATGAAGTCTTTAAGACTTTTGGGTTGTAGTGGGGTGTTTGGGGAGGGTAAAGAATGGATCTTTGAAAGGTTGAAGTTTTGAGTCGCCGGAGTTAGGGTTCCGGCGACTTCTTTTGGGATATTTGAGAGATTGGGGGTATATTCGAAGGATTTCAAGGCTGGGGGGTGTAGATCGGACCAAGGCGTCCGATTGGCGTTGGTTTGGAACGGTGGTTCATGGTTTGGCTGGTCACCGATGGTAGGTTCCGGTGACCGGAGTTTTAGAGAAGGGTCTGTTTTCTAGGTTTTCTTGGTGTTTGAAGGGGGAAGAAGAAGAAGAAGAAGAAGAAGAAGAAGAAGAAGAAGAAGAAGAAGAAGGAAAAAGGAGAGAAGAATGGTTGGGGGTGGCCGGAGACCACCGTGGAGGGTGGTGGCCTCCATGGCCGGCTAGGGTTCATGAGGGTTGAAGAAGAAGAAAGGGAGAGAGGAGAGGAGGGTTTGGAGGCGGCTAGGGTTAGGGTGAGACACAAATGAGCGGCCTTCTTTAGACAAGGCCCTTATATAGGCGAGGCAACTAAGGAAATCCGGACCGTTGGTTTGACAGAGATCAACGGCCAGGGTTAGCGTTACTAAAACGTCGTCGCTTAGTCATTTAAGATAACAAAGCCTTCAACCCTTGGATCGTTTCAAATAGACGGCTATGATCACTCCCATTTTGATTTTATTAACTAAAAATTCTACTAATAATTTCCACCGTCAGATTCGACCTGATCGAGTGGTGGAGATTGAATCTCACCCTTATCTTTGAATTAATCCGGACTATATCCCTGGCCATTGGATCAGGCTTGATAGACGGTTGAGATGAATTACTCACCAACAAAATTCCACTAAAATTCTCAACCGTTGGATGGTGTTAAACGAACGGCTGAGATTGTTTTGTCTTAAGCTAATTGGACCGGCTCTTTGGGCCATCATTTCAGGTGCCTATTTGGCCCAGTTCTTATTATACCTATATATATATATATGTATTTTTTGGTATTTTTAATTATTTTGAAGTAATTTATTTTTTGTGTTTTCATTTTTCCTTTTTGTATTATCTAAATTAGTTAATTTCCTATTTTTACTAATTTTCTGATATTTTTTGGCAATTTTCTACTATATTTTTATTTTCCGGTAATTAAAGCTATTTTTTATGATTTTCTTTTTAACTAATTAATTCAAACAATGCAAGTATTTAACCTATTTTTTTATTTTCTAATTTTAATTTCTAATTATTCAACCACACAAATGCTTCCAATTTCAATCAACACATGCAATTACACTCAAAAATATTATTTTATTTTAATTTTGGAATTTACTTACCTAGTGCAAAAATCATGTGCTCACAATAAGTATATATCTACATACATTTAGTTGGATATACACCGTAGCGGTACGAGTGAGGATTTGGTCAGTGTGGGACCTTGTTGAGATAGGTGTGGACTGGAGATGAGAGTACTCACTGTAGTGATGATTTACCTGTGAGGTTGCCTTAGAATTATTTAGTGATTGTACTGAAGTTCTTATTTTCAGTTATTGTTTATTACTGTTACTCACTGAGTTGAAATATACTCACCCCACTCCCCTGCACTTTTTGTGCAGATATAGAGGTTCAGGAGAGCAGTTGAGCTATCGCAACTGCTTTACTATCACCATTCTGTGGAGACTTCGAGGTAGTTGCCGACGTTCGCAGTACCTGACCTCTTCCTCTTTATCATTTTGTTGTTTCCACTCTGCCTAGACTTGATTATGTAGTAGATTTCATTTGAAGAGGCTCAGACTTGTGACACCACGATTTGGTTGGGACCGTATTTGTATGCTTCTACTATTACGTTTATCACTTTGATATGAACACTTGCCATTTAAGTTAACTTGATCACGTGAAACTAATAATTGGTTGGTTTAATGGATAACATGGTCGGGCTTGCCTAGCATTGTGTTGGGCACCATCACGACCAGGGTTTGGGTCGTGACATGAATATTGATTCATTCACTATTATTATTAAGTACACTGTTGTACTATTATGATGCATCGACCTGCTACATCGTATTTACATTAATTGTAATCGATATATCATATCAATCCTATAATTCATGATATAAACATCCTGCTGCCTTCCTTGGTTGTGGTAGCCGTTTCTCAGGCTCCCTCTTCGGAATCAAACCTTAATTTTTCGTCACCAGTCACCACCATGGTAGGCCACTATCCTACCATCAAAAGTTGATAGGGCAGAAATTTGAATGATGCGTCGCCGGCACGATGGCCGTGCGATCCGTCGAGTTATCATGAATCATCGCAGCAATGGGCAAAGCCCGCGTCGACCTTTTATCTAATAAATGCATCCCTTCCGAAGTCGGGGTTTGTTGCACGTATTAGGTCTAGAATTACTACGGTTATCCGAGTAGTAGATACCATCAAACTATAACTGATTTAATGAGCCATTCGCAGTTTCACAGTCTGAATTTGTTCATACTTACACATGCATGGCTTAATTTTGGATGAGCTAGGGCACAAATATATCAATGCATTCATATACTTGTGGAGAATGGAAACTAAACATTGGAGATGAAATAGGACCTTCCGTTTATATATCGTGGTTGGATCTACGTAATATGTTGTCATTCACGGTCAATTACTAAATAACAACCACGATATATAAACGGAAGTTCCTATGACTATAATCGTATTAGTCCAATGGACTTATGTGGTTGTCGTAGGTCGATGCGTCCTAGTATGAACATATGACACTACTCCCAATACGATATATAAACGGAAGTTCCTATGACTACAATCGTATTACATTACTAGGACGCATCGGCCTACGATAACCACATAAGTCCATTTGACTAATACGATTGTAGTCATAACAGATTGGGAGTAATGTAATACGTTCATACTAGGACACATCGGCCTACGACAATCACATAAGTCCATTTAACTAATATGATTGTAGTCATAACAGATTGTGAGTAATGTAATATAATATAGATATTACATCCCATTTACTATTCATATGATTACTTAAAATCATATGAATACAATGAATATGGTAATAAGGAGAAGTAAACATATCATTAAATATGTTTCATTATATAAACATATTCCTTATACTACCAAACGATGTCATCGTATAGTATTTCCAATAGCAAATGCAGCTACCAAACGAATATACGTAATAGGGACTTATACGGATATAATTCCTCTCTACTACCTTTATTTACAATACCTAATATTCTTAATAAATACGTGTATAATGTTTGTAGTCATAGAGTTAAAATTACGTGATTATTACCCAATAATAATCAATTATTAAGTGATAATCGTATATATGAAGTCCTTTACGTAATTTCATCCTATGAATATTATATACTCCTTAATGGCAGTCATAAATTATGTAGTTATATTAAAATGATATTATAAGGTCCACATCATATGAATCTGATACTATATTGGGTACGTATTTTCCGTATAATCCGATTACGATTATACTAAATATTGAATGTCTAATTATATTTACGTAATACTAATAAATTTCTTGGCTAGCAACTCCTCTAACTTCTCCTTTAGCTCCTTAGGAGCCATACAGTATGGTGGGATGGATATAAGCTGAGTTCCTCGAGCTAAGTCGATATAGAAATCAATATCACAATCCGGAGGCATGCCAGGAAGATCAGAAGGAAAAACATATCAGCGAACTCTCGGACTACTGGCACTGAATCAATCGTCAGAGACTCTGCAGTGGTGTCTCGAACATAACCTAAGTAGGCCAGACGCCCCTTCACAACCATGCGTTGAATCTATACGACGCAATGTATGTTGTATTTTTGATATATTAATGTTATATCCATGACCATATCAATTTTAATACGTAACCATATCAATATGATAACCTAATGCTAACTTAATATGAACGATTGGATATATCTATAGGCAGAGGCGGATTTAGGGGGCGCAAGAGTGTTCACCCGAATACCCTTCGCCGAAATATTACACTGCATATATAAAGTAAACTCTATGTTTTACCTCTATATATTAACTTTTGAACACACTTAACACTATTCAAAAGTGTAGTTTAGTGGTTAAGGGTATTCAAAATTTACATAAGGTCATGAGTTCAATTCCCACTAGCTACAAAATATTTTTTTGAACACCCTTCATGAAGGTTCTGGCTCCGCCACTGTCTATAGGTACCTATAATACATAATATAATTAGATACCATGATGTAACGACCCGACCGGTCATTTTAGAAAATTACTCCCTGATCCCCAATTTAACTGTTCACCTGAGTCCATCTCTGCTATTGTGGTTTACCGGGAGGGTCGGTTCTGGAATTTGGAGTGTTTTGGGACACTTAGTCCCTAAATAGAAGCTTTATAGTTGGAAAATGGCACGTAGTCGGAACAGTGTTAAGACGACCTCGGAACGGAAATCTTATTATTCCATTAGCTCTGTTAGCTGATTTCGGGGTTGGGAGCGCGTTCGGAATGTATTTAGGAGGTCTGTAGCTCAATTAGGCTTGAAATGCCGAAGTTTGAAATTTTGGCGAATCCGAACGATAGGTGAGATTTTGATCCGGGGGTCGGAATGGAATTCCGACAATTTCTGTAGTTTCGTTATGTGATTTTGGATATGTCCGCAAATTTTCAGGTCATTCGGACGTCGTTTGGTCGGGTTTTAGATTGAATGTTAGTTTCAGAAGTTTTGAAGAAACTTAGGCTTTAATCCGTGTGTAATTGGTGATTTTGATGTTTAGGATGGTGCTTTTATGATTGGAACAAGTTTGTATCGTGTTTTGGAGTATGTTGGTGGTTTTTGTTGGGGTCCCGGTGGTCTCGGGATGAATCCGGACCATCATCCGAGCAATTTTGAAGCATGAAAACTGCAGAAAAATGCAGCAGTAGTGCAGCAGACCTTTGGTCATCGCGTTCGCGATGGTTGACCCGCGTTCGCGTAAGGTCAGTTGTTAGACCATCGCGTTCGCGATGGCCATGTCGCGTTCGCGTAGGTATATTTTCGAGAGTGTAACGACCCGGCCCGTCGTTACGGGAATTACCACCCCGTTACCTTGCATTTACATATATTATGCTTTTAAATCAGGTATTAGAATATATCGGGTGAGTTAGGAGTGATTTGGATTGAAAATGAAACAAATAGCATGTTTGAAGAAAGCTTGAATATGAGAAGTCAACCAAGAGTTGACTATTTAGTTAGAGTGCTCGGAACCGGATTCCGATGATTCGACTAGTTTCGGGGGATCAATTATGACTTAGGAGAGCAATCGGAATTGAATTCGGAGGTCCGGTGTAGTTTTAGGCTTGAATTGGCGAAGGTTGATTTTTGGCGAAAACCGGATGGTAGGTGATATTTTTATCCGGGGGTCGGAATGGAATTCCGACAATTTCTGTAGCTTCGTTATGTGATTTTGGATGTGTCTGCAAATTTTCAGGTCATTCGGACATCGTTTGATCGGGTTTTGGATTGAATGTTAGTTTTGAAAGTTTTGAAGAAACTTAGGGTTGAATTCGTGTAGAAATGGTGATTTTGATGTTTAGTATGGTGTTTTTATGATTGGAACAAGTTCGTATCGTGTTTTGGAGTATGTGGGTGGTTTTCGTTGGGGTCCCGGGGGTCTCAGAATGAATCCGGGGGTCCAAACGGACCATTTTTGGGAAAAATAAGAGGGCTGGTTGCTGTCATAAATGCAGCAGGATTTTGCTCTCCGCGATCGCGGGGAGGGGACGCGATCGCGTAGGGTTGGGGGCTAGGCCATCGCGATCGCAGGAGCACCAGACGCGATCGCGTAGAGTTAACCGGGTGGCCATCGCGATCGCATGAGCATCTACGCGATCGCGTAGAAGAGAAATGGGGTCCGGGGAAAATTGTGTTACGCGATCGCAGGAATAGAGATGCGATCGCGTGAAGCCGGATTTTTTAACATCGCGATCGCGTGAGGCGAGTCGCGATCGCGTGAGTCTGGATTTTTGAACATCGCGATCGCGTGAGGCGAGTCGCGATCGCGTAAGGTAAACGGGTCTGGCAGAGAATTAAATCACAGAACAGATGGGTTACGGGTTCATTAACCCAAAATTCAATTTTGAGCCCTAGAGAGAAGAAAACTCGAGGAGATCACTGAGAAGTCATCGGGTATTCGTCGGAGGTAAGATTCTTGAATCAAAAACATCATTTTATGGTAGAATTAACATCAATCTTCATGAAACTGGGTTGAAATCTTGAAGAAATGTGGCCTAAATATTGAAAACAGGATTTTTGGATTTGGAAGGCCATTTGAACTCCGATTTCAATAAATTTTATATGCACGGACTCGTGGCGAGATGAGGGTCGCGTTGGTACTAATTTCGAAATTTTCCGAGCAGTGGGCCCGGGGTCGGGTTTTACCAACTTAGTGTATTTATGCGAATTTCATGTAAATTGAAATGGGTTATGATTATTTGACCCGTATTTGATATAATTATTGTGGTTTGACAAGATTCTACGCACGAGGGAGCTAAATTCAAAGGAAAAGGCAACGCGGACGAGTCTACGGCTGGCTAGAGGTGAGTAATTTGTGTATATGGTAGCCTGAGGGTTCGAAACCCCGGCTTAGCACATTGTGACGCTAGTAGGGCGTGGCTCGCACACCGTGGCAGGTGCGGGATTGATTGTGACTGGGGATTGAGACTTGGTCCATCCCAGAAATGAATAATATGTTATTAGTGTTGATAATACACTGTATTTGATATATTTGTGGGCTGTAAGACTTGTTTGGGGCCTTGTGCCGACCTGTATTGTCCTTAGAGGACAATAATTATGTGATAGCTATAATTGCTTAAATCACTGATCTCAGTCCTGGAAATTGAAATCACACTTCTGAAATGCTAAGTCACCGGCTTTTGCAAATTTAATAAAGTTAAAGTATTTTTCATAAATTATGAATTGAGAACTGGAATTAAGAAAAATGAACTGTTTTGTGACTTATTTGCTTATTGTGGACCGAGCATGGGATCGGGCTGCACGCCGCAGTGGTTGATATGAGGATCGGGCTGCACGCCGCAGCAGTATTGCGCTTGGGCTGTAGGAGCCCCTCCGGAGTCTGTACACACCCCCGGTGAGCGCCGTCGACGTTAAATTGGATCGGGCTACACGCCGTAGCGGTTATGTGCATTGCATTGATCTTTATTTGTTAAATTACTTCGTGGTAGCTGAATTGTACTATTGATGCTACTTCGTAGGAGATTCGGACTGTAGTGTAGCTTCATATTATGGTATTTTGTGGATTTCTTATCTTCAGCTGCTTTTACATATTTATTACTCACTGAGTACTTAGTACTCACCCCTACTCCCTGCACCTTTTGTGTGCAGACTCAGGTACTCAGGAGCAGTAGACAGGCATTTCTAGCGTTTGTAGTGTCATATCGAGTTGCTGAGGTAGCTGCCTACATTCGCAGAACCTAGCTTCTCCTCTCCTTTGCAGTTGTTATTTGTATTTGTATTTAGACTTGAGTATTTCTATATAGTACTCTCTATTCCTGTTGGGTTTTGTTAGAGGCTCTAGACTTGTGACTCCGGATCTTTGGGAGTGTCGGTATTTTGTTCATTATTATTATTATTGGAGTTCTTAAACTCATATATTCTTCTTGGGTTGTCCATTTGGGACTGGTATTCGATGAAATGAGTAATTGTTGGTCCGGCTGGCCTAGCTTGATTGTTGGGCGCCATCACGACCGGATTTGGGTCGTGACAAGTTGGTATCAGAGCTCTTGGTTATTAGGACTCGCGAGTTATGAGCCGGTTTAGTAGGCTTTCGCGGATCGGTACGTAGACGTCCGTATCTACCCTCGGAGGGCTACAGAAACTTTAGGAAAAACCTCATTTTCTTGAATTCATATCGTGCGATTTGTGTTATCATGAAAATTAAATTTTTCCATATACTATTCTCTCGCAGATGGCAAGAATACGAGCTAACGGACGTGGCGGACGACCACCATTGGCACCCGAGAGGCCGTGGTCGTGGTAGAGGTAGGCAGCGACGACCAGCACTCGCCGACCCACCGGTCGACCGGACTCGGGGTCGGATTCTCGCACCAGTGGCCCGGACTCGGGACCGGATTCCGGCGGCAAACGCTCCGGCAACTCATGTTCAGAGGCACCGGCAGTGCCCGTTGTGATACGGGTCTTCGGGAGACCTTGGCTCGGATCTTATCGGTGTGCACGAGCTTGGCACAGGTAGTTGCGGCTACTGCTACAATATCTTCTTCACGGGCAGGGGAGGAAATCAGGACCCCGTGGCCCACACACCCGAGCCGGTACGGCCGGTTGCGCCCGTTGCACCGGCTCCTGCTTATATGTTCCGACGTATGCCCGACGATGAGCGGCGTCGTTTGGAGAGATTTGAGAGGCTACGGCCTCCGACATTCAGTGGTGCTGAGGGCGAGGATGCCCAGGGTTTTCTTGACAGATGTCGGCGCATGCTTCGCACCGCGGGTATTCTAGAGTCCAGGCGGTGTTTCATTCACCACTTTTCGGTTTACAGGTGCAGCATTTCAGTGGTGGGAGGATTTTGAGAGGCGCAGGCCCGCCGGGGCAGTGCCCCTCACTTGGCAGCAGTTCTCCATGGTATTTTTGGAGAAGTACGTGCCTCGGTCTCGGAGAGAGGAGCTGCGACGTCAGTTCGAGTGGTTGAAGCAGGGAGATATGACGGTTAATCGGTACGAGATGAGATTCAAATAGTTGGCCCGTCATGCCATGTGGATGGTTCCTACAGATAGAGAGAGGATTCGGAGATTTATCGATGGCCTTATTTATCCCATCCGCATATTGATGACCAGGGAGAGAGTTTCGGTAGTTACCTTTGAGGAGGTGGTTGATGCTGCCCGTCATATTGAGACGGATCGCCGCAGAGAGCGGGAGGAGAGAGTGGCTAAGAAGCCTCGTGGTTCTAGCAGTTTCAGTGGTGCTCCGTCTAGGGGCCAAACCCAGTATAGCAGGGGTCGTTCTTTCAGGTCTCATCAGTCTGGACGTGCAGAGTCCAGTGGGGTTTCAGCAGATCGTGGTCGTCAGGGCAATCAGGGTTATCAGGGTCAGCAGAGCCGTCAGCAGAGTCAGCCTGCACTGAGTGCTCTTCCAGCTCAGAGCTCTGCTCCTGTTTCCTCGGCACAGGGTTCATCTGTAGCGAGGGGTCCTCAGCAGCCCCTTCTTCCATCTTCAGGCCGTTGTTTTGAGTGTGGTGATTTGGGTCATATCAGGAGAGAGTGTCCTCAGTGGCTTCGTAAGCGGTCTCAGCAGAGGGATCAGCCCTCGTCTTCTACTCCTGTTTCTTCAGCGCCAGCACAGTCGGCTAGGACTGGTGGCCAGGTATCCAGAGGTTGCCCTAGGGGTGAGGATCGTATTGGTGGAGGCCAGGCTCGTTTCTATGCTCTTCCGGATAGGAAGGATGCTAGTGCTTCAGATGCGGGCATTTCAGGTATTATCTCAGTCTGCCACAGGGATGCTTCTGTCTTATTTGATCCCGGATCCACCTATTCTTATGTCTCTACTTATGTTGCACATCACTTGGGTATGACCCGTGGTATTCTTTCTTTGCCCGTACATGTGTCTACCCCATTGGGGGATACTGTTGTTGTGGATCAGGTATACCGATCCTGTCTTATTACTATTGGGGGTCTGAAGACCCGAGTTGATCTATTACTACTGGGCATGGTAGATTTCGATGTGATTCTAGGCATGGATTGGCTATCTCCTTACCATGCGATTCTGGACTGTCATGCCAAGACAGTCACACTAGCTTTTCCAGGTAATCCGAGGATCGAGTGGCGTGGCTTGACTGATTATGTGTCTGACAGGGTGATTTCTTATATAAAGGCCCAACGAATGATTGGCAAGGGTTGTTTATCTTATTTGGCCTTCATTCGAAATGTTGAGGCTGAGACACCTAGTCTTGATTCGGTCCCCACTGTGAGGGAGTTTCCGGATGTATTTCCAGCAGACCTGCCGGGCATGCCACCCGACAGAGATATTGATTTTAGTATTGACTTGGTGCCGGGCACTTAGCCCATTTCTATTCCTCCCTATCGCATGGCACCAGCGGAGTTAAAAAAATTGGAAGAACAGCTTCAGGAACTCTTAGATAAGGGTTTCATTCGTCCGAGTATGTCACCTTGGGGTGCACTGGTGTTGTTTGTAAAGAAGAAAGATGGCATAATGAGAATGTGCATTGATTACGGGCAGCTGAACAAGGTAACAATGAAGAATAAGTACCCATTACCTCGTATTGAGGACCTATTTGATCAGCTCCAGGGAGCTAGTGTATTTTCTAAGATTGATCTTCGATCGGGCTATCATCGGTTGAAGATCAGGGACTCGGATATTATGAAGACAGCGTTCAGGACGCGATATGGGCACTACGAGTTCCTGGTGATGTCTTTCGGGCTGACTAATGCCCCAGTTGCATTCATGCACTTGATGAATAGTGTATTTCGGCCGTACCTTGATTCTTTTGTGATTGTGTTTATTGATGACATTCTAGTATATTCACACAGCCAGGAGGAGCATGCACAACACTTGAGAGTGGTATTGCAGAGGTTGAGAGAAGAGAAGCTTTATGCAAAATTCACTAAGTGTGAGTTCTGGCTTGATACTGTGGGTTTTCTGGGACATGTAGTGTCTAGTGATGGTATTCGGGATGATCCACAGAAGGTCGAGGCAGTGCAGAATTGGCCCAGACCTTCTTCAGCTACAGAGATTCGGAGTTTTCTCGGCTTGGCAAGCTATTATCGTCGGTTTGTTCAGTGTTTCTCATCTATTGCTGCACCGTTGACTAAGTTGACACAGAAGAATGCCCCATTTGTGTGGTCTGATGAATGTGAGGAGAGTTTTCAGAAGCTCAAGGAGGCTTTGACCACGGCTCCAGTACTTGTGTTACCATCGGCCTCAAGGTCATATACGGTGTATTGTGATGCTTCTAGAGTTGGACTCGGTTGTGTGTTGATGCAGGGAGGGTAGAGTTATTGCATATGCTTCTCGTCAGCTAAAGCCCCACGAGAAGAACTACCCTGTTCATGATTTGGAGTTAGTTGCTATTGTTCATGCCTTGAAGATTTGGAGGCATTACCTATATGGTGTATCTTGTGATGTATATACAGACCACCGCAGCCTTCAGCATTTGTTTAAGCAGAAAGATCTAAATTTGAGGCAGCGGAGATGGCTTGAGTTGCTTAAAGACTATGATATTACTATTTTGTATCATCCAGGGAAAGCCAATGTAATGGCTGATGCATTGAGCCGGAAGGCTATTAGTATGGGCAGTTTGGCGTATATTCCAATTGGGGAGAGACCCCTAGCAGTTGATGTTCAGGCGTTAGCTAATCAGATGGTGAGGCTGGATATTTCCGAGCCCAATCGGGTGATGGCTTGTGTAGTAGCTCGTTCTTCTTTATATGATCGTATTCGAGAGCGCCAGTATGATGATCCACACTTACTTGTCCTTAAGGACAGAGTTCAGCATGATGATGCCAGAGATGTCACTATTGATAGTGATGGTGTATTGCGGATGCAAGGCCGGATATGCGTGCCCAATGTTGATGGCCTTCGTGAATTGATATTGGAAGAGGCCCATAGCTCGCGGTATTCTATTCATCCAGGAGCCGCGAAGATGTATCCGGATTTGAAGCAGCATTACTGGTGGAGAAAGATGAAGAAAGATATTGTGAGCCATGTGGCTCGGTGTCACGACCCCAAATCCGGTCGTGATGGTGCCCAGCACACTGCTAGGCCAGCCCGACCAATCAACAATAACCACGGAGCCACAAGCTCACTTTATCCAATTTAAGCATAACAGTGATAGGTATATTAAAAATAGGGAACCAAGTCCCAACACGTGCCAACTCCCATAGACCGAAGGGTCAAGAGTCATGAGCCTCTACAGAGTATACAAAGTGTAAATAGTGAATATAACTGTGCACAAGTGTGGAATGATCAGAACAAAAATACAGACAAACTGGAGAATCAGGTCCTGCGAACGCTGGCAGCTACCTCGACTGTCCAAAAGCACTCCCGAGCCGCAATAGAATCAGCTCCACTGTGATGTACCTGGATCTGCACACAAGGTGCAGGGAGTCGGGTGTGAGTACTTCCAACTCAGCAGTAATAAAAGTAAATAATGCTGAAGGGAAGAAAACCACGATAGGCACTATCTCATGCTACACAATACGGAACTATCTTTTTATTCCTTTCAAGCATATGTGAGTAGATTATTTTGAAAAATCTCAATTTTTAGCTACTTTCTTTCATAATAATATACCAATACCTGGATACAATCTCAAGCAATGCAAGTCCGCACTCAAATCAGCCCCTCGGGCTCAGCACTCCTTATCAATTTACACCGGGAGATCTGGTCAATAAGGCAACTAATGCATGTGTGCCAGTAATGTATGAGTGCTAAATGTTATTCCACGTAGTACACGTAAACCAATGTATGTATGCCATGCAATGCATATGACCGCTACGGCGTATAACCCGATCCAATTTGGGTACCCGTGCTCACTGTGGGGGTTCAGGACTCCGGAGGGGCTCCTACAGTCCAAGCACAATATTAATATCACACCTGCTTGCGGCGCGCAGCCCGATCCATATACCACTGCGGCGTGCAGTCCGATCCATGCATGTGTATGCATATGCCCACATAAAATGTCATGCCCTAACATATGGCCCTCGGCCCCAATCAGTCTAACAAATAATCAAGAAAGCCCTACGGGCAACAATATCATATTAGCTCACAACTAAAAATGTTATTAAGACCTTGTGCAAGTTTTTCATAACCTTATAAAAATGCTGAATAGCAAAAATACCATTTTAAACCTTAAATTTAGAATAAAATATGCACAGTGTTATCAAAACAGTGATACCAATCCCTGAAGGATTCAAATAATTGGCACGAAGCCCAAACATGATAATTAGTCCAATTCATTTCAACAATTAGGTGTTATTATTTATTATGCGGGATGGACCAAGTCACGATCCCCAATGGTGCTCTACCCCACGCCCGTTATCCGGCGTGCAAGTTACCTCAACACAGCACTAAGATGTGCAAGTCCGGGGTTTACTAACCCTCAGGACATCATTTACAAGTATTACCCACCTCGAACCGACGAAAACTCATGCCCGCAATGCCTTAGCTCCTCGAACCGGCATCCACGCACGTCAAAACTAGCACAAATCAGCAAAAATATATCAAAATAGGCTAATGGAACATCACCCAATCGAAAGAACTCGAAAAATATCAGAAATCACGAAATTTGCAAAACCCGAGCCCCGGGCCCACATCTCGAAAAATTTTGGAACTCATATTTCCAAAACCCTCGTCTCGCCACGAGTCCATACATATAAAATTTACCAAAATCGGAGTTCGATTGGCCTTTCAAAACCCAAATTTTCGTTTTCAATATCTAGGCGACAATCCTTCACAATTTCTACCCAAATTCATGAAGAATGATGTTAATTCTACCATAAAATGATGTTTTTGAGTCAAGAAACTTACCTCCGATGAATACCCGATGATTTCCCAGCGTTTTTCCGTGATTTCTTCTCTCTAGGGCTCAAAAATGGTGTTTTGGGTATATGAACCCGTAAGTGAAATGTTTCTGGTTTTAACTTCACTGCCTGGAACCTTTGCTCTACGCGTTCGCGTGACTCCACTCACGTTCGCGATGCCCAACATCATTTTACTCTTCGCGTTCGCGTTACCTATCACGCGTCCGCGATGCACTGATCCATTTTCCCTTCGCGAACGCGACATGCCCCCACGCGTTCGTGATGCACATTTCTTCAACCATCCGGAGGTCCTTCTACGCGAACGCGGCCTCCATCCACGCGAACGCGATGTTTCACTATTTCCTCTTACGCAATCGCGACTAACCACATCGCGAACGCGATGCTTCCCAGATTCCTTCTACGCGATCGCGGCCGTCCTCCTCGCGAACGCGCTGACCAAAGTGCCCCAGCGTACGCGAACGCGGGCCTTGCCCTCGCGAACGCGAAGGCTTAGCCTTCTGCACAGTGATCTGCAATTTACAGCAGATTTTGCCAAGTTCAAAATGCCCGGATGATGGTCCGGATTCACCCCGAGGCCCCTGGGACCCCAATGAAAACCACCAACATACTCCAAAACATGATACGAACTTGTTCCAATCATAAAAACACCATCCTAAACATCAAAATCACCAATTACACACGGATTCAAGCCTAAGTTTCTTCAAAGCTTTCAAAACTAACATTCAATCCAAAACCCGATCAAACGACGTCCGAATGACCTGAAAATTTGCAGGACATATCCAAAATCACATAACGAAGCTACAGAAATTGTCGGAATTCCATTCCGACTCCCGGATCAAAATCTCACCTATCGATTGGATTTCACCAAAATTCAACCTTAGCCAATTCAAGCCTATTTCTACACCGGATCTCCAAATTCAATTCCGATTGCACTCCTAAGTCATAAATGATCCCTCGAAACTAGTCGAATCATCAGAATCCGATTCCGAGCACTCTAACTCAATAGTCAACTCTAGGTTGACTTTCCATATTCAAACTTCCTTCAAACATGCTATTTGCTTCATTTTTAATTCAATTCACTCCTAACTCACCCGATAGGTTCTAAAACTGATATAGAAGCATAAGATATGTTAATGCAAGGTAACGGGGTGGAAATTTCCGTAACGACGGGCCGGGTCGTTACATTCTCCCCAACTTAAACAAACGCTCGTCCTCGAGCGGGCTCAGAGTTGTACTAGAAGCCACCCAATAGCTGAATGACCTCACCAAGCATAATTTCAGGCGATCATACGTCACCCTATCTCACATAAGTCCGAAAACACCATGTAGTCAAAATTTCACGGACCATCTGAACCATAAATCACATTGTTCTTTCTGAAATCATATGCGCAATGCAAATCCCATGCCTATACTCAGGGATACACTCGAATCCACCGCAATAACCCATATTCACTACTCCGGGTGAGATCATATGATGTATCGACAACCCATTCACTCGAGACGATAGTCTCTAATCAGAACAACTGGCCACAATAACCAAATACTAGCTGGAATCACATATACTCACACTCATTATTGGCTCCAACGATCATTTCGATTATAACACACCACACTTGTGATATGACACCTCAACACCGGCCTAAGCCGCGACGAGCACAACATAGGCTCCAATAGAAACATCTGAACACACTCGAATCATGACAGCTCAAATCATGACAACTGTCTCCAGCAAAAGAGCTGCAATTCAATTCCTCTGTGCCATCATAACATAGAACTGAGATCACGTCTCGCATTATAGAAATAGAGTACCTGAATCCTCCTCGAGAGGTCATAACATCACGTGGCCTTGCCACGATTCATGATTCTATCCCAACATTATTACTCATGAAGCACCTCAAGCCGCTAAGCTCAAAACGGTTAGCCTCGCACAGATCTAGGTCTTGAACCCAAGCAATCAACCTCACCCACGGTGAAACAATTAACGTATGCTATTAAATCATGAAAGGACACAACCGATGTGTCATTCGCCAAGCGATACTCAAAACGGTCTTTTCCTCAGAAGCGAGGAAATATTGTATACCAGGTAGCTTATAACTAACTATATTTTCACAATATTCTGTTGCGGCGTGCAACCCGCTCCAATGACATACCCGTGGCGGCATGCCACCCGATCCGGATACCATACCCGTGGCGGCGTGCCACCCGATCCACGCATAAATCTCGCAAAAGGAAATGCATATCGAGTCGAATTTTCTCATTATAGCAAACATATATATATATATATATATATATATATATATATATATATATATATATATATATATATATATATATATATATATATATATATATATGCCTCGCATCTTCTAACTAATCAAAACCAGAACACTTTCGAAAATTCTTATACTGTCTACCAACCTTCTTATTCTCTAAATGGATTGGACCAGAGGGCAATGCCTACCAGCCGTTCGCCGGTCCTGGGTACAACTGCTCTGTTGGAGCATACTCTGATGCTCTCTTCTACGTAATTTGTGCCATTTTGCGACATAGTCCATATCACATTAGTCTAGACAATCTGACCCATGACAACCAGTCAGCAATCAAGTATCATAATTCGAATTCGTCTTATCAAGTTACGAGAGAGCCTCTAGGACTTCCGATCTCCAATAATCACAAAGGGTGTCGATACACATGATATACAACCACTGCATCGGCAGACTAACGAGAGCTTCAAGTCTCCAACACATATGTAACACATGAATCGCTATACCTGGTTCAACACTCCACCGTACGAATACATAATGCACATCAAGCGCCCATTCGTTCCACGAAAGCCATCCAAGAATTTCACTATGCCATCAACGACTCAATTATTACAATCAATCCAACAAGAGAACACCACCATGCCATTAGATATTATCAGTTTACATTACCTTGTCCTTTTTGGACCATATTCCCCGCCAAGTTAATAGAATAGCAGTACCATTTTCTTAAATCATCAGAAAGATCGATCTTAATTCACCTGCAGCTGTCCGCGCTACTCAATAATCTTTATTGACTTCCCAAATATTATGCACCGATCTCAAAATCTAGAATATACCATTATCAACTTTCCATAACACATCGTGTATACCATATCACACTAAGACAACATGGAAATTCATATCCCTTTCCTCCGCCTCAACATCGGCGCACTCAACTAGTCAAGGACTTTCGTGATCCCATATAGAAGAAAACTCATCTTCAAACCATGATAAAACACATCACAAACTATTTCTTCCCATTCGCTGCATAAGTTTAACTGCCAGGACTGAGTCCTTATACCCATATCAAGTTACACCACTGCCAGCACTCAAGAGCTTTGCTGCAATGTCTGCAAGACTCATTACTTCAACCACCTACCAGGAATCAATTGTATCCACTTTTTTATTATACCATTCTGGTTCATTAACAAGTTGTTCCATTTACCAAGTTTCCTTTCTGATTCATCACTAATTTCATATCAGCCTTTACTGTAACACCATAATACACCAACTCATGTTACCACACGAGACTCGTACATAAGACCATACCGTCTAAGACCCATAGGCCACTGAATACTCTCTCAATGTTTCCCAGAAGGACCATATTCTACAATACTTTATTTCGAAGAACTTCTTGCGATTTGAATTTGTTATCATTACCTTCCAATACGGTTACATAGAATCCCATCATTCATATAATATAACTCAAATCTTGATCTCTTCTAACGAAACCACCGTCTTTAGCCACATGACTGTTACGAGCAAGAATCTTGAACACTGTAAAACAAATTCTCGGGCGTCATTCACCCTTGTTCAGCTATAATTCACCTGTCTTATTGAATACAACTACTCGTGCCTTGCTAGAACTCTGACACCGCAGAACATGATTACATACATATACACTTAGCTATCTTCCTTTTATATACGCCGAACATTATTTACCAACATAAGTTCACAACATCCTAGTATTTCTTCATATCTACGAAGCACCATAACCTTTATCAAAATTTCCCAACATACCTAGAGACAGAGCCAACACAGTACACAACAGTGCAATCAGTTAATCAAAAACAACCTCCCCAACTTGGCTTGGAGCCATACATCTTAGCACTTTTAGCCACTCATAACATTCTTACTCAAATGATGCCACAATGTTCTAGTTAGATTAAACTCAAGTCATTTACAAGCTTCGGCGAAGATTCGAATCATCAGAAATATTAATTCTTTTGCAATTCTTGCATTCGTTCACACACAACAATTACGCCCACTCTTTAGGTGACAAAGATATTTTCTAAGTCCCAAATTTTCCAAAAATTTTGACAGAGTTTCCTTTGTAACTTGGCGTATCCACCTGCCAGAGAATCACCAAAACCATCCTAGCAATACATCGCAATGTATATCAACAACATTAATCTCAACACTATACAAGTTATATTATCAAAATTGATACATGGACATGCGCTGCACCTGCTCGAATCATAACGTATGTCAAATACCTCTCACCGCAATACTCATAGCACAACCAATTCAATTTTCTTGAGTCTAAACTCATACTACCACACATAGTGCACTTTACATTTCCGCTAAGAGGCAATGAACATATTTCTCACACCCATAACTAGGGCTACATATCAAATCACAACAAGAATTGAATACCTTACAACTCTCCCATTATCAAACTGTCATTAGCACAATAGAGATCAATACCGATCGTATGAACTTAATAATACCGGCTCGCGAAATTAGTACCTTGGTGCTCTAGCCATAGACAAAGATCTGGCCTCAAGTCCACCCGACTGGCCCAACATGAACTCACGGAGATTATATCTTGCCCCTCGACCGGGGAATCGCAAGCCATAAGTCAATTATATTACTGAGCGCTCGTTGCGTACACAGACGTGCGGAAGGAATTTCAAAAGCATATCTCAAGCTGAATCAAGTACGCACGATAAGAATTCCAAGAAATGTGAAGTGTTTCCTAAAGGTTCACAACCTCCCGAGGATAAGTACAGGCGTCCCCGTACCGATCCACAAGACTCTACTAACCGGCTCAAGACTCATGAGGCCTAGTAAACCTAGGCTCTGATACCAACTTGTCACGACCCCAAATCCGGTCATGATGGTGCTCAGCACCCTGCTAGGCCAGCCCGACCAATCAACAATAACCACGGAGCCACAAGCTCACTTTATCCAATTTAAGCATAACGGTGATAGATATATTAAAAATAGGGAACCAAGTCCCAACATGTGCCAACTCCCATAGACCGAAGGGTCAAGAGTCATGAGCCTCTACAGAGTATACAAAGTGTAAATAGTGAATATAACCGTGCACAAGTGTGGGATGATCAGAACAAAATACAGACAAACTGGAGAATCAGGTCCTGCGAACGCTGGCAGCTACCTCGACCGTCCAAAAGCACTCCCGAGCCGCAATAGAATCAGCCCTTCTGTGATGTACCTGAATCTGCACACAAGGTGCAGGGAGTCGGGTGTGAGTACTTCCAACTCAGCGGTAATAAAAGTAAATAATGCTGAAGGGAAGAAAACCACGATAGGCACTATCTCATGCTACACAATACAAAACTATCTTTTTATTCCTTTCAAGCATATGTGAGTAGATTATTTAGAAAAATCTCAATTTTTAGCTACTTTCTTTCATAATAATATACCAATACCTGGATACAATCTCAAGCAATGCAAGTCCGCACTCAAATCAGCCCCTCGGGCTCAGCACTCCTTATCAATTTACACCAGGAGATCTGGTCAATAAGGCAACTAATGCATGTGTGCCAGTAATGTATAAGTGCTGAATGTTATGCCACGTAGTACACGTAAACCAATGTATGTATGCCATGCAATGCATATGACCGCTACGGCGTGTAGCCCGATCCAATTTGGGTACCCGTGCTCACTGTGGGGGTTCGGACTCCGGAGGGGCTCCTACCGCCCAAGCACAATATTAATATCACACCTGCTGCGGCGCGCAGCCCGATCCGTATACCACTGCGGCGTGCAATCCGATCCATGCATGTGTATGCATATGCTCACATAAAATGTCATGCCCTAACATATGGCCCTCGGCCCCAATCAGTCTAACAAATAATCAAGAAAGCCCTACGGGCAACAATATCATATTAGCTCACAACTAAAAATGTTATTAAGACCTTGTTCAAGTTTTTCATAACCTTATAAAAATGTTGAATAGCAAAAATACCATTTTAAACCTTAAATTTAGAATAAAATATGCACAGTGTTATCAAAACAGTGATACCAATCCCTGAAGGATTCAAATAATTGGCACGAAGCCCAAACATGATAATTAGTCCAATTCATTTCAACAATTAGGTGTTATTATTTATTACGCGGGATGGACCAAGTCACGATCCCCAATGGTGCTCTACCCCACGCCCGTTATCCGGCGTGCAAGCCACCTCAACACAGCACTAAGATGTGCAAGTCCGGGGTTTACTAACCCTCAGGGACATCATTTACAAGTATTACCCACCTCGAACCGACGAAAACTCATGCCCGCGACGCCTTAGCTCCTCGAACCGGCATCCACGCACGTCAAAACTAGCACAAATCAGCACAAATATATCAAAATAGGCTAATGGAACATCACCCAATCGAAAGAACTCGAAAAATATCAGAAATCACGAAATTCGCAAAACCCGAGCCCCGGGCCCACATCTCGAAAAATTTTGAAACTCATATTTCCAAAACCCTCGTCTCGCCACGAGTCCATACATATAAAATTTACCAAAATCGGAGTTCGATTGGCCTTTCAAAACCCAAATTTTCGTTTTCAATATCTAGGCGACAATCCTTCACAATTTCTACCCAAATTCATGAAGAATGATATTAATTCTACCATAAAATGATGTTTTTGAGTCAAGAAACTTACCTCCGATGATTTCCCAGCGTTTTCCCGTGATTTCTTCTCTCTAGTGCTCAAAAATGGTGTTTTGGGTATATGAACCCGTAAGTGAAATGTTTCTGGTTTTAACTTCACTGCCTGGAACCTTTGGTCTACGCGTTCGCGTGACTCCACTCACGTTCGCGATGACCAGCATCATTTTACTCTTCGCATTCGCGTTACCTATCACGCGTCCACGATGCACTGATCCATTTTCCCTTCGCGAACGCGACATGCCCCCACGCGTTCGCGATGCACATTTCTTCAACCATCCGGAGGTCCTTCTACGCGAACGCAGCCTCCATCCACGCGAACGCGATGTTTCACTATTTCCTCTTACGCGGTCGCAACTAACCACATCGCGAACGCGATGCTTCCCAGATTCCTTCTACGCGATCGCGGCTGTCCTCCTCGTGAACGCGCTGACCAAAGTGCCCCAGCGTACACGAACGCGGGCCTTGCCCTCGCTAACGCGAAGGCTTAGCCTTCTGCACAGTGATCTGCAATTTACAGCAGATTTAGCCAAGTTCAAAATGCCCGGATGATGGTCCGGATTCACCCCGAGGCCCCTGGGACCCCAACGAAAACCACCAACATACTCCAAAAGACGATACGAACTTGTTCCAATCATAAAAACACCATCCTAAACATCAAAATCACCAATTACACACGGATTCAAGCCTAAGTTTCTTCAAAGCTTTCAAAACTAACATTCAATCCAAAACCCGATCAAACGACGTCCGAATGACCTGAAAATTTGCAGACATATCCAAAATCACATAACAAAGCTACAAAAATTGTCGGAATTCCATTCCGACTCCCGGATCAAAATCTCACCTATCGATCGGATTTCGCCAAAATTCAACCTTAGCCAATTCAAGCCTATTTCTACACCGGATCTCCAAATTCAATTCTGATTGCTCTCCTAAGTCATAAATGATCCCTCGAAACTAGTCGAATCATCAGAATCCGATTTCGAGCACTCTAACTCGATAGTCAACTCTAGGTTGACTTTCCATATTCAAACTTCCTTCAAACATGCTATTTGCTTCATTTTTAATTCAATTCACTCCTAACTCACCCGATAGGTTCTAAAACTGATATAGAAGCATAAGATATGTTAATGCAAGGTAACGGGGTGGAAATATCCGTAACGACGGGCCGGATCGTTACACTCGGTGTCTAAACTGTCAGCAGGTCAAGTATGAGCATCAGAGACCTGGTGGTGTATTCCAGCGTATTGATATTCCTGAGTGGAAGTGGGAAAGGATTACTATGGACTTTGTTAGTGGACTCCCTTGGACAGCAAGGAAGTTTGATTCAGTTTGGGTGGTGGTGGATAGGTTGACCAAGTCGGCTCACTTCATCCTAGTGTGTACTACTTATTCCTCAGAGCGGTTGGCAGAGATATTCATCCATAAGATAGTGAGATTGCATGGAGTTCCCATTTCTATTATATCAGACAGAGGTACCCAGTTCACTTCTCAGTTCTGGAGGACATTTCAGCGAGAGTTGGGTTCACAGGTAGAGCTGAGCACAGCATTTCATCCACAGACGGATGGGCAGTCTGAGCGTACTATTCGGATATTGGAGGACATGTTGCGTGCTTGTGTCATTGATTTTGGTGGTTCATGGGCTGATTATTTGCCTTTGGCGGAGTTTGCTTACAATAATAGCTATCGGTCCAGCATTCAGATGGCACCGTATGAAGCTTTATATGGGAGACGGTGTAGGTCTCCGGTCGGTTGGTTCGAGCCCGGCGAGGCTAGGTTGTTGGGGACAGAGTTAGTCCAAGATGCCTTAGACAAGGTGAAGGTGATTCAGGAGAGACTTCGCACAGCTCAGTCGCGTCAGAAGAGTTATGCAGACCGGAAGGTCCGAGATGTGTCTTATTCAGTAGGTGAGAAGGTGTTGCTGAAGGTTTCGCCTATGAAGGGTGTTATGAGGTTTGGAAAGAAAGGGAAGTTGAGCCCAAGGTTTATTGGACCTTTTGAGGTGCTTAGGAAAGTTGGGGAGGTGGCCTATATGCTTGCTTTGCCACACAGTTTGTCGGGAGTTCACCCGGTGTTCCATGTATCTATGCTCCGAAAGTATGTCGGAGACCCGTCTCATGTGTTGGACTTCAGCACGATACAGCTAGATGAGGATTTGACTTATGATGTGGAACCAGTAGCCATTTTGGGTCGACAGGTTCGTAAGCTGAGATCCAAGGATATAGCTTCAGTGAAAGTGCAGTGGAGAGGTCGTCCCATGGAGGAAGCAACTTGGGAGACCGAGCAGGAGATGCGGAACAGATATCCACACTTGTTTGATACTCCGGGTATGTTTCTTAACCCACTCGCGGACGAGCGTTTGTTTAAGTTGGGGAGAATGTAACGACCCGGCCCGTCGTTACGGGAATTACCACCCCGTTACCTTGCATTTACATATATTATGCTTTTAAATCAGTATTAGAATATATCGGGTGAGTTAGGAGTGATTTGGATTGAAAATGAAACAAATAGAATGTTTGAAGAAAGCTTGAATATGAGAAGTCAACCAAGAGTTGACTATTTAGTTAGAGTGCTCGGAACCGAATTCTGATGATTCGACTAGTTCCGGGGGATCGATTATGACTTAGGAGAGCAATTGGAATTGAATTCGGATGTCCGATGTAGTTTTAGGCTTGAATTGGCGAAGGTTGATTTTTGGCGAAAACCGGATGGTAGGTGATATTTTGATCCGGGGGTCGGAATGGAATTCCGACAATTTTTGTAGCTTCATTATGCGAATTTGGATGTGTCTGCAAATTTTCAGGTCATTCGGACATCGTTTGATCGGGTTTTGGATTGAATGTTAGTTTTGAAAGTTTTGAAGAATCTTAGGCTTGAATTCGTGTAGAAATGGTGATTTTGATGTTTAGTATGGTGTTTTTATGATTGGAACAAGTTCGTATCGTGTTTTGGAGTATGTGGGTGGTTTTCGTTGGGGTCCCGGGGGTCTCGGGATGAATCCGAGGGTCCAAACGGACCATTTTGGGGAAAAATGAGAGGGCTGGTTGCTGTCATAAATGCAGTAGGATTTTGCTCCTCGCGATCGCGGGGAGGGGGACGCGATCGCGTATGGTTGGGGGCTAGGCCATCGCGATCGCAGGAGCACCAGTCGCGATCGCGTAGAGTTAACCGGGTGGCCATCGCGATCGCATGAGCATCTACGCGATCGCGTAGAAGAGAAATGGGGTCCAGGGAAATTTGTGCTACGCGATCGCAGGAAGAGAGACGCGATCGCGTGAAGCCGGATGTTTGAACATCGCGATCGCGTGAGGCGAGTCGCGATCGCATGAGTCTGGATTTTTGAACATCGCGATCGCGTGAGGCGAGTCGCAATCACGTAAGGTAAATGGGTCTGGCGGAGAATTAAATCACAGAACAGAGGGGTTACGGGTTCATTAACCCAAAACTCAATTTTGAGCCCTAGAGAGAAGAAAACTCGAGGAGATCACTGAGAAGTCATCGGGTATTCATCGGAGGTAAGATTCTTGACTCAAAAACATCATTTTATGGTAGAATTAACATCAATCTTCATGAAATTGGGTTGAAATCTTGAAGAAATGTGGCCTAAATATTGAAAACGGGATTTTTGGATTTGGAAGGCCATTTGAACTCCGATTTCGATAAATTTTATATGCACGGACTCGCGGCGAGATGAGGGTCGTGTTGGTACTAATTTCGAAATTTTCCGAGCAGTGGGCCCGGGGTCGGGTTTTACCAACTTAGTGTATTTTTGCGAATTTCATGTAAATTGAAATGGGTTATGATTATTTGACCCGTATTTGATATAATTATTGTGGTTTGACTAGATTCTACGCACGAGGGAGCTAAATTCAAAGGAAAAGGCATCGCGGACGAGTCTACGGCCGGCTAGAGGTGAGTAGTTTGTGTATATGGTAGCCTGAGGGTTCGAAACCCCGGCTTAGCACATTGTGACGCTAGTAGGGCGTGGCTCGCACACCGTGGCAGGTGCGGGATTGATTGTGACTGGGGATTGAGACTTGCTCCATCCCGGAAATGAATAATATGTTATTAGTGTTGATAATACACTGTATTTGATATATTTGTGGGCTGTAAGCCTTGTTTGGGGCCTTGTGCCGACCTGTAGTGTCCTTAGAGGACAATAATTATGTGATAGCTATAATTGGTTAAATCACTGATCTCAGTCCTGGAAATTGAAATCACACTTTTGAAATGCTAAGTCACCGGCTTTTGCAAATTTAATAAAGTTAAAGTATTTTTCATAAATTATGAATTGAGAACTGGAATTAAGAAAAATGAACTGTTTTGTGACTTATTTGCTTATTGTGGATTGAGCATGGGATCGGGCTGCACGCCGCAGTGGTTGATATGAGGATCGGGCTGCACGCCGCAGCAGTATTGCGCTTGGGCTGTAGGAGCCCCTCCGGAGTCTGTACACACCCCCGGTGAGCGCCGTCGACGTTAAATTGGATCGGGCTACACGCCGTAGCGGTTATGTGCATTGCATTGCATCTATATTTGTTGAATTACTCTGTGGTAGCTGAATTGTACTGTTGATGCTAGTTCGTAGGAGATTCGGACCGTAGTGTAGCTTCATATTGTGGTATTTTGTGGATTTCTTACGGTCAGCTACTTATATATATTTGTTACTCACTGAGTACTTAGTACTCACCCCTACTCCCTGCACCTTTTGTGTGCAGACTCAGGTACTCAGGAGCAGTAGACAGGCATTTCCAGCGTTTGCAGTGTCATATCGAGTTGCTGAGGTAGCTTCCTACGTTCGCAGAACCTAGCTTCTCCTCTCCTTTCCAGTTGTTATTTGTATTTGTATTCAGACTTGAGTATTTATATATAGTACTCTCTATTCCTGTTGGGTTTTGTTAGAGGCTCTAGACTTCTGACTCCAGATCTTTGGGAGTGTCAGTATCTTGTTCATTATTATTATTATTATTGGAGTTCTTAAACTCATATATTCTTCTTGGGTTGTCCATTTTGGGACTGGTATTCGTTATGAAAAGTAATTGTTGGTCTGGCTGGCCTAGGTTGATTGTTGGGCGCCATCACGATCGAATTTGGGTCGTGACAGAGAGGCATCGCGTTCGCGATGGCCAGGCCGCGTACGCGTAGTTCAATTTTGGAGGGCTGGGATTTTTTCTTCAGTGCGAACGCGTGAAGGTAGTCGCGTTCACGAAGGTTCGTTTGGCAAGGCATCGCGAACGCGAGATGAGGGACGCGAACGCGAAGGGTAATTTCCCAGTCAGAAATATCAAAACCCGAACAGTCCACCCGCGACCCTCATTCACTAAAACGTCATTTTTGAGCTCCAAGAGAGGAAATTGACGGGGAAACGCTGGGATATCATCGGGAAATTATCGGGGGTAAGTCTCTTGACCTTAATTCGTTAGTTTATCATGAAATACTTGATTATTTCACTGAAAATGGAAGATTAAAGATGGGTTTGAGCCCTAGGCCTAAAATTTAGGAAATCCTTGATTTGAATGGGCAAACGGAGTCCGATTTCAATGAATTTTATATGCACGGACTAGTATTGAGATAAGGAACCCGAACATATAACTTTCCTGATTTTTTGATAAGTGTACCGAAAGTCGGGTTTTGGCAACTTGTGGGTTTTAGTGTATTTTGAGTTGTTTTGATTGGGTAATGCCCAATTGGCCTATTTTGATATGATTCTCTTGATTTTTATCAGATACTACACCAGTGGAGGCCGACATTCACGTCAAGAGAGTTGCCTCATTGCGGTTTTGTACCGGAGTCGAGGTAAGTGACTTGTCTAACCTCGTGTGGGGGAACTTTCACCCCTAGGATATTATGTGATAGTTTAAATGCCTTGTACGCGAGGTGACGGGCGTGTACATGCGCTGGTTGTTGTAACACACACTTTACTTGAATTGTCCGATTAGTGATATTCCCGCTCTTAGCTGATTAAAGCGTTACTTTTACCCGGCATTAGTTAGAAAAGCATGATTAGCTAGGATTCAACATGTCTAATTGCCTAGTTGACTTACTTGAACTTCTTGATAAATTGTTGGTACTAGTTTTGGTGGTGTTGTAGTTAAGCATATTATATTCTCTTTGTGTGTTTTCTTTATTTGATGTGTTGGTGGACTGCGGGTTCAATTCCCGGAGATCCCAGGGCTGTGGGTTCTATTCCCAGAGACCCGGAGTGATATTGTTTGTGGACTGCGGGTTCAATTGCCAGAGATCCTGAGTTATTGAGATATGGATTACGGCTTCGATTCCCGGAGATCCTGAGTTATTGAGATATGGACTGCGGGTTCGATTCCCGGAGATCCTGAGTTATTGAGATATGGACTGCGGGTTCGATTCTTGGAGATCATGAGTTATTGAGATATGGACTGCGGGTTTGATTCCCGGAGATCCTAAGTTATTGAGATATGGACTGCGGGTTCGATTCCGGAGATCCTGAGTTATTGAGATATGGACTGCGGGTTCGATTCCTGGAGATCCTGAGTTATTGATACATTATTGAGATATGGACTCCGGAGATCCTGAGTTATTGAGATATGGACTGTGGGTTCGATTCCCGGAGATCCTGAGTTATTGAGATATGGACTGCGGGTTCGATTCCTGGAGATCCCGAGTTATTGAGATATGGACTGCGGGTTCGATTCCCGGAGATCCTGAGTTATTGAGATATGGACTGCGGGTTCGATTCTCGGAGATCCTGAGTTATTGATATATTATTGAGATATGGATTGCGGGTTCGATTCCCGGAGATCCTGAGATCATTGAGACACATCTTGAGGTATTGAGACATGGGCTGCGGGTTCGATTCCCGGAGACCCAGAGATACTGTTATTGGGACTGCGGGGTTAAATTTCCGTAGCTCCTGGATTGTTGATTATAGAGTGGGACTGTGGGTTCAATTCCCACAGGTCCTAGACTTGCTGATTGAGTTTTTTTTGAGTTATTTACTTGCTGCTAGCTTAAATTGTGGACAGTTGCAGAAATCAATTTACTGTCGTCATTTCAGATTCATTATTAATTATACTGATTATTATGGTTATCATCATTATATTATTATTATGTCAGTAGGGCCCTGACCTTCCTCGTCACTACTCCATTGAGGTTAGGCTTGGTACTTACTAAGTACCGCCGTGGTGTACTCATGTTACTCTTCTGCACACTTTTGTTGTGCAGATCCAGGTACATCAGGACATGCCCATACTAGGTGATATCAGCAGCACACTTGGAGACCTCGAGGTATGATCTGCTACGTCCGCGGATCCGGAGGCCCTCCTTCTATTCTGATAGTTCTAGTAGATGTTTTCCTTCATTTCGTTGTTTTGGATACTCTTTACACATAGAGCCACAGTTGTATTTCTTTTAGTCTGTGTTACCCGTGGGATTCCGGGTCTTGGTGGTATTTTTATGCAGTGTGTTGACGAGTGTATGTGCCAAGCGGCACAGATTACATTCCTATTTATATCATTTTCCGCTATTTCTTGTTTAAAGTTCATAAACTTGTACATTCCACAAAGTGTCACGCTTATCTAGTCGTGGGGACTGGGTGCCGTCATGACATGTTCACGATTGGTGAACTAGGGGCGTGACAAGTTGGTATCAGAGCTCTAGGTTCATAAGAGTCACGGTACACAGACCGGTTACTTAGAGTCTCGCTGATCGATACGAAGACGTCTGTATTTATCTACGAGAGGCTATGTAACTGTTTAGGAAACTGTTCAATTCTTTAAATTCCTTATCGTGCGCCATTTATTCAGTTGGAGCCTATGTCATATGTTCTTTTGCATCCACTCATATATTGAAATTGCGCGCTCGGTATCAAGTATGCACCGACGGTTCGTGACGCTACAGAGGGATTTCAAGGGAGTCAAGAATTTACTCAACCATTGTTACCGCGTGTCATCCACATCGATAATGCAACAGAATTGAGAGATCTTCAATTGTTCACATGGGGGTCGCACTAGGTTCTGACATTCGGTAGATAAGTACGGTCTCGAGAATGTTTACTTAACTGCATAATCGTCACAGTAATGGTAGAATCACAAGGTGGATGTGGATATAAGGATAGTTAGTGGTAATAAAGACTATATGGTTCGTATGAGATTTATATTTCGCGAAGGATTCAGCCAGTAGAGATACTGGGGGGGGATGAGTTTAGCTGTCTTAAGAAGGACATGTACCAAACGAATGTCTTGGGCTTGTCTTATGATGAAGACGTATGAATGTTAAAAGCTAGTATCATGGATTAGCTAGATGTACCTTAAGGCTTCGTGCCAAGTGAAAGGATTTCACTATCAACGATCAAATGATGGGTCATGTGTCATATCAGATTTGGCCTGCGTTGTATTTAGGTGTTATTCAAAAAGTTCTTGAAAACTTGCGGATGGGAAAAAGTTGAGGTTTGTATGGTATGATGTTGGGACTTTTGATGTTCCTGTGTCCCTAATAAACTCTACATTTCATTATCAGTAGGGAAAAGCTTCGACAAAGGCTACATAGTGCTTCGTAGCCATGTGAGAATCTCAGTATTTTTTAAGATATCGTTGGTAGAGAATGCTCGGTGCATGGAGCGGGATGATGTTTGGTTCTATTGGAATGAGGTCATACCCTATGGTGTCAGAGTGCTAATAGGGCATAGGCGATTATGTTCATTGGATCAAGTGAATTGCAATTGAATAAGAGTAGATGACTTGAGCGAATGTTTCTAATATGTTCGAGAGTCGTGTAATAGTGGCTTTGAGCTAAGTGAGAGAGTCCCACCGCTTTCGATTGGGTCGCATGGTTAATTACCTGCGTAAATTCTGGATACTAGCGTATTAATAGGTTATTGCAGCCACGGGAAAAGACCATGTGTGGTAATTTGAGTATATGTATTGTTGTATGCATGTTATGGTTAGCCTTACTGGCTCATGTTCAAACTTAAGGGAAGATTCATGATTTTCGCCTTGTATAGGTGCAGGTTGCGAAGGAAGTGGTTCCATTGGGGGGCTTTAGAGAGAGGGTATTCATATGTCATAAAATTCAGTATAGTGGGTTGCGTACTGGGGCAAGTCAGGGCCGGATGGCTCTCAATAGCGGTCCTAGTAAATTCAAGAGGTAAAGTGTGGTGTTTGATAATTCTGAGTGTATAAGTACAGTTGAGGCTCAAGCATTCAAGCAACTTATGAAGAAAGGCACAAAATGTTCTATGATGTTTTGACTTGTGGTGTAGCATTTGAGAGACATGAAATGGTCACCGTTCTTGAGAGAGCATGGCCTCATGATTTAAGGTCACTCGGGGTGAGTGCGGTTGGAATAAGTTAGGTATTGAAGGAAGATATTAACATTTCTAAGGCAATCAAGGATAACCTGGAAGGAAGTAGATTGATCAGCCATAGTTGAGTTGGCGTATTGGTGTTAATGATCGGTTCATGCAACGTGATCGAATTATGCATGTGATTTGTGGCGGTGCATTTGAGACTTATCGGCCGCAGTGATTGATGTTATTCTATAGTATTCTTTTGTTAAGGGCCTGTATGAGTAGGCAGATCTCGGAAGGGTTATGGTGTCTTGGACCACTACTTAGAGATTTGCATATTCGATGGTTATGAGAATTCGCCGTATGTTGTTATAGTTCTCCTGCAGGTGAGCTAAATGGAAAGTATTATGTGATGAAGTATTAGTCTATCGTCAGTTCTAGAGCTATGATGGAAATTGTGTCTATCGTATATCGGCACGTGAGGTGCAGTGAGTAGTATGAAATTTGAAGTAAGGACCAAGGTCACAGTTTGGTCAATGAATGTGATATAAAGAGCGCGGATGAGCAGGAAAGGAGTTTCAGTGTTTTGAGTAAGATGGGTATTAACATCAATATCATTTGAGATCGGTGTTCTGTGAGAAAGGCTTTGCATCCCGGTTAGGGACTCCTGATCGCTTTTCAGTGTTAGTGCAGCCGGTGGGTTGAATGTGCAGGCCCGTTTAATTATTCGGAAGATGGTGGGAGCTTGACCCACAAGAAGATTATATAGGTGTGACTTGTACTCACTTGATTGGTTAGAAATTTAAACCAAGTATGAGGATTTTGGTGATATCATTCATTTGAGAATTTATGCCTGGAGAGCACTCTGCTTATTGGGTTATAGACCTGTAAAATATTATTGACTTAGCTTGGCATGACCGGGATAGACTTAAGGTCGGTGGATAGATTTAAATGGGGAAGTGAGCCTTGCGTCAGGCCGGTTATGTTTCTTCCAGCAATGCGCCCTTTATGGAGGGATAGTCGCGGTCTTATTTCACGGTTAGTAATTCATGTAAAGATATATTGCGCCGTATGAGTGTGAGATGGCTTGGTAAGTTCCTTATGTGTTGAGGTTCCGCTCAGCGGTGATGTTATATGAGCATGATGGTTCTCGAGACTCACATCTTATACGCACCTTAGTTGTGCTTGAGTTTGTAGCCTATATCGCTATATGTTTCATTGTGTCTGATATCATGCACCTTAGCGTGCTTATGAGCGATATTCAGTATTTTGATGTGACTAGCTATTCAGCTCGACATATGACTCCTTGTGTGAGTTTATATTGTTGGGATCGGGTGGTACGCCGCCATGGTTATATTGTTGGGATCGGGTGGCACGCCGCCATGGGTATATTGCTGGGATCGGGTTGCACGCTGCAATAGTGTGATGTTTATTTCAGTGTCTATAATTGCTTTTGTGTGTTCCGTTTCCTATTTTTCTGAGGAGGTCCATGTTAGTGTGAGAGTTGAATAGTTCTCTCTAGTGTTCGCCTTCCTTTTGTATCACGTACGAATTAGTAGCCTACTGGCACATTGTGTCATCTTGTGGGACTTTTGATTATGTCTGATGTGGCTTATCGCCTGAGCAGTTCGTACGGGGTGAGATGAGATTATGTGATTTGGGGTCAGTGCAAACTGATTATATGAAGTATATTATAGAGGAAAGGATCATCCTCTGGTTTAGGACAAGGTAATGGATCTTGTCAGGAGTATAGATCCAATGAATTGTTGATTCAGTAGTTGGTTATGGATATCGGCACATCTGTTCCGTCGTGTCGGTATTGTAAAAGTTAGAGCGAGACCTATGTAGATCATGAGGTGTAATGAGAGCATTTGATTCGTTGAATTTTTTTTTGGCTAATTTGGTCATAAAATATTATCGTGGTCCTGTGAATTTTGAGTTGCAAGGTAAGAATCCAGCAAGGTTATGCAGTCATGTTTGAGGACGGCGTTTGAGGAATATGGAGTGATCTCTTGATGGAAACAAGCCTGACGTAGAATTTCGGATGTTGGAATTAGGCTCTAAGACTTAATTATTTGAACAAGAGGGAACATCTTCAGATTATATCAGGCTAATGTGCTCAGTTTAGTCCTAGATTTATTAGCCCTTTTGAGATTTTGAGGCGTGTTGGGGAGGTTGCTTATGAGTTGGCCTTACCTCCCAGCCTAGCCGGAGTCCACCCCGTATTTCATGTCTCTATGCTCCGGAGATACCATGGTGACCCGTCGCATGTGTTGGATTTCACTTCTGTTCAGCTAGACAAGGATCTGTCTTATGTTGAGGAGCCAGTAACCATTCTAGACAGGCAAGTCAGAAAGCTAAGGTCAAAGAACATCGCTTCAGTAAAAGTTCTGTGGCGGGGTCTGCCGGTCGAGGAGGCGACTTGGGAAACCGAGCAGGATATGTGCAGCCAGTACCCTCATCTTTTCACCACTCCAGGTATGTTTTCTATGCTCGTTCGAGGACGAAAGAATCTTTTAAGTGTGGGAAGATGTAACGACCCGACCGGTCATTTTAGAAAATTACGCCCGGATCCCCAATTTAACTGTTCCCCTAAGTCCATCTCTGCTATTGTGGTTTGCCGGGAGGGTCGGTTCTGGAATTTGGAGTGTTTTGGGACACTTAGTCCCTAAATAGAAGCTTTATAGTTGGAAAATGGCCCGTAGTCGGAACAATGTTAAGATGACCTCGGAACGGAAATCGGATGGTTCCATTAGCTTCGTTAGGTGATTTCGGGGTTGGGAGCGCGTTCGGAATGTATTTTGGAGGTCTGTAGCTCAATTAGGCTTGAAATGCCGAAGTTGGAAATTTTGGCGAATCTGAATGATAGGTGAGATTTTGATCTGGGGGTCGAAATGGAATGCCGATAATTTTTGTAGTTTCGTTATGTGATTTTGGATATGTCCGCAAATTTTCAGGTCATTCGGACGTTATTTGGTCGGATTTTTGATTGAATGTTAGTTTCGGAAGTTTTGAAGAAACTTAGGCTTGAATCCATGTGTAATTGGTGATTTTGATGTTTAGGATGGTGTTTTAATGATTGGAACAAGTTCGTATCATGTTTTGGAGTATGTTGGTGGTTTTCGTCGGGGTCCCGGTGGTCTCGGGATGAATCCGGACCATCATCCGGGCAATTTTGAAGCATGAAAACTGCAGAAAAATGCACCAGCAGTGCAGCAGACCTTTGGTCATCGCGTTCGCGTGACAGGGCCCGCGTTCGCGAAGGGTCAGCTGCTGGAGCATTGCGTTCGCGATGGTTGAGCCGCGTTCGCGTAAGGTCAGTTGATAGACCATCGCGTTCGCAATGGCCAGGTCACGTTCGCGTAGGTATATTTTCGAGAGGCATCGCGTTCGCGATGGCCAGGCCGCGTTCGCGTAGTTCAATTTTGGAGGGCTGAGATTTTTTCTTCAGCGTGAACGCGTGAAGGTAGTCGCGTTAGCGAAGGTTCTTATGGAAAGGCATCGCGAACGCGAGATGGGGGACACAAACGCGAAGGGTAGTTTCCCAGTCAGAAATATTAAAACCAGAACAGTCCACCCGCGACCCTCATTCACTAAAACGCCATTTTTGAGCTCCAAGAGAGGAAATTGATGGGGAAACGCTGGGATATCATCGGGAAATCATCGGGGGTATGTCTCTTGACCTTAATTCGTTAGTTTATCATGAAATCCTTGATTATTTCCACTGAAAATGGAAGATTAAAGATGGGTTTGAGCCCTAGGCCTAAAATTTAGGAAATCTTTGATTTGAATGGGCAAACGGAATCCGATTTCGATGAATTTTATATGCACGGACTAGTATTGAGATAAGGAACCTGAATATATAATTTTCATGATTTTTTGATAAGCATACCGAAAGTCGGGTTTTGGCAACTTGTGGGTTTTGGTGTATTTTGAGTTGTTTTGATTGGGTAATGCCCAATTGGCCTATTTTGATATGATTCTCTTGATGTTTATCAGATACTACACCTGTGAAGGCTGACATTCGCGTCAAGAGAGTTGCCTCATAGCGGTTTTGTACCGGAGTCGAGGTAAGTGACTTGTCTAACCTCGTGTGGGTGAACTTTCACCCCTAGGATATTATGTGATAGTTTAAATGCCTTGTACGCGAGGTGACGAGCGTGTACATGCGCTGCTTGTTGTCACACACACTTTACTTGAATTGTCCGATTAGTGATATTCCTGCTCTTAGCTGATTAAAGCGTTACTTTTACCCGGCATTAGTTAGAAAAGCATGATTAGCTAGGATTCAACATGTCTAATTGCCTAGTTGACTTACTTGAACTTCTTGATAAATTGTTGGCACTAGTTTCAGGTGAAGTTGTAGTTAAGCATATTATATTCTCTTTGTGTGTTTTCTTTATTTGATCATATTATATTCTCTTTGTGTGTTTTCTTTATTTGATGTGTTGGTGGACTGCGGGTTCAAATCCCGGAGATCCCAGGGTTGTGGGTTCGATTTCCAGAGACCCGGAGTGATATTGTTTGTGGACTGCGGGTTCGATTCCCAGATACCCGAAGTGGTATTGTTGTGGACTGTGGGTTCGATTCCCGGAGATCCTGAGCTATTGAGATTTGGACTGCGGGTTCGATTCCCGGAGATCTCGAGTTATTGAGATATGGACTGCGGGTTCGATTCCCGGAGATCCTGAGTTATTGATATATTATTGAGATATCGATTCCCGGAGATCCTGAGTTATTGAGATATGGACTGCGGGTTCGATTTCCGGAGATCCTGAGTTATTTATATATGGACTGCGTGTTCGATTCCCGGAGATTCTGAGTTATTGAGATGTGGACTGCGGGTTCGATTCCCGGAGATCCTGAGTTTTTGAGATATGGACTGCGGGTTCGATTCCCGGAGATCCCGAGTTATTGATATATTATTGAGATATGGATTGCGGGTTCGATTCCCGGAGATCCTAAGATCATTGAGACATATCTTGAGGTATGGGCTGCGAGTTCGATTCCCGGAGACCCAGAGATACAGTATCGGGACTGCGGGTTAAATTCCCGTAGCTCCTGGATTGTTGATTATAGAAAGGGACTGTGGGTTCAATTCCCACAGGTCCTAGACTTGTTAATTGAGTTTTGTTACTTGTTGTTAGTTTAATTGTAGATGGTTGGAGTAATCACTTTATTGTTGTTATTTCAGATTTATTATCATTAAAACTGCTTATTATTGTTATTATCATTTTGTTATTGTTTCTCTCAGTAGGGCCCTGACCTTCCTCGTTACTACTCCATCGAGGTTAGGCTTGACAGTTACTGAGTACCGCCGTGGTGTACTCATGCTACTCTTCTGTACACTTTTTTTGAGCAGATCCAGGTACATCAGGACATGCCCATACTAGGTGATATCAGCAACACACTTGGAGACATCGAGGTATGATCTGCTACGTCCGCGGATCTGGAGGCCCTCCTTCTATTCTGATAGTTCTAGTAGATGTTTTCCTTCATTTTGTTGTTTTGGATACTCTTTACACATAGAGTCACAATTGTATTTCTTTTAGTCTGTGTTACCCGTGGGATTCCGGATCTTGGTGGTATTTTTATACAGTGTGTTGACAAGTGTATGTGCCAAGCGGCACGGATTACATTCCTATTTATATCGTTTTCCGCTATTTCTTGTTTAAAGTTCATAAACTTGTACATTCCGCAAAGTGTCAGGCTTACCTAGTCGTGGGGACTGGGTGCCGTCATGACATGTTCACGATTGATGAACTAGGGTGGTGACACATAATTACTATTAAGTATCTAATTAAGTTATAATAAATATATGTATTAATTATTAATACATATAATGATATTAAAATAATCTATATTAAGTAATTATACTAATTAATTAAGTTATAATGTAATACGAACATTAATATTGATAATAACTCGTAGTAATAATCTATTAATATGATCACATAGTAATAATATATATCCACAATGATTATAATACGACATAATATGACTTATAATAATAAAATATAATACGATCATTATATTCATAAGGAGGGGATATGAATAGTAATTGATATTACGATTTGATCAATAACTATTAGAGCTACATATATCGTGAGTCCAACTATTAGTCATAATATATTCATAACATAGTATATTATTGGGTAATAATATACGTATCATATTAGTATGAATATAATAGGAATTTTAAATCGTATACAGATAAAATGTGTATGATCGTTGATTCCTAAATTATCGTATTATGTGTGTTGACCGTGAATATCATTGCACAATATAACTAAGATATTGTGCAATAATGCGTAGTATGAATATAATATGGGATTAGTTCATAACTATGAATTACTACGTATAAGTCACATTGTAATATTAATGGATAATTACTATGTCTTATATTAAATGAATAAAAAACATATTAATATCATAATAAATTTTGACTAAGATTTTATACGAACAAATTTGACTAGCTATAATACGTTTATATTATGATATGAATAAATGGACTATTACTATATACCATGATATATAAACGGAAATATATCGTATCGATATATACGACGCCCCTAAACCCTCATTTATAATCTGAGGTAATATTATGATCAATAGAGTAATGTTATCGTAAATTGATAGTCAATATTATAAATTGATATTACCTCATTTGATATATTGTTATATTATATTATAAGATAATGTACTGGGACTTATAATACTAGATGTATAATATACGCTTACAAGTATATAACATATACTTACGATGGACTAACATTACTTAAGTAGGATTATGAACAATTACTTATTTACATTGTATATTAGTTTACAATACCGATTCTATGGCGAAAATTATTATCAATATATATCAATATATTAATTGATATAACGATTACAATTACAATTATAATTGTTATAATATCTATGTATTATATGTATATACGATTAAATAAGATATCATATGCTAAGTCCATATAGTATCCTATAATCCCATCGTGGTGCTCATTACTAATATCTATGTATTATACATATATACGATTAAATAAGATATCATATGCTAAGTCCATATAGTATCCTATAATCCCATCGCGGTGCTCATTACTTTGTTGCATATTACTATGATACTGTTATAACAATATTATCCACGTAAGGTAATATCGTGTAATCTTATCCCATAAGATAAGATTATACTAAATATATTACGTTGATATTAATAATGTATACTCATTATTACAATACTTATCGCTTATATTTATAATATAATCGATAATTTTTATAATATCGATTATATTATAAAAATTATATACCATTAATATTTTCGTTTATTGGTATAATCGTATTACAACCACATTAGTCCATTGGGCTGAAACTTATATTAAGATATTAATAATATAAGTCCACAAACTGTAATACTAGCAATACGGTTTATATTCCTATCCTAATCCAAGGATTGTTTATTACTTTAATCCTGCAAATTACGTTCATATGGACTTATATTCTTACTTTTACAACATATCCACCTTTAAATAATCTCTGATGCAAAAATTGTATTAGTCCAATAAATTTAGTTGTATTGAAGTTGAATAGTACCTGGGTTTTGACCCAGGTATGAATGGCATAACTAATTCATACTTACATAAGGCAAATGATATTGCACTATAAGAATTTTAAACGTTCTTGTAAGTATTATGACCTTCATGGTTGTTAGGACAAATTCGTTATAGTCCATAGTTTACTGTATGAATTACGTATAACAATAATGTGGACTCGGGCATGTGCCACATCTTTTGAGGTTGTATATTTATGGCCATAGACTATTCGTTATAGTCCATAGTTTACTATGTCACAGATTACCCTAATCTTAATTTGTGTTTGATTTCATTCATATACTAGGACGTATCGGCCTAGGACAATCACATAACTCCATTTGACTAATACAATTGTAGTCATAACAGATTGGGAGTAATGTAATACGATTGTAGTAGGACGCATCGGCCTACGAGAACCACATAAGTCTATTTGACTAATACGATTGTAGTCATAGGAACATCCGTTTATATATCGTGGTTGTTATTTAGTAATTGACCATCTATGAATATGATTTCATTCATGTACTAGGACGCATCGGCCTACGACAACCACATAAGTCCATTTGACTAATACGATTGTAGTCATAGGATCTTCCGCTTATATATCGAAATGCCTATAGTACCTCGATAAGTCAATCACTTATTAATTGTATAATAACTTGGAGACATATTAGTCACATTGCATCGGCCTAGTGTAAATTCGTATATGTCTCCATTACGATATTCTGTATGTAGATTCCCGTTTGGTCCTTCAAGATCAATTCTACCTCATAAGTCCATTTGATATACTTATTACCCAAATAGTATATGAGATTAATAGGTATACTAACCTTCCGTTTATATATCGTAGTTGTTATTTAGTAACAACCACATATATGCTAACAAAAAGTACATTACTCCCGTAATCCAATAGAATAATACGATTGTAAATTATATCAATAATTTGTGCCATTCAAACTTCTAATAATCAGTTATTTGACAATCGTCCATTGGCCATTCATTTTTAGCTATATTAGAGTTATGCTCATGTATATACCTTCCGTTGTATGTGAAATAGTATATCACATATCCGATGGGCTATTCATATACTAGGACGCATCGGTCTGCGACAACCACATAAATCCATTTGACTAATACGATTGTAGTCATAACAGATTGGGAGTAATGTAACACGCATCGGCCTCAGACAACCACATAATTGTCACGACCCTAGTTCGCCAATTGTGAACATTGTCATGACGGCACCCAGTCCCCACGACTAGGTAAGCCTAATACATTGTGGAATATATAAGTTTATGAACTTAAACAAGAAATAGCGGAAAACGATATAAATAGGAATGTAATCCGTGTCGCTTGGCACATACACTCATCAATCACAATGTACAAAAATACCACCAAGACCCAGAATCCCACGGGTAACACAGACTAAAAGAGAAATACAACTGTGGCTCTATGTGTAAAAAGTATCTAAAACAACAAAATGAAGGAAAAACATCTACTAGAACTATCAGAATAGAAGGAGGGCCTCCGGATCCACGGACGTAGCAGATCATACCACGAGGTCTCCAATGTGCTGCCGATATCACTTAGAATGGGCCTGTCCTGATGTACCTGGATTTGCACAACAAAAGTGTGCAGAAGGGTAGCATGAGTACACCACGGTGGTACTCAGTAAGTGCCAAGCCTAATCTCGATGGAGTAGTGACGAGGAAGGTAAGGGCCCTCCTGAGAGAAACAACAACAAAATGATAATAACAATAATAAGCAGTTTAGATGATAATAATTCTGAAATAACAACAATAAAGTGATTACTGCAACCGTCTAAAATTAAGCTAACAACAAGTAACAAAACTCAATTAACAAGTCCAAGACCTGTGGGAATTGAACCCACAGTCCCATTAACAGTATCTCTGGCTCTCCGGGAATCGAACCCGCAGCCCACATCTCAATACCCGCAGCCCATGTCTCAGTAAATCTCAGGATCTCCTGGAATCGAACCTGCAGTCCACATCTCAATAATATATCAATAACTCGGGATCTCCGGAAATCGAACCCGCAGTCCACAACAATAACTCAGGATCTCCGGGAATTGAACCCGCAGTCCATATCTCAATAACATCAGGATCTCCGGGAATCGAACCCGCTGTCCATATCTCGATAACTCGGGATCTCCGGGAATCGAACCCGCAGTCCATATCTCAATAACTCAGGATCTACGGAAATTGAGAATCGAACCCGCAGTCCATATCTCAATAACTCAGGATCTCCGGGAATCGAACCCGCAGTCCATATCTCAATAACTCGGGATCTCCGGGAATCGAACCCGCAGTCCATATCTCAATAAATCAGGATCTCCGGGAATCGAACCCGCAGTCCATAGCTCAATAACTCAGGATCTCCGGGAATCGAACCCGCAGTCCATATCTCAATAACTCAGGATCTCCGGGAATCGAACCCGCAGTCCATATCTCAATAACATTGGATCTCCGGGAATCGAACCCGCAGTCCACAAACAATACCACTCCGTGTCTCTGGGAATCGAACCCACAGCCCTGGGATCTCCGGGAATCGAACCCGCACTCCACCAACACAACAATTAAAGAACACATAGAGAGCATATAATATGCTTAACTACAACTTCACCCGAGTCTAGTGCCAACAATTACCAAGAAGTTCAAGTAAGACAATTAGGCGATTAGACAGTTAATTCCTAGCTAATCATGGTTTTCTAACTAATACCAGGTAAAAGTAACGATTTAATCACCTAAGAGCAGGAATATCACTAATCGGACAATTCGAGTATAGTGTGTTACAACAACCAACGCATGTACACGCCCGTCACCTCGCGTAAAAGGCATTTAAACTATCACATAATATCCTAGGGGTGAAATTTCCAGCACACGAGGTTAGACAAGCCACTTACCTCGACTCCGGTACAAAACCGCTAAGAGACAACTCTCTTGACGCGAATGTCGGCCTCCACAGGTGTAGTATCTAAAAAAATCAATAGAATCACATCAAAATAGGCCAATTGGGCATTACCCAATCAAAACAATTAAAAATACACCAAAACCCAAAAGTTGCCAAAACTCGACTTTCGGTAAGTTTCTCGAAAAATTACGAAAGTTATATATTCGGAACCCTCGTCTCAATACGAGTCTAAGCATATAAAGTTTACTAAATTCGGACTCCATTTACCCATTCAAACCCTTGATTTTCTAAAGTTCAAGCCTAGGGTGAAAACCCCCATTAAATACCCCAAATTCCTCCATTTTCATGAAAAACTTGCATAATATTATCAACAACAATCATAATTTGAGTCCATGATTGATTACCTGGAGAAACCCCTCGAATTCTCCTTCAAAATCGCCCAAATCACCCCTTAAGCCGAGCCCTCAATGTTTGGAAATGTTTCTGAAATTTCTAACTTCTTATATAATTAAACCCTCTGCGATTTTCGCTTCTGCGGACTTTTTTCGCCTCTGCGGAACCGCTTCCGCGACCATTTGGTCGCTTCTGCGGAACCCCAGGCCTGGCTGGCCCAATCCGCTTCTGCGAGCCCAGGGCCGCTTCCGCGAGGCCGCTCCTGCGGACAAACGTCCGCTCCTACCAATAGGAGTCCGCTTCTGCGGACTCGCCTAAGCGAAGACGTATCCGCTTCTGCGAAATTCCCCAATCCATCTCCTGACCGCTTCTGTGGTCCCATCCTTGCACCCGCGATGCCGATTATGCGGACAAAGGACCTTCCCTGTGATCCACTCCGCCTCCGCGCCCCAAATTCCACTTCAGCGAACTCGCCTATGCGGTTCCATTTCCGCAGGGGCGAAAACAACAGAACCAGCACCAAAACCTGCAATTTTCAATGTTTTCTCCCGTTTAACCATCCGAAATCACCCCGAGGCCCCCGGGACCTCATCCAAACACACCAAAAAATCCTAATACCTTATTCGAACTTGTTCCAATCCTCAAAACACGTCTAACAACATCAAAACCCATAATTCACATCGAATTCAAGCCTAAATTTCTTAAAACTTTCCGAATTACACATTCGATCTAAAACCCGACCAAACGACGTCCGAATGACCTGAAAATTTGCGGACATATCCAAAATCACATAAAGAAGCTACAGAAATTGTCGGAATTCCATTCCGACCCCCGGATCAAAATCGCAACTATCGTTCGGATTCGCAAAAATTTCAAACTTCGGCATTTCAAGCTTAATTCTACACCGGTCATCACAAAAATATTTCGGACACACTCCTAAGTCCCAAATCACCTAACGAAGCTATCCGAACCATATGATTTGCATTTCGAGTCTGATATCAAAATTTCCACTTCCGGTCAAATATTCTCAAAAACCTTCAATTTTCAATCTTTAGCCAAACGACTCCAAAATGACCTACGGACCTCCGAATTCACTTCTGATTGCGCACCCAAATCCAGAATAACCATACGGAGCTACTCCCAATCTTAGAATCCCAAATGGAATTCAATAACACTAAAATGTATTTGAAGCCAAACTGATGCAATTTCTTCTAAAATGCTATCTTCCATAATATGCGTCAAAACGCTCCCGGGTTATCCAAAACCCGATCCGGGCATACACCCAAGTCCGAAATCATCATATGAACCTGTTGAAACCTTCAGATCCCAATTTCGAGGTCGTATACTCAAAATTCCAATCCTAGTTCATTTCTTCAATTTTAAGCTTCGGAAATGAGAATTTTCATTTAAATTTGACTCCAAACTTCTTGAATTTTGATTCTGACTATACACACAAGTCAATATACCTGAGATGAAGCTGCTCAAGGCCTCAAACTGCTGAATGACGCGCCGTAGCTCAAAACGACCGGTTGGGTCGTTACAATCCCCCCCACTTAAACATACATTCGTCCTCGAACGTGCTGAGAACTACACTGAAGTAGTCTGAAATCACTGGTTTAACATCTCATGCAACTTCCTCTGCTTCCACAATTCATTTGAGTACATTAGCTCGATAACTCTATAGATATAGTCCTTTATTCGAGTAAATAAGCCATTAGACCCAATTCCAACTTCCGAAATTTCCTGCCTAGCATGTTTCCATCATACGACCACCATATCAATCTTCACACGCTGTACCCATACATGACTGCATAACTTTGCTGAATTCACACTTTGCATCACTTTACTCATGGGACCACAATAATATTCTTTAAATATAATAGTCAAAATTCCACAAATCTGATGCTTTCATTGCATCTCATGACCTACATAGGTCTTTCTCTAGCTTTTACAACACCGATACGACGGAGGAGATGTGCCGGAATTCATATTTAGTTGCCAAGTCAACAAATCATTTAGTCTATACTTTTGACAAGAGCCATTACCTCATTCCGAACTAAACAATGGTCTTAGCCCCATAATTTATTTCATATGCTCAGATTACACTGATCTCGAATTCAATGATCTCACTTACGAATTATCCAGGCATTAAGCCACCTCATATATAATCAAAAGCCGCATATGATGCCCCAATATGCCAATAGGGTACTAATTCGAACGCGACACAAAAAGCGAAAATGAACTCTGGAAGGAATTACAAATCCCTCGCACTAATATAGGCTTTCCTTAGAAAACAGAAAGCAAAGCATGGAAAATAGCATATATAAAACTATACTCAACATCAAACTATTGCAGCGTGAAACCCGATCCAGATAACATACCCGTGGCGGCATGCCACCCGATCCACACATAGATCTCACCTAAAGAGATGCACATCGAACCAAATTTGCTCATTACAACAAAATACTGAGTATCGGTCATAAGCATGCTAGGTGGATGATAATATCTCTGAGAGACATATAGCGTTATAAGCTACAAAACTCAAGCATAACTAAGGTGCAATGTATAATCTGAATTTCAAGAGCCAAAATGCTCATATAACGTCATTCCTACGCAGGTTCTCAACATATACCAATTTCTCAAGTCGTCTCACCATGCACACGGCGTAATGCATCACAACGCAAAATATCTGACAATGAAACATCAACATAACTACTCCTCCAAGAGGATCGCGCGCATTACTAAAATGAACACATCTGACTTGATATAGAGCCATTATTCACATTAAATCTATCCATCGACTTCAAGCCGATTCTGTTCACACTGAACTAGTCCGATAACCTTTCAAAGGTCCATAATAACTTCCAGTTTCTTCATAAAACACCAGAACAACCATCACAATCGGAGTAATCCTCCCCAGTTCACAACCCAATATGCCAAGTGCCCTCCGGACATGAATCTTTAATTTAACGATACCATCACAAACTTCATACTTAGTTTAAATTTCTAATTAATCAAGTGACTACATGCCACACTTATAAAATCTTCCTGTGGGAAAAGTAACACCCACCCTCTTCCGAAATAGTAAACCGGTTCGCACATTCAAACCACCGGCTGCACCTCACGTGCTGATATACGATAGACGCGATTTCCATCACAAATCTACAACCTCCGATGGACTAATACTTCGTCATATAAAACATTTCATTTTAACTCACTTCAGGAGAACTATAGCAACATACAGGCGAATTCTCATAACCATCGAATATGCAAATATATATTCTGTCCAATTGAATTATATTATTTTGTGAACTCGGCTATGTTTATACTCAACTCGAGTTTTAAATGATATTTAAAATGCCAATAAGCTGAGCTCTATTGTTTTACTGAAGCCCAAGAGGCTTGTGATTATTCTGGACTGATTGAGGCCGAAGGCCATCTATGAGGATATGTTGAGTGATGTGAGGAGGCTTTCAGGCCTCGAGTATTATGTGAGGAGGCTTTCAGGCCTCAAGTATTATGTGATGAGGCTCTCAGACCTCGTGTGTGATGTGTGAAGGCTTTTAGGCCTATTGATATAGCGCTTGGGCTGTAGGAGCCCCTCCGGAGTCTGTACACACCCCCAGTGAGCGCAGGGTACCCAGGTGAGTTGGAAGTGGGCCTGAGAGGCCGTTGTTTGTGTCTGATGAGTTGGGAGTGAGCCCGAGGGGCTGTTGTTGTGACTGGTGAGTTGGGAGTGAGCCCAATGGGCTGTTATGGTGTGCTGGTGAGTTGGGAGTGAGCCCGTGGGGTTGATATTGTATTGAGATTTGATATATATAGCCTGAGGGGCAAACTTTTGATTATTTCTTAATTGTTGAAATGGTTGTTACCACTGTTTTAAAAAGAGAATTATCCGATACCTTATGATTTTTATTTAATGATAGACTTTACTGTTTAAGATAGCATTATATTTCAGATATTTTTATAAAGGATTTTCTCGGAACTACTGATTCTCGTAAAAGGATTGTACTGTCCTTTATAGCATGATGGAGTGCTCCTACGTGATTTCTTGTCTCTTAGAATTATTTACTTTTATTACCACTGAGTTGAAAGTACTCACTCTACTCCCTGCACCTCGTTTGCAGATGCAGGTATTTGTTACCCGGTAGCGGGTTTGAGCTGATTGGAGATTTGCTACTGTAGCTGAGCGAGGTGACCGCCAGCGTCCGCGGCACCGGATTGTTTTTACCATTTTTACTATAAAAATTATGTATTGTACACTACTGGTCTTGTAAATGTATTTGGGCTCCTTTAGATGCTCATGACTTGTGACACCCCGGTCGGGTTGTATTGGGATAAAATTGAAAGTTTTAATGCCAGTGAGTTATATTTTCTATTCATTTATATTTGATAGTTGTTAAAGAGATAATTTGGGGTAGTTGGCTGGCCTTGTCTTCACGAGAGGCGCCATCACGACCGGGTATGGAATTTGGGTCGTGACAATAAGTCCGTTGGACTAATACGATTGTAGTAATAAGAACTTCCATTTATATATCGTATGGGGAGTAATGTCTTACGTTCATACTAGGACGGGGAATTAGATAACTCAGTAATGTAATACTCAGTTAGTGGTATTATATATCAACATGTTGAGTCAATTGTTTGCCTATTTATGACTTATTATCAATACGACAACCACATAGACTACGGTAAATTATGTAAGTCTATTGTTGATGGGACTACGAATAAACATTTGGTAATATCTAATTCAGACATGATATAGGGAGTAACTATTTGTATTAGCCGAAGTAGATCGTATGAACATCAATATTCTATTATCGTATAATATTAATAGGTATTAGACGGGTATCAATCATTGTTAAGTCACTTCTCGGACAGCAACCACGATATTAGTCCATTATATAACGTAAAATATAATGACTTATCCCATTAGTTATACGACAATTTGATCCAATAAAAATTGTCGTGTATTAGATATAATTCATAGTCCATTTACATATTTATTGATATGTAAATCACTGAACTCGTATATAATTTAGGACAAATCATTGTTATGTCACTTAATTTAGATATATAAGTGAAATATGCATTGTACTATCATTGTAATTATGGGATAAACTGTATGGTTAAGTTAGATTCATATAATATAAGTGACATTAAGAGTATGGACTACAATTATATATCCAAATTAATTTTTTAAAGAAATGACAAATTAATACCTATTGCAATGGAGTATTACACGGGGGTCGACAACCACATACTAGGACGCATCGGCCTACGACAACCACATAAGTCTATTTGACTAATACGATTGTAATCATAACAGATTGGGAGTAATGTAATACGATTGTAGTAGGACGCATCGGCCTACGACAACCACATAAGTCCATTTGACTAATACGATTTTAGTAATAGGACCTTCCGTTTATATATCGTAGTTGTTATTTAGTAATTGACCGTGATTGAAGATGATTTCATTCATATACTAGGACGCATCGGCCTACGACAACCACATACACTACAAGAAAAAATGCCTTTAAGGAAGGGACATCTGGTCCCTAAAAGACCAAATCCGGTTCCTAAAAGAGAAATAACGATGGGCCACAGCTGGTCGCAACCCGTCGTAATAGCTTCCGCCGCTAAAAGTCAATAGCGACGGGTCAAGAAAACTTGTCGTTAATTGATTTAGAGACGGGCAAAACCGCTGGTCGTAAATTAGTTTTAGAGTCTGCGCATCTCATCCCTAAAGGCGATGACAATTATACATATTACCTTCGCTATAGCGTTTTAGCGACCAACCTCCAACTGGTCCTAGATTATCTTTTAGAGATGGGCAGACAATATGGTCATAAAATACTTTTAAAGATAGACAGCAAATCTGGTCGTAAGAAATAAATGCATTCCAATCGTCACACCATTATATTTTAGCGACCAACCTTTAACTGGTCTCCTTTAGAGACAAGGTCCCTGTTGGTGTATTTTGGGGACAATATTTTTGGTCCCTTATTGACCATGAGTAGTTCTAAAGCTCAATACCACCAAAAGTTATTTTTATCAATAAATATCAAATTGTTATATAAAAATGTAAATATAAAAATATAATATATCAAGTTAACTTCCCATGATGATGTTAATTAGTTTTAATATTTGCTCAATACCTTAACAACAAAATAAAGTTAGCTAACATCCTGAGCTAGACTATGATATCAAGTTTTGCATAACAGTCCTAGCAAAATAATAATGAACTTGTACATCTTCTAAACTTGCATCTTCTAAACTTGCATCTTGACTTGTAGCTTCAATCTTCAAAACCTGTAAGTACAAAAGTTTAAAAAAAGACAAATAACTATTGATAAATAATATAATTAAGGGGTATTTGCAGCCTTAATTGCATCCTCTGCAAGCACGCTACAATGAAGTTTAACAGGTGGAAGGGAAAGATGTTTCGCAATTTCCTACAGTAAAGTCAAATATCTTCCAGAATACATCTCACAGCCTAGAAAAAATGTAGACTACCAAAAAACATTCTAGCAGGTTGCACAGACATCAACATGTTCTTAAGAATGAAAAATGCAGACTACCAATTTAAAGATGAACTGCAAATGAAATACAAACTAGAAGACAAAAAAAATTCAGATTAAATGATGAGCAAACATTATAGATGAGACTCCAATACACAGTAGTTTCACATTTGAAGCAGAAACAAAACCTGATACACTTCTCTTCCCCAGAGGTCGCATGTCGTCAAAATGCTCCATCCTATTTAAGAAACAAAATTCAGAATGAGGGGATTACATACTCTTTGTCAATGCATGGCAAGATGACACCAATAACAATGGAATAAGATGGATCCTTTTTCATTTTAAAGTTGCTGATTCATTCTTTATGCTCACTTTCTAATAGGTTGTGCTTTCTATTAGCATCTGTTGTGACATTTGAACTTGTTTGTATGACCCACAGCCCAGATCAAGAATATAGTTTCTGTATATGATTGGAGGGATCTTAGAATCGGGGACAGTAACTGTTTGTGCTTTTTTAATGTTTGGTTCTTGGTACCTTACGGTAGTATCTGCTCAGCACTATAGTTATGATTTAAGCCTATCAACCTCGGTTAGAAGGCCATCCCGCTTGGATCTCGTGGCGCTAAAGCTAATATCAAGATCACAGACAATGGTTATATGAACCTTAATATGTTCCATGATTCTCTAATATCTATCTTCCATGTAGGCATGCTTCTCTAACACCAGTAGCCTCTTCATCATTGAAATTCAAGTACAATGAGGCAACAAAGGCTAAATACATGTGCCCTTGTATTACTGGAGCATAACTCTATGTTTTTCCTTTTTCCATTTTTCTCTGCAGAATACAAGCATTACTACAGACTATGATATCAAGTTTCGAATGCGAAGAAACAGCACAACTTGGAGCGAAGAAACAACACAACTTGGAACTGTTGCAAATTAAGTTATTCAACAAACCAACTTGCCCATCGGAACTATGTGAAGTAGAAGAAGAAATTGCAAGAGAGTGTCCAAGGACTACCTCTCCTGGTGATTTTGGTAGCTGGTGTTTTGACAAAGAAAGAAAAAAACAAGGAAAGTTGGAGAAAAATTGCAGAAAGTATTAATTCAGATACTGACATTAGTGCCAAGTGGCTAGATATAATAGAATTGAGCTACATGCACTTGCCAAGAGGGATAGTTTCAGATATCTTGGATCGATGATTCAGGGGGACGGAGAGATAGACGGGGATGTCACTCACCGTATTGGGGCGGGGTGATTGAAGTGGAAGCTTGCATCAGGAGTCTTGTGTGACAAGAAATTACCACAGAAACTCAAGGGGAAGTTTTATAGAGCTGTGGTTAGACCTACCATGTTGTATGGGATGGAGTGTTGGCCGGTGAAGAAATCTCATGTTCAGAGGATGAAGCTTGCAGAGATGAGGATGTTTAGGTGGATGTGCTGGCTCACCAAGTAAGATAAGATTACGAATAAAGTTATTCGGGAGAAGGTAGGGGTGGCCCTAGTAGATGAGAAGATGCGAGAGGCGAGGCTCCGGTGGTTCGGGCATGTGCAGAGGAGAAGCCCCGATGCCCCGGTGAGGAGTTGTGAGCGGCTAGCGGTGGTCGGTGTGAGGCGAGGCAGAGGGAGGCCTAAGAGATACTGGGGAGAGGTAATTAGGCAGGACATGGCCAGGATACAGATTTTCGAAGACATGACCCATGATAGGAAAGTCTGGAGGTCTAGTATCAGGGTTGTAGGATAAGGGCTTCTAGATTTTTCGTACTCCTTTCCAGGGGTTGGGTAAGGCGTGGTAGGGCTATCCATAGATGATTCGTGTATTGGTTTGTGTCCTCTTATGGTAGTCATTTCTGGTAGTTACTGTTTTAATATTATTGCATGTCAGTTTATTTATGGTACTTATGACTCTTATGTTTAGATAATTATTTATGCGATTTATGCTGGAGTAACTAATGCTGTTTGTGTTTCTGTTTTTGTTTTCCTTCTCTTCCCGGCGCCGAGGGTCGATCGGAAACAACCTATCTTCCCTTTCGGGTAGGGGTAATGCCTGTCTACATATTACCCTCCCCAGACCCCACTTTGTTGGAATATACTAGGTTGTTATTGTTGTTGTTGTTGTTGTTGTTGTTGCACTTGCCAGATCACCTCAAGCCCTGCCTTCTCTATTTTGCATCATTTCGTGAGGATAAAGAAATTCCAATCTCAAAGTTGGCGTGGTTGTGGAATATCGAGAGATTTGCTGCAAACACAGAGGCAAAGAGTGTAGAGCTTGTAGCAGAAGCTGCTGTAACAGAGTTTAACACATATTTTAACAAGCCTGTTGTAAGAGTTCTACAAATGGAATGTCCTGTGTCGAATTAAGAAGCTTCTGCAAGAGGAAAAAGAGGCAAGCTCATTCAGGAGCGGCTGCAAGCCATATGACAAGATCAGAGCAGTGATTGATTCACTGAGAGAAGCAGATATATGCTACTTGAGCTTCTTTTGCAACTGTAAAGTAATCTCATAAATTCGTAGAGTAAATAGCTTTGTCACGACCCAAACCCCGGTCGTGATGGCGTCTAACACAATTCTAGGCAAGCCCGACCATATTACCTCTTAACCTAGCCAATTATTAATTCCAATTAATCAAATTAAACATAAACAGCACGTGATCATATCAAATGATAAGCGTGATAGTACAAGCATACAAAAATATGGTCCCAACATATCGTGCTGTCACGAGACTGAGCCTCTACAGAATAACATACTAATACAAACAAGTCTAGGCAAAACGAAGACAACAAGATGATAAGGAAGGAGAAAACAGGCTCTGCGGACGCTGGCAGCTACCTCGCAGTCTCCGTCAAAAAGTAGATGATGATCAGCAGCTACAACAACTCAACTGCTCTCGGGTACCTGTGAATCTGCACAAAAACATGCAGGGGAGTGGGGTGAGTATATTTCAACTCAGTGAGTAATAATAATAAGCAATAACTGAAAGTAAGAACTCCTGTGCTATCACTAAACAGTTCTAAGGCAACCCCCACAGGTTAGTCATCACTATAATGAGTACTCCGATATCCAGTCCACATCTATCTCATCTAGGTCCCACACTTACCACATCCTCACTCGTACCACTACAGTATACAGCCATCTCAATATATAGAGACTTATACATATGTCTATAACATATAAATCTTTCAGTATATATATGAATATGAATAAGTATAATGTTGCGGCGTGCAGCCCGCTCCAATACATATACCGCTGCGGCGCGCAGCCCGCTCCATTTAACGTCGACGACGCTCACTGGGGGTGTATACAGACTTCGGAGGGGCTCCCTAGGCCCAAGCACTATAATACTGCGGCGTGCAGCACGATCCACACAAATATTACTGCGGCGTGCAGTCCGATCCAATATATATATGTATATATATCTATGCTGCTACGGTGCGCAGCCCGATCCCATAATATACACCATCGCTCACTGAGAATGTGTGCAGACTCAGACTCCCAAGCGCAATAATACCGCAGCGTGCAGTCCGTCCCACATGTATATTACTGCGGCGTGCAGTCCGTCCCACATGTATATTACATGTATATTACTGCGGCATGCAGTCCGTCCCACATGTATATTACTGCGGCGTGCAGTCCGTCCCACATGTATATTAGATGTATATTACTGCGGCGTGCAGCCCGATCCAATATAGGTATATATAATACCTCATAAAGGGTCCTCGACCCTATCCCAGTCAATATATACTTGGCCTCTCAGGCCCAATACAATATATCACAGTGGGTCCTTGACCCTGTCTCAGTCAATATAGACTTGGCCTTTCAGGCCCACTCAACTAGAACAGGGAATTCCACCCTAGATAATCTCTCTCAAGGTACACATCTAGTACGGGCTCGTGTTATGCTATACAGCTATAGCTACGGCTGAGTGTATGTTTCCAACATGATATAAGGGTCACCTAGCTCTATAGGTTCCCTAATGCTCTACAGATCGGCAAAAGGCCCAAAACATGGCTATCAGCCCAATTGCACAGTTATAATCTTATTATCAGTCATAACACACAGTATACTATTAGTCGGGAAGGACCAAGTCCAAGTCCCCAATAACAATGTCACCACGCTCGTCACAAGACGCGTGTCTCATCTCAACATAGCACTGTGAAGTGCTAGTACGGGGTTTAAAACCCTCAGTACATTAGTTACTATCACCACTCACCTCGAACCGGTAGAAGCCTTAATCCGCCTTGCGCTTGCCTCGCAATTCAATCTCCTCGGATGCCAAATTTGTTCAAAATCAATGATAATACATCAATATATGCCAAATTTACGCAACTCATTCGAAATAACCCAAATTGCATCACAACCCGCGAAGTTGTCAAAACCCGAAAAATTATAAAAGTTACAAATTTACGCAACTCATTTTGGTGTGCTTCTCGAAAAATTATAAAAGTTACATATTCGGAACCCTCGTCTCAATACGAGTTTAGGCATATAAAATTTACCAAATTCGGACTCCATTTGCCCGCTCAAATCGGTATTTTTCTACAATTTAGGCCTAGGGCTTAAACCCACCTATAAACCTTCATTTTCATAGAAGTAATCCATGATTTCATGATAAAAGCGCGTAATTAAACCACGAAACTTACCTCCGACAATATCCCGATGATCTCCCAGCTATTTCCCTTCACTTCCACTCTCTAGGCTTCAAAATTGGGGGGTTTTGCAAATGAACCCATATGTGAAATATTCTGAAATTTAAGTCTGTGCCAGGCCGAATTACTCTACGCGTTCGCGATGCCCAGCTCCGGATTAACCTTCGCGAACGCGACCTCACCAACGCGTTCGCGATGAACCAGCTCCCAGCTGCCTGATTTTCCTTCTACGTGTTCATGATAGCCTTCACGCGAACACGATGCACACCTTCAAACACCTACGCGAACGCGACCCCCTGAACGCGATCGCGAAGCTCAAAAATCCTGGCCTACGCGAACGCGATACCCAGTCTCGCGATCGCGATGCTTGACTCGCGTGGCCTTCGCGAACGCGGCCCATGCCAAGTGAACGCGAAGGCTTGGATTTTTGCCCCGTGATCTACAATTTGGGATGAATATAGGCTGGGTTCCTGGAGCTAAGTCGATATAGAAATCAATATCACGATCCGGAGGCATGCCAGGAAGATCAGAAGGAAAAACATCAGCGAACTCTCGGATTACTGGCACTGAATCAATCGACAGAGACTTTGCAGTAGTGTCTCGAACATAAGCTAAGTAGGCTAGACGCCCCTTCACAACCATGCGTTGAATCTATACGATGCAATGTATGTTGTATATATGATATATTAATGTTATATCCGTGACCATATCAATTGTAATACGTGACCATATCAATATGATAACCTAATGATAACTTAATATGAACGATTGGATATATCTATAGGCAGAGGCGGATTTAGGGGGGCGCAAGGGTGTTCACCCGAACACCCTTCGCCGAAAAATTACACTGTATATATAAGGTAAAATCTATTTTTTACCTCTATATATTATGTTTTTTGAACACCCTTAACACTATTCAAAAGTGTAGTTTAGTGGTTAAGGGTGTTCAAAATTTATATAAGGTCATGAGTTCAATTCTCACTAGCTACAAAATATTTTTTTGAACACCCTTCATGAAGGTTCTGGCTCTGCCACTGTCTATAGGTACCTATAATACATAATATAATTAGATACCATAATTATTATTAAGTATCTAATTAAGTTATAATAAATATATGTATTAATTATTAATACATATAATGATATTAAAATAATCTATATTAAGTAATTATACTAATTAATTAAGTTATGCTATTGTAATACGAACATTAATATTGGTAATAACTCGTAGTAATAATATATTAACATGGTCACATAGTAATAATATATATCCACAATGATTATAATACGACATAATATGACTTATAATAATAAAATATAATACGATCATAATATTCATAAGGAGGGGATATGAATAGTAATTGATATTACGATTTGATCAATAACTATTAGAGCTACATATATCGTGAGTCCAACGATTAGTCATAATATATTCATAACATAGTATATTATTGGGTAATATATACGTATCATATTAGTATGAATATGATAGGAATTTTAAATCGTATACGGATAAAATGTGTATGATCGTTGATTCCTAAATTATCGTATTATGTGTGTTGACCATGAATGTCATTGCACAATATAACTAAGATATTGTGCAATAATGCGTAGTATGAATATAATATGGGATTAGTTCATAACTATGAATTACTACGTATAAGTCACATTGTAATATTAATGGATAATTACTATGTCTTATATTAAATGAATAAAAAAACACATTAATATCGTAATAAATTTTGACTAAGATTTTATACGAACAAATTTGACTAGCTATAATACGTTTATATTATGATATGAATAAATGGACTATTACTATATACCAACGGAAATATATCGTATTGATATATACGACGTCCCTAAACCCTTATTTATAATCTGAGGTAATATTATGATCAATAGAGTAATGTTATCGTAAATTGATAGTCAATATTATAAATTGATATTACCTCATTTGATATATTATTATTGTCACGACCCGGATTTCCCACCATCAGGGTCATGATGGCGCCTACTAATGGAAGCTAGGCAAGCCAAATATTAATTACTCCTCCATTAATTACCGAATTCTTATTAAGACATTAAAATTTCAAAACATATAAATTAAAGCAGAATAATCAAACTTAGCGGAAGACTTAGTCAAATATGATAAGGAAAACCCAAACATGATACACTACCCAAGACCGGTGTCACAATACTCACGAACTTCTAAGAATAATACACATAATTGTCTGAAAGAAATACAAGCTGTTTATCTCGATTACATGAGATAACAGAATGAAAAGCATAGATAGAAGAAACAACGGGTCCTGCGGACGCCCGCAAGGCTACCTCGTAGTCTCAGTAGTCGGAAAATCCACAAGTCGCTACTGCCGCTGCTGCTGTCCGTAACCTGTATCTGCGCAAAAAGAGCGCAGAGTGTAGTATCAGCACAACCGACCCCATGTGTCTGGTAAGTGCACGGCCTATCCCGACGAACTAGTGACGAGGCTAAGGCCGGTCACCATATAAACATATATATACATATATATATATATATATATATATATATATATATATATATATATATATATATATATATATATATATATATATATATATATATATATATATATATATATATATACAATACAATTATAAGGAAAGACTCTGCTCTGAAATAACAATCAATAACTCGTGATATCCAGCATAATCTAATCAACAGAATAAATCTTACTTTCATGTCTCAATTCCTCTCTCATTTCATATCTCGTGGTAGGCGTACCACCCGCTCCCAACTATCACAGTAACTACATCTTGTGGTAGGCGTACCACTCGCTCCCAACTATATCAATAGGCTACCGGCAACTATGGCCAATGCCAAGATTTAAATCACTTTGTGGTCGGCATGCCACACGATCCCATTTCTTATTATATAAGTGGTCGGCGCGCCACACGATCCCAATTCATAAATATATAAGTGGTCGGCGCGCCACACGATCCCAATTCATAAATATATATATTACCGGCATTTAGCCAATAATGTCTACATCAATAATATTTATAATTACCGGTTTTAAACCAATAATTGATAATAATTTCAACAATTTATCTCCATTACCGGCATAACACCAATAACTCTTAATCAACAATTTATTCATAACTAAATTCCTATTCCTTCAAGCTAGGATAGAACAAACACTTACCTCGAAAGTTTACGAACGATTCAATCCGTAGCAATGCCTTTTCCTTTCGAATTTGACTCCAATCCAATCGTATCTATACACAATTGATTTAATATCATCAATTATACTTAACAAACTAATTCATTTTGCTAAATATGATTTTTACAACATTCTGCCCGGAATAGTAAAAATCGACCCCGAGCCCACATAATCGAAACTCAAGTTTCGAACCAAAATAAGTTCACCCAATCCTCCATGAGTTCAAATATACAATTTGTTCTTAAGTTCGACTCCAAAACGAGGTCTAGATCGCAAATTCTTTGAAAGCCCTAACTATACCCATTTCTCTAATTTTTCAACCAATTTACACATGTTTAAGCCTAAGAATTTGATTGATGTTGATGAAAAATGAAGTAGACGAGTTAAACAATACTTACCCAATGAACTTTGATGAAGAAATGCCCCAAAGATCGCCTAAGAGCTGTGGAGAAGATAGGATTTTGTGAAAATGGGATAAAATCTCGTAAGTGTTCTGTTTTGGGTATTAATTCACTGGGCGAAAATTTACCCTTCGCGTTCGCGTGCACTGTGTCGCGTTAGCGAAGGGTTGGACAGAAATGGGCATCGCGTTCGCGTGGATACAGTCGCGAACGCGTAGAAGAAATCTGGGGGCTTACAATTGGACCTACGCGAACGCGTGATGCCTTACGCGAACGCGTAGAAGAGGCAGGCCAGGCTCCGCGAACGCGGGAGCGTAGAGGAAAAAGGCTGGGGTCCATGTTGTTGTACGCGAATGCAATCGTATGGACGCGAACGCGTAGAAGGAGAAAGAGAAGCCTTCGCGAACGCGACCAGGTGGACGCGAACGCGAAGAAGGAATATCTGCTGCAGATTTTCTGCAGTTTTTCCAAGTCCAAAACCACCCCGATGCCTATCCGAGCCCTCGAGGCTCCAAACCAAATATGTACACTAACTCAATAACATCATACGAACTTGCTCGAGCGATCAAATCGCCGAAATAACATCAAAATCAATGAATTGAGCCTTAAAACTCAAGAATTCTTTCAAATTTCATAATTTCCAAAACATCCAATTTAAGGCCGAAACACGTCAAACGACGTCCGTTTTCAAGCAAACTTTACAGAAAGCGCTTAACCAACATATATGACCTGTACCGGGCGTCGGAACCAAAATACGAGCCCGATAACAGTACTTTTTAATCAAAATTCAGTTTCATTTTCCTTAAACATTTTCAGGAAAACAATTTAACAGAAAAATTCTTTTACCGGGGTTCTAGACCTCGGATTTCAATTCCGGGCATACGCCCAAGTTCCATATTTTTCTATGGATTTTCTGAGACCGTCAAATCACGGATCCGGGTCCGTTTACCAAAAATGTTGACCAAGGTCAACCATATCATTATTAATATCAAAATTCTTCAACTTTTTCACATATTTCACATATTTCAACATAAAAATTTTCCAGCTTTGTGCCCGGACTGTGCACGCAAATCGAGGCAACTATAAATGAGTTTTTCAAGACCTCAAAAGCTCGAAATGATTAATAAAACAAGTGATGACCCTTTGGGTCGTCACAATCTCCACCTCTAAAATAACTGTTCGTCCTCGAACGGACAAAAGAAAGAAGTACCTGAGTCAGGAAACAAATGTGGGTAGCGGCTCCGCATATCAGACTCGGACTCCCAGGTCGATGCCTCGGGGGCTGACCTCTCCACTAAACACGCACAGAAGGATAACTCTTCGACCTCAACTGTCGAACCTGCCGGTCTAGAATGGCCACCGGCTCCTCCTCGTAGGATAGATCATTGTCCAATTGGACAGTACCGAAGTCTAACACATGTGTGGGATCGTCGTGGTATCTCCGAAGCATAGATACATGAAAAACTGGATGCACGGCTGATAAGCTAGGCGGCAAAGCTAATTTGTAGGCCACCCCTCCCACTCTGTCTAGAATCTCAAATGGACCAATGTACCTAGGGCTGAGCTTGCCCTTCTTCCCGAACCTCATCACGCCCTTCATAGGCGACACTCGGAGCAATACTCGTTCACCAACCATGAAATCTACATCTCGAACCTTACGATCCGCATAAGTCTTCCGCCTGGACTGAGCTGAACGCAATCTCTCCTGAATAGTCTTGACCTTATCCAAGGCCTCCTGAACTAAGTCTATACCCAACAACCGAGCCTCTCATGGTTCAAACCATCCAACTGGTGATCGACATCTCCTACCATACAACGCCTCATACAGAGCCATCTGGATGCTAGACTGGTAACTGTTATTGTAGGCGAACTCTACTAATGGCAGAAACTGGTCCCACGAGCCTCCGAAATCAATAACACAAGCTCGAAGCATGTCCTCTAGAATCTGAATAGTCCTCTCTGACTGGCCATCCGTCTGAGGATGAAATGCTGTACTCAACTGAACCTGGGTGCCTAACTCCCGCTGGACCGCTCTCCGGAACCGCGAGGTAAACTGCGTTCCCCGATCAGAGATAATAGATACTGGCACCCCATGGAGACGAACAATCTCCCTAATGTAAACCTCCGCTAACCTCTCCGACGAGTAGGAGACAGATACTGGAATAAAGTGTGCTGACTTGGTCAACCTATCAACAATGATCCAAATAGCATCAAATTTCCTCCGAGTCAAATGAAGTCCAGTAACGAAGTCCACAGTGATCCGCTCCCATTTCCACTCGGGAATTTCAATCCTCTGGAATACACCACCAGGTCTCTGGTGCTCATATTTCACTTGCTGACAATTTAGACACCGAGCGACATACGCAACGATATCTTTCTTCATTCTGCGCCACCAATAGTGCAGCCGTAAGTCCTGGTACATCTTCGCGGCGCCTGGGTGAATAGAATACCGCGAACTGTGGGCCTCCGCTAAGATTAACTCTGGAATCCCTTCGACATTGGGCACACAAACCCGACCCTGCAATTTTAATACCCCATCATCATCTAGATTTACCTGTGTGGCACCTCCCCGCTGTACTGTATCTCTCAACTCACGCAAATGAGGATCATCAAATTGCCTCTCACGGATACACTTTAATAAAGAAGAACGAGCGACCGTGCAGGCTAACACCCTGCTTGGCTCAGAAATGTCTAATCTCACGAACCGGTAGGCTAAGGCCTGGACATCTATAGCTAATGGTCTCTGACTGACCGGAATATATGCAAGACTACCCATGCTGGCAGACTTTCTACTCAATGCATCGGCCACCACATTGGCCTTACCCGGGTGATATAAAATAGTAACATCATAGTCTTTTAGCAACTCTAGCCACCTTCTCTGCCTCATATTCAACTCTTTCTGGCTTAAACAAATACTGAAGACTCTTATGATCGGTGTATACTTCACATGCTACACCATACAAATAATGCCTCCGGATCTTCAATGCGTGAATAATCGCCGCCAATTCTAGATCATGCACTGGATAGTTCTTCTCATGAATCTTCAACTGCCTCGAAGCATAGGCAATAACTTTGCCATCATGCATTAACACTGCACCAAGCCCAATACGGGAAGCATCACAATAAACGGTATAAGGTCCCGTACCTGTGGGTAAAACCAATACCGGTGTTGTGGTCAAGGTTGTCTTGAGCTTTTGAAAGCTCGCCTCACATTCATCGGACCATTCAAATTGAACACCCTTCTGGGTCAATCTGGTCAGTGGGGTTGCAATAGACGAAAATCCTTCTACGAATCGGCGATAATAACCCGCTAACCCCAAGAAACTCCGAATATTTGTGGCTGATGTCGGTCTAGGCCATCTCTTGACTGCCTCAATTTTCTTCGGATCAACCTGAATACCTGCTGCCGTCACAATATGACCCAGGAATGCAACTGAACTTAGCCAAAATTCACACTTTGAAAATTTTGCATATAGCTGGCTATCTCTCAGAGTCTGCAAGGCCACTCCGAGATGTTGCGCATGCTCCTCCTGACTGCGGGAATATATTAATATGTCATCAATGAAGACTATTACAAACAAGTCTAAATAAGGCCGGAACACCCGATTCATTAATTCCATAAAAGCTGCTGGAGCATTTGTCAACCCAAAAGACATGACCGGAAATTCATAATGTCCATACCGAGTGCGGAACGCTGTCTTAGGGACATCAGATGCCCTAATCTTCAGCTGATGATAGCCAGATCTCAAATCTATCTTTGAAAATACCTTGGCACCCTGAAGCCGGTCAAATAAATCATCAATTCGCGGAAGTGGATATTTATTTTTGATAGTCACCTTGTTTAACTGTCGATAGTCAATGCACATTCTCATCGAACCATCTTTCTTCTTTACAAATAATACAGGTGCACCCCACGGCGAAACACTGGGCCTAATGAAACCCTTTTCAAGTAAATCCTGCAACTGCTCCTTCAATTTTTTTTAACTCTGGCGGAGCCATACGATATGGGGGAATGGAAATGGGCTGAGTGCCTGGAGCCAAATCAATGCAAAAATCAATGTCCCTATCGAGCGGCATACCTGGTAAGTCTGAAGGAAATACTTCAGGAAATTCGCGAACCACAGGCACAGAGTCAATAGAAGGAACCTCAGCACTAGAATCACGGACATAGGCCAAATAAGCCAAGCATCCCTTTCCAACCATACGCCGAGCCTTAACATAAGAAATAACATTGCGGCTAGTATGACCTGAAATTCCTTTCCACTCTATACGAGGCGAATTCGGCAGAGCTAAAGTCACAATCTTGGCATGGCAATCTAAAATAGCATGATATGGAGATAGCCAGTCCATGCCTAGTATAATATCAAAGTCCACCATATTTAGGAGTAATAAATCAGCACGGGTCTCGAGACCCTCAATTACTATAATACATGACCGATGAACTCGATCAACCACAATAAAATCGCCTACTGGTGTAGACACATGAACATGAACACTCAATGGATCACTGGGCTGAATCAAGTACGGTGCAAAATAGGAAGACACGTACGAATATGTAGACCCAGGGTCAAATAATGTTGATGCCTTTCTATCACAAACCAAAATAATACCCGTAATGACGGCATCAGAAGACTCAGCCTCTGGTCTGGCGGGAAGTGCATAACATCGAGGCTGTGCCCCACCACCCTGAGCAGTATCTCTAGGACGATCAGCTGCTGGCTGGTCTCTACCTCTATCGGTCCGAGCTCCACCTCTATGACCTCTACCTCCACCTCTATGTCCTCTACCTCCGCCTCTAGCCGGCTGGGCAGGCTGTGAGGGAACTGGGGCCTGAATCATGGCACGAGAACCCTGCTGGTGAGATCTGTCAGAAGCTCGAGGGCAATACTTTGCAATGTGCCTAAGATCACCGCACGTAAAACAAGCACTCGGCTGCTGAAAATTGCGAAGTGGTAGTGCACTGATAGGCTGCTGATCAGAGTAGCGTGGCTGAGAATTACGATCACCTGAAGCATCATGAGAAACCTGAAGAGCTGACTGATAAGGCCTAGGAGGATGACCTCTATCGTGAGAATCTCTACCTCCAGACGAGGTACCATTGAATCTACCCGAATTACGAGATCTCTTATCTGATCCATGTCCTGCTCCCTGTGACAGAGCCATCTCGATCCGGTGGGCTGCATTAGCCACCTCCTGAAAAGTGATTTTAGTTCCTGCCCCCATAGCCATCTGTAGCCGAATTGGCTGATTCAAGCCATCAATAAACCTCCTCACCCTCTCCCGATCCGTGGGAAGTATGATAATAGCATGACGAGCCAGGTCCACAAACCTAGTCTCGTACTGTGTGACAGACATAGAACCCTGATGAAGACGCTCAAATTGTCTGCGCATAACCTCCCGCTGAGTTGCTGGAAGGAACTTCTCCAAGAATAATTCTGCAAATTGCTCCCAAGTCAAAGATGATGATCCCGCCGGCCTGGATAGACAATAATCTCTCCACCAAGTCTTGGCGGAACCGGATAACCGAAAAGTAGCAAAGTCCACACCATTAGTCTCCACAATACCCATAGTACGGAGAACTTCGTGGCGGCTGTATAGGAAATCCTCTGTGGATCCTCTGAAGGAGTGCCACTAAATGTGGTAGTGAACAGCTTGGTAAACCCGTCCAATCTCCATAACGCGTCAGCAGACATGGCCGCACCATCATTAGACGGAGTCGCAATAATATGCCGAGCTGCCTCAACTGGCTGAATCACAGGAACCTGAGCCTGGGGAATTATTGGCTCCGGAGTGCGCGTAGCAGGAGTCTGATTACCTCCTCCAGCCTGAGAAGTGGCTGGTGCTACCGGTAATAAACCTGCTCTGGTGATATGATCCATAAAACCTGCTATCCGGACCAAAGCATCCTGAAGATCCGGTGAAAACAAAGCTCCTCCTGGGACCTGAGCTGGGCCTACTGGAGCTGCTGGGGCTGGAACTTCCTCCTCGATATGAACCTGAGGTTCTGCCACTCGTGCTGCTACTCGGGGCTGAGCTCTGCCCCTACCTTGTCCTCTAGGACGACCTCGACCTCGGCCTCTACCCCTAGCAGGGAGCTGCCGCTGCTGGGACCTCGGGCTGCTGGTCAGTAGATGAGGATGTACGTGTCCTTACCATCTGCGGAAGAACAGAGTAAAAGTTCAATTAACATTTAAAAGATCAAGTCGCACGACTGGATAGAATAAAGGGAATATTTTCCTAACTCTGCAGCCTCTGGAGGATAAATACAGACGTCTCCGTACCGATCCTTCAGACTCTACTAAGGTTGTTCGTGAGTTGTGAGACCTATGCAACCTAGTGCTCTAATACCAACTTGTCACGACCCGGATTTCCCACCATCGGGGTCATGATAGCGACTACTAGTGGAAGCTAGGTAAGCCAAATATTAATTACTCCTCCATTAATTACCGAATTCTTATTAAGACATTAAAATTTCAAAACATATAAATTAAAGCGGAATAATCAAACTTAGTGGAAGACTTAGTCAAATATGATAAAGAAAACCCAAACATGATACACTACCCAAGACCGGTGTCACAATACTCACGAACTTCTAAGAATAATACACATAATTGTCTGAAAGAAATACAAGCTGTTTATCTCGATTACATGAGATAACAAAATGAAAAGCATAGATAGAAGAAACAACGGGTCCTGCGGATGCCTGCAAGGCCACCTCGTAGTCTCAGTAGTCGGAAAATCCACAAGTCGCTACTGCCGCTGCTGCTGTCCGTAACCTGTATCTGCGCAAAAAGAGCGCAGAGTGTACTATCAGCACAACCGACCCCATGTGCTGGTAAGTGCCTGGCCTATCCCAGCGAACTAGTGACAAGGCTAAGGCCAGTCACCCACATAAACCTGTACAGTTGCAATATATATATATATATATATATATACAATACATTTATAAGGAAAGACTATGCTCTGAAATAACAGTCAATAACTCGTGATATCGAGAATAATCTAATCAACGGAATAAATCTTACTTTCATGTCTCAATTCCTCTTTCATTTCATATCTCGTGGTAGGCGTACCACCCGCTCCCAACTATCACAGTAACTACATCTTGTGGTAGGCGTACCACCCGCTCCCAACTATATCAATAGGCTACCGGCAACTATGGCCAATGCCAAGATTTAAATCACTTTGTGGTCGGCGTGCCACACAATCCCATTTCTTATTATATAAGTGGTCGGCGCGCCACACGATCCCAATTCATAAATATATAAGTGGTCGGCGCCACACGATCCCAATTCATAAATATATATATTACCGGCATTTAGCCAATAATCTCTACATCAACAATATTTATAATTACCGGTTTTAAACCAATAATTGATAATAATTTCAACAATTTATCTCCATTACCGGTATAACACCAATAACTCTTAATCAACAATTTATTCATAACTAAATTCCTATTCCTTCAAGCTAGGATAGAACAAACACTTACCTCGAAAGTTTACGAACGATTCAATCCGTAGCAATGCCTTTTCCTTTCGAATTTGACTCCAATCCAATCGTATCTATACACAACAACAACAACAACAACAACCCAGTATAATCCCACTTAGTGGGGTCTGGGGAGGGTAGTGTGTACGCAGACCTTACCCCTACCCTGGGGTAGAGAATCTGTTTCCAAATAGACCCCGGCATCCTTCCCTCCAAGAACTTCCCACCTTGCTCTTGGGGAGACTCGAACTCACAACCTCTCGGTTGGAAGTGGGGGTTGCTTACCATCAGAGCAACCCCTCTTGTCAATCGTATCTATACACAATTGATTTAATATCATCAATTCTACTTAACAAACTAATTCATTTTGCGAAATATGATTTTTACAACATTCTGCCCGGAATAGTAAAAATCGACCCCGAGCCCACATAATCGAAACTCAAGTTTCGAACCAAAATAAGTTCACCCAATCCTCCATGAGTTCAAATATACAATTTGTTCTTAAGTTCGACTCCAAAACGAGGTCTAGATCGCAAATTCTTTGAAAGCCCTAACTATACCCATTTCTCTAATTTTTCAACCAATTTACACATGTTTAAGCCTAAGAATTTGATTGATGTTGATGAAAAATGAAGAAGACGAGTTAAACAATACTTACCCAATGAACTTTGATGAAGAAATGCCCCAAAGATCGCCTAAGAGTTGTGGAGAAGAAAGGATTTTGTGAAAATGGGATAAAATCCCGTAAGTGTTCTGTTTTGGGTATTTAATTCACTGGGCGGAAATTTACCCTTCGCGTTCGCGTGCACTGTGTCGCGTTCGCGAAGGGTTGGACAGAAATGGGCATCGCGTTCGCGTGGACACGGTCGCGAACGCGTAGAAGAAATCTGGGGGCTTACAATTTGGCCTACGCGAACGCGTGATGCCTTACGCGAACGCGTAGAAGAGGCAGGCCAGGCTCCGCGAACGCGGGAGCCTTCACGCGAACGCGTAGAGGAAAAAGGCTGGGGTCCATGTTGTTGTACGCGAACGTGATCGTATGGACGCGAACGCGTAGAAGGGGAAAGAGAAGCCTTCGCGAACGCGACCAGGTGGACGCGAACGCGAAGAAGGAATGTCTGCTGTAGATTTTCTGCAGTTTTCCAAGTCCAAAACCACCCCGATGCCTATCCGAAACTCACCCGAGCCCTCGAGGCTCCAAACCAAATATGTACACTAACTCAATAACATCATACGGACTTCCTCGAGCGATCAAATTGCCGAAATAACATCAAAATCAATGAATTGAGCCTTAAAACTCAAGAATTCTTTCAAATTTCATAATTTCCAAAACATCCAATTTAAGGCCGAAACACGTCAAACGATGTCCGTTTTCAACCAAACTTTACAGAAAGCGCTTAACCAACATATATGACCTGTACCGGGCGTCGGAACCAAAATACGTGCCCGATAACAGTACTTTTTAATCAAAATTCAGTTTTATTTTTCTTAAACATTTTTAGAAAACAATTTAACAGAAAAATTCTTTTACCGGGGTTCTAGACCTCGGATTTCAATTCCGGGCATACGCCCAAGTTCCATATTTTTCTACGGATTTTCTGAGACCGTCAAATCACAGATCCGGGTCCGTTTACCAAAAATGTTGACCAAAGTCATCTATATCAATATTAATATCAAAATTCTTCAACTTTTTCACATATTTCACATATTTAAACATAAAAATTTTCCAGCTTTGTGCCCGGACTGTACACACAAATCGAAGCAACTATAAATGAGGTTTTCAAGACCTCAAAAGCTCGAAATGATTAATAAAACAAGTGATGACCATTTGGGTCATCACAGTTATATTATATTATAAAATAATGTACTGGGACTTATAATACTAGATGTATAATATACTCTTACAAGCATATAACATATATACTTACGATGGACTAACATTACTTAAGTAGGATTATGAACAATTACTTTTTTACATTGTATATTAGTTTACAATACCGATTCTATGGCGAAAATTATTATCAATATATATCAACCCTAATATATAGTATTAATTGATATAACGATTACAATTACAATTATAATTGTTATAATATCTATGTATTATACGTATATACGATTAAATAAGATATCATATACTAAGTCCATATAGTATCCTATAATCCCATCGTGGTGCTCATTACTTTGTTGCATATTACTATGATACTGTTATAAAAATATTATCCACGTAAGGTAATATTGTGTAATCTTATCCGATAAGATAAGTGTATTGGGAAAAAAAAATTTTATGACGTGGCAAAATACGTGGAATATCAAACAAGGAATTTTATTATTTTGAGGAGGAGATACGAAGAAATAAAATGAGCACGGGGTGAAATTTAATTAAGAAGGCCCGTACCTGATTAAGAAGTCCTGTACCTATTTAGAACAGGTAAGAACGTAATTATAGAGATGAAGAATATTAACGGAAAATAAACACGAGCTTCGTATCTATTCAAAACATCCGGAAGCAACGAGTCAAAAAGCATTTGAAGCATGGATCTGAAGGCATAAAGGAGTCTAAATTCAATCATTAAATACCTTATACGTTAGAGGATCAACATTTATTGATAATGATCGTGTAACAACCTATTTAATGTCATTTATTGCTCATTAAAACTTACGTTTTATTCCTCCCTCTAGAGTCAGCTATAAGAGGAGGAAGTTAAACCCATTGTAAGGATCATCAATCACTGAAATACAATCTTACTGTTTATTCTAATTATTGAAAGCCTATCACATTTTTTCGGTCTCTTAATTATCAATAACCCGATTTTTCTATTATTTTTTTAGTTTTAATCGAAGTTCAATATTTTGGTTAAACAAATTGGTTCCGTTACCGGAAATCTGATAATCGATTCTTTTTAGAACTTATACGTTTCGTTTATCGTAAACATCATGTCACACGATACATTGAATGTTAACAGCGGCGGAGAGGATATCTATGGAATAACATATACAACTTCACAGAAAATTTCAAAAGTGGTTATCACGTATGGGAAGCGAGTACTCCAAACCTTGGAGGATGAAAGTATGATTTTTGATGATGCAGACACCGAAGGAATGATCACTCCACACAACGACGCATTGGTTATATCTTTACTCGTGCACGATACTGATGTGAGGCGAGTATTAGTCGATCCGGGAAGCTCTGTCAACATCATCTAGCTAAAAGTGCTACAAGAAATACAAGCTAAAAATATGATGGTACATAAAGCACATATATTATCAGGCTTTGATAATACAAATGTGATAACGATGGGAGAAGTAGTCTTAACAACTTACGCAACGGGGGTTGTTAAAGAAACTAAATTTCAGGTAGTAAATATAGAAATGGCTTATAACCTAATCTTGGGGAGGCCATGGATTCATGATATGGATGTTGTTCCTTCAACTTTACATCAAGTCATCAAATTTCCATCGCCCTGGGGAGTACGACAAATCCGATGGGATCAACTAATAGCCAGGAGTATCAACGTCGTAGCAGGTACAAACTCCAACAAGGCAGTTGAGGGCGATAAAAGTCAAAATTCACTTAAAAAAATAGATTTAAACTCGCGGCCTGATGTTATTCAGGAACCCGAGGATAATGAAAATATCAAAACAACAATTGAAGAGCTCGAAGCAGTAGTCTTATCTAAACAATGGCCCGAGAGAAAAGTTTATGTAGGGGTCAACCTAAAGTCTGATATGCGAGGTACGTTAATTGAATATTTGAAAACTAACGGGGACTGCTTTGGTTGGTCGCATGCTGATATGACAGGTATACCACCGGAAGTAATGACTCATAAACTCAACGTGGATCCAACCTACATTCCAATCAAACAGAAGAAAAGAAAGCAAGGAGCCTTCAAGTATCAAGTAATTCAAGTTGAAGTCCAGAAATTATTACAAATTGGGTAAATTCGAGAGGTAAAGTATCCTGATTGGTTAGCCAACACGGTGGTCGTACCTAAGAAAAATGGTAAGTCGCGAGTTTGTGTAGATTATACTGATCTCAATAAGGCTTGTCCACAATATTCTTTTCCCTTACCTCATATAGATCAGATGATAGACGCCACGGTAGGTCACGAGCTTCTAAGTTTTTTAGATGCATATTCGGGGTACAATCAAATTAAAATGCACCCCGACAATGATCAAAAGACTTCCTTCGTCACTGATCAGGGGACTTACTGCTATGAAGTAATGCACTTTGGTCTTAAAAATGCTGGTGCACCCTATCAAAGGTTAGTCACCAAAATGTTTCAAGAACATTTAGGGAAAAACATGGAAGTATATATAGACGACATGCTTGTTAAAACTCAACACTCCAATGATCACATCTCTCATTTATCTGTTGCATTTGAAATTTTACGTAAGTACAATATGAAACTTAACCCAGAGAAATGTGCATTTGGAGTTGCCTCAGGTAAGTTTTTGGGTTTTCTTGTTTCTAACCGTGGCATTGAGGTGAACCCTTCACAGATTAAAGCAATCGAAGAAATACCCGATATCCTTACAAATAAAAAGGAGGTTCAAAGGTTGACTGGAAGAATCACAACTTTAGGGAGATTTATTTCTAAATCCTCTGAAAAATGTTTAAATTTTTCTCTGCACTAATGAAACAAGATCATTTGGAGTGGAAGAAAGATTGTCAACAAGCTCTTAAAGACTTGAAAACCTACCTATCAAATCCGCCCCTATTCGCAAAACCAAGAGAAGGTGAGAAGCTGTTTATTTATTTTGCAGTCTCAGAAGTAGCGGTAAGTGCTGTTCTAGTTCGTGAAGACCAAGGTAAGCAATCTCCTATTTATTACGTAAGTAAAACTTTATTAGACGCGGAAACCAGGTATCCACGGTTAGAAAAGCGAGCGTTAGCACTAATAGTGGCATCTAGGATGTTAAGACCTTATTTCCAATGTCATCCTATCGTTGTAGTTACGACTTTTCCCCTAAGAACCATTTTACATGAACATGAATTGTCAGGAAGATTAGCAAAATGGGCTATATAATTAAGTGAATATGAAATAATTTATCAACCTAGAACCGCTATCAAATCCCAAGTACTCGCAGATTTTGTAGCTGATTTTAGTCAGGGGATGCATCTAGAGGCAGAAAAAGAACTACAGGTTTTTAACAGTGCAAACCCATGGATTTGGACGTTATTTGCTGATGGCTCATCTAATGTGAAAGGGGCAGGTTTAGGAAATGTTTTAATCCCACCAACAAGAGAAATAATTAGACAAGCTATAAAATGTACTTTTATCACTAATAATGAAGCAGAGTACGAAGCTGTGATTACAGGTTTGGAGTTGGCACTCGAACTCGGCATCAAGCAAATCATAATCAAAAGTGATTCGCAGCTAGTAGTAAATCAAGTGCTGGGGACTTTTGTAGCCAGAGAAACCAGAATGCAGGAATATCTTGAGAAGGTGCGGGAATTAGTGAGACAATTCGAGACTTGGAAGATAACACAAATTACAAGAGATGAGAACGCAGAAGCTGACGTTTTATCCAATCTTGCATCTGTGGCGGATATAGCAAACGACGCAAACGCTTCAATTATACATTTATCTCATTCTATTCTCGAGCTTGATAAGAACGAGGTAAATTTTAATCATCTGACATGGGACTGGAGAAATGAAATAATTGCTTTTTTGCAGTATGGAACCGTACCTAATGATAAAACAAAGGCTCATGCACTACGAAAGAAAGCTGCCCGTTACTGTTTACACCAAGGAAATCTTTATCGAAAGATTTTCGGAGGTCCTCTGGCAAGGTGTCTCGGTCCCTCGCAAACGGAGTATGTAATGAAGGAAATACATGAAGGACACTGTGGAAATCACGTGGGGGGCCGATCGTTGGTAAAAACATTAATACGGGCTGGGTATTATTGGCCCAAAATGGAAGAAGAAGCAACCGATTTCATATCTAAATGTGATAAATGTCAAAGGTGCGGGAACAACATGCATAAGCCAGCTGAGTTGTTACACCCAGTCATAGCCCCATGACCCTTCATGAAGTGGGGGATGGATATTGTGGTTCCACTACCACAAGCAAAGGGTCAGGTAAAAGTTTTACTCGTGCTTACTGATTATTTCACCAAATGGGTTGAAGCAGGAGCATTCAAACGGGTATGAGAGAAAGAAGTCAAAGACTTTATCTGGAGAAATATAATATGCCGTTTTGGAGTTCCAAAGGAAATCGTATGCGATAACGGTCCGCAATTCATAGGAGCACAAATCACAGAGTTCTTTTAAAGCTGGCAAACCAAGAAAATAACATCGACTCCATATCATCCAGTCGGCAATGGACAAGCAGAATCCACGAACAAGATAATCATGAATAATATAAAAAGAGGTTGCAAGATTCAAAAGGTAATTGGCCTGAAGTGCTTCCAGCTGTATTGTGGGCTTATCGTACAACTACAAAAATGAGTACGGGCGAAACTCCATTTTCCATGGTTTATGGTGCAGAAGCCTTGATTCCCGTTGAAATAGGGGAACCAAGTATAATGTACGATCAAGCAAGGGGGGATGCAAACAATGAGGAGTTACAAATTAACTTGGATCTGATAGAAGGAAGAAGGGAGGCAGCATTGATAAGGATGGCAGCCCAAAAGACAAAAGATTGAACGATACTATAATCGGAGGGCACGTCTCAGGTTCTTTAAAACTGGCGACTTTGTGCTCAAAAAGGTGTTTCAATCCACAAAGGCTGCTAATTCAGGGAAGTTAAGTCCAACATGGGAATGGCCATACGAAATTCGAAGTGTGGCAGGCAAAGGAGCGTATGAGTTAGAAACCATGGACGGTGAAACTCTTCCTTCACATTGAAATGATGTACACCTGAAAAAAATACTACTTTTAAGAAATTAAATACGTTCAAGTACTTTCATATAGAATTAATTTTTCTCTTTTATGATTTTACTAAGGGTTTTAGATGCTAGGCACGAATCCTAACCCGTACCAAATGATGAGATACAACCTTCATGGAAAAAAAAGAATACTCATAAATTCTAAGTCTAAGGTTACAAAAATCTGATGGAAATGCATTCGGGTAGGCAGTTTACATCTAAAAGCCATATTTTTGAGTTCCGTGTATGTTTTGTTTCAGGGGAAAGGTCAACTTACGAGTAACAACCAAACTGCTCAAGGCCTCGTCTTTACAGCACCTGCATATTTGGAGGAAGCACATTACAGATAGCTTCGTGCAGAAAAGTAGATGCGGGACCATAAAGACTTACGGGAGTTCAAAGGAAAACTAAAAGCTGCAACAGCTACGGATAGCTACGTTTTATCCTTACGGGAGTTCAAAGGAAAACTAAAAGCTGCAATAGCTATGGGTAGCTACGTTTTATCCTTACGGGAGTTCAAAGGAAAACTAAAAGCTGCAACAGCTTCGGATAGCTACATATTATCCTTACGGGAGTTCAAAGGAAAACTAAAAGCTGCAACAGCTACGGATAGCTACATTTGATCCTTCCGGGAGTTCAAAGGAAAACTAAAAGCTGCAATAGTTGCGAATAGATACGTTTTACTCTGCAACAAACATTATTCAATGTTGAAGACTCTTTCTAAGTTTTTTTATGCATAGAGATAAGGCTATGGTTACATGCTAAAACAGGCTGTAAAGGAAAACCTTGTGTATTTTTTATAAAAAAATCTGTTGCACAGAAAATAGTTGCGAGGAAGTCATAGACGTACTATAACACATGTACCATTCAAAAAACTTTACCCCAAGTTCATGAATAAAAAGATTGGCAAAGTTATTTCATACAGAGAAAAAGAAAAATATGTGTTTCCTATCTCTTCCATCGTATAGCACCATTTTATGAAGTTGAGACGTCTTCTTCATTAAGTGCCTACATATAAAAGGGCACTCTTTTATAATCCTCGTGTTGACAAGTCCACGAGTAGAAACATAAAGCATTTTCTAAAAGGATAAAAATGCAAGAATTATTCTATAAAGTCCTAAATACGTAGATAGGTACGAACAAAAGGAGGTATTAAGTAAACTCCTAAAATGAAACAGTAAATTTGATCATTCAAATTGCAATTAAATTTAAACAAGTTTACCCCATTTTAGGAACTGGGGACTTCATTACAAAAGATCCTTTCAAGGATTAAAAACCACCAGAAGAAAACATAAAAAAAAAAACAACAACTTGTCCATTAATTGGTCACTGGAGTGTCGGAGGATGTAGCAGGAGCAGGCATAACTTCAGGAACTCCGGGATCTTCAATAACAGCTTCACCATCCAACGGAGTCTCTGCCTCAGAAGTCTCAAATACGGGAGAAGGAATACTAATAGGTTGCTCGGGAGTGCCTTCAGGTTGGTTACTTTTCTCAATCACATCTACGATCTTGGCTATTTCAGATTGTAGATCAAAACCCTCTTGAGTAACCTCCAATAATACATCCCGGCGTGATGTAAGAAAGGCCCAGCTGATTTTGTAGTTAAAATTCTCTACAAGAGAGGTATATTCCTTCTCCAAATCCTCATAATCCTTCTCCCGCGTAGCAAGAGAATTCCTTATTGTTTCTTGCTCAGTCAGTTAGGAGTCAAGGGACGTCTTGAGAGCAATGTTGGAATCTTCTAAGGCATGGATCTTGTCCGAGGAAGTCTTCAAATTGACCCGGGCTTGCCTCAAGCTCTGCTCCAACTCCTTGGCATAATCTTCCTTCCTCTTCGTGAGTTCTTCGAGCCCTTTGATCTTTTCATTGGCCTTTAACAGCGAGTTATTCAAGTCATCCTTGGCATTAACTTGACTCAAGGCAGCTTGGGACAATCCCAGGTCAGTTGTTAAAACACAATTCTCCCGCTCCAAACGGGCTTTCTCGTCTCGAAGCTCCTCCACATCCATCAGAGCACTTTCACATTGCTCCTTCCAATTCTGAGATTCAAATTGAATCTCCTCAGAAGCCTTAGAGGATTCACGAGCTTTTCTATCCAAGGAAGAGATCCTTCCCATAAGCTCCGTGCTGATTAAGTTAGCCTGCAAATATAGAGGTATAGAATTAAATACCTACGTAGAAGGGGAAGTTAATATTCAAAAAGAAATTACCTTCAGAGTCGAATGAACTACATCGTTCATCAGTGATATGCAGCTATGGTCTTCCATCTTCCTTCTCTCCAAATCACCTATCATAGGCTCCAACCACACATCTAAGCCACCGGACTTCCTCAATAAGCTGTGAGTAGCAGGTACTTCGAGTGTGACCTTTCTCATAATCATACCACTACTACTCGGGCCGGTTTCCAAGTGTACTAAAGGGGAAGATAGGGGAATAGAAGAAGGAGTGGAAGAAGAAGGAAGGATGGTAGAAGGCACGGGAGCTTGAATAGGAACAAGCTCGGTAGTTTGAATAGATACGGGAGCAGAAATACCCGATGAAAGTGATGAAGAGGAACCCAATGTAAGGTCAAAAACACTCACGGGCAAAGAAGAAAGAAACGAATTGGGAGAAATGGGAAGTGAGGAGGATAAAGGAACTTCATTTAAAACAGGGTCAGAATTGCTACCTTCAATAAGAAGACGGGGTGTAGGCTCACTAAGATCTATTGGAGTGGGTTCTTCCTCAATCAAAGCAGCCTCAGCTGAAGAGGTATGAGCGGGAGCACTCTTAGTCTTGTTTCCGAGTCTTCTTATTCTTGGCCTCCTCCTCTACCCCCGGGCTAGCGTTAGTTGCCGACAACTTTCTCTTTGCTGCTATCAAAGCTTTGGTCTTGTCCAAATCGAGAGCAGCATTGGCAGCAACTCGCATAGCCATAGCTACGTCGGGTTGCATTCCTTTGTTCCCAAACCCTAAAATAAAAGGATATAAAAAAAAGGATGAAGTCCACATTGTAGGAAACTAAATCTACTACACGCATGTGATCATAAAAATATACGTACCGTGTATTTTCGCTTTCCAGTTGTTAAGAGAAGAAATAGACTTCCAAGTTCTTTCTTCTCTAGGAGCCACTTTGAAAATCGAATCTACCTAACCACGGAAGTTGGGAACAGGTTCCACATCCCCCATGGTTGCTGCAAAATCCGCAAAAGAAATGAGGTCAAAGAGGAAATCAAAGTATCTAAAGACAAAAATAAGTGACAACCAGAAAACTTACGTGCAAAGTTCCACTTCTCCGGGAAAGGAATGTTTGTTTCACCTAACAAGTCCACCATGCGAACAGCAATATAACGAAGAAACCATCCACGGTCATTGACGTCGTCCAGGTTTACCAAAACCCTTTTACCCCTTGTAGTTAGGCTAAAGAAATCGTGACACATCAGGTTCGGATGGTACAAGTGAAAGAGGAGAGCCAAGTTGAAATCAACCTTGGCCTTTGCAGACAAAAACCTCAAACAGGCCACTGCCCTCCATACAAATGGGCCGACTTGACCTAAGCTGTGACGACCCAAAGGGTCATCACTTATTTTATTAATTATTTCGAGCTTCTGAGGCCTTGAAAACCTCATTCTATGTTGCCTCGATTTACGTGCACGATCCGAGCATGTAGCCGGAAAGATTTTGCGATAGAAAATATGAATTCTATGAGAAATTTGGATAAAAATGATATTAATATTGATATGGTTGACTTCGGTCAACATTTTTCGTAAACGGATCCGGACCCGAGATTGGATGGTCCCGAAAGGTCCGTAGGAAAATATGGGACTTGGACATGCGTCCGAAGTCGAATTCTGAGACCTAGAGCCCAAGTTATGAATTTTTCTATGAAATAGTTTTTGATGTAATTGTTAAAGGAAATGAATTAATTGACCTTGGTTTCGGGCTCGTATTTTGGTTCCGACGCCCGGTACAAGTCTTAAATATTTTATATGTGATTTCTGTAAAGTTTGGTGACATTCGGATGTCGTTTGAGATGTTTTGGACCTTGAGTTCCAAGTTTGAAAGATTTGAAAACCAAAAGTATGAAAATCACAAACTTGAGGCTTGATTTGATGAAAACGATGTGATATTGGCGATGTGATCGCACGAACAAGTTCATAATGTGTTTTTGATGTTGTGTACATGTTTGGTTTGGAGCCGGGGGCTCGGGTAAAGATTTGATAGGCCGTTGGATTAAATTCTGAATTTTTGCACTGCTGGTTTTTCACCCAGCTGTTGGCTTCGCATTTGCGAAGAATTTCTCGCAAATGCGAAGAAGGCTGTTCAAGGCTGGGTTCGCAAATGCGAACCCATTATCGCAAATGCGATGCCTGCCAGAACCAGCCAAGTTCGCAAATACGAACAAAGTGTCGCACATGCGACACTGGCACACCTGGGCCAGAGTTCGCAATTACGAACATAACCTCGCAAATGCGAGGCCTTCAGTATATTGCCTGGCTTCGCAATTGCGAAGAATGTGTCGCAATTGCGACAAAGCACAGAAGCCAGCTTGTTCGCAAATGCGAACTTCCCAGCCTTAGCTTATTTTTCAAACTCCAGAAATTGGTCGGGGTTCACAATTGCAAACCCATGTTCGCAAATGCAAACACAGAGACCTGTAAAACACGATTTTCAGTTCATTTCTTCACATTTCACAACCCAAAGACACCCATTTGCGACTCTTCACGGATTCCTTCTTCTTCAACACAATTATAAGTCACTTTTTACTTAATTCTTTCAATTCCTAACATCATTATACATGTTTTTCAATAGAAATCAAAGGTTTTCATGGTAGAATTTCTTGTTTTTGGTAGAATATAGGGTTTTTCATAAATTCGGAAATTGGACCTCGAATTGAGGTCCGATTTTGAAACAAATCATATACTTGAACTCGTGGGGGATGGGTAACCGGATTTTGGTCCGAACCTCGAGTTCCAACCATGTGGGCCCGGGGTCGAATTTCACTATTCCGGGCAGAATGTTGTAAAAGTTGAAATTGGCCTTATGAATTAGTTTGTTGAGTAGTATTGATGATATTAAATCAATTGTGTATAGATACAATTGGATTGGAGCCGAATTTGAAAGGAAAAGGCATTGCCACAGATTGAATTGTTCGTAAAACATTTGAGGTAAGTGTTTGTTCTATCCTAGCTTGAAGGAATAGGAATTTAGTTATGAATAAATTGTTGATTAAGAGTTATTGGTGTTATACCGGTAATGGAGATAAATTGTTGAAATTATTATCAATTATTGGTTTAAAACCGGTAATTATAAATATTGTTGATGTAGAGATTATTGGCTAAATGCCGGTAATATATATATTTATGAATTGGGATCATGTGGCGTGCCGACCACTTATATATTTATGAATTGGGATCGTGTGGCGCGCTGACCACTTATATAATAAGAAATGGGATAGTGTGGCATGCCGACCACAAAGCGATTTAAATCTTGGCATTGGCCATAGTTGCCGGTAGCCTATGGATATATTTGGGAGCGGGTGGTACGCCTACCACAAGATGTAGTTACTGTGATAGTTGGGAGCGGGTGGTACGCCTACCACGAGATATGAAATGAGAGAGGAATTGAGACATGAAAGTAAGATTTATTCTGTTGATTAGATTATTCTGGATATCACGAGTTATTGACTGTTATTTCAGAGCAGAGTCTTTCCTTATAAATGTATTGTATATATATATATTGCAACTGTACAGGTTTATGTGGGTGACTGGCCTTAGCCTCGTCACTAGTTCGCTGGGATAGGCCAGGCACTTACCAGCACATGGGGTCGGTTGTGCTGATACTACACTCGCTCTTTTTGCGCAGATACATGTTACGGACAGCAGCGGCGGCGATAGCGACTTGTGGATTTTTCCGACTACCGAGACTACGAGGTAGCCTTGCGGGCGTCCGCAGGACCCGTGTCTCTTCTATCTATGCTTTTCATTCGTTATCTCATGTAATCGAGATAAACGGCTTGTATTTTCTTTCGGACAATTATGTGTATTATTCTTAGAAGTTCGTGAGTATTGTGACACCGGTCTTGGGTAGTGTATCATGTTTGGGTTTTCTTTGTCATATTTGACTAAGTCTTCCGCTAAGTTTGATTATTCCGCTGTGAATTATATGTTTTTAATTTTAATGTCTTAATAAGAATTCTGTAATTAATGGAGGAGTAATTAGTATTTGGCTTGCCTAACTTCCATTAGTAGGCGCCATCATGACCCCGATGGTGGGAAATCCGGGTCGTGACAAGTTGGTATCAGAGCACTAGGTTGCACAGGTCTCACAACTCACGAACAACCTTAGTAGAGTCTGAAGGATCGGTACGGAGACGTCTGTATTTATCCTCCAGAGGCTACAGAGTTAGGAAAAATATTCCCTTTATTCTTTCTAGTCGTGCGACTTGATCTTTCAAATGTTAATTGAATTTCTACTATGTTCTTCCGCAGATGGTAAGAACACGTGCATCTTCATCCAGTGACCAGCAGCCCGAAGTCCCAGAAGCGGCAGCTCCCGCTAGGGGCAGAGGCCGAGGTCGAGGTCGTACTAGAGGCCAAGGTAGGGGCAGAGCTCAGCCCCGAGCAGCAGCACGAGTGGCAGAACCTCATGTTCATATCGAGGAGGAAGTTCCAGCCCCAGCAGCTCCAGTAGGCCCAGCTCAGGTCCCAGGAGGAGTTTTGTTTTCACCGGATCTTCAGGATGCTTTGGTCCGGATAGCAGGTTTTATGGACCATATCACCAGAGCATGTTTATTACCGGTAGCACCAGCCACTTCTCAGGCTGGAGGAGGTAATCAGACTCCTGCTACGCGCACTCCGGAGCCAGTAATTCCCCAGGCTCAGGTTCCTGTGATTCAGCCAGTTGAGGCAGCTCAGCCTATTATTGTGACTCCGTTTAATGATGGTGCTGCCATGTCTGCTGACGCGTTATGGAGATTGGACAGGTTTACCAAGCTGTTCACTACCACATTCTGTGGCACTCCTTCAGAGGATCCATAGGATTTCCTATACAGCTGCCACGAAGTTCTCCGTACTATGGGTATTATGGAGACACTTTGCTACTTTTCGATTATCTGGTTCCGCCAAGACTTGGTTGAGAGATTATTGTCTATCCAGGCCAGCGGGATCGTCATCTTTGACTTGGGAGCAATTTGCAGAGTTATTCTTGGAGAAGTTCCTTCCAGCAACTCAGCGGGAGGTTATGCGCAGACAATTTGAGCGTCTTCATCAGGGTTCTATGTCTGTCACGCAGTACGAGACTAGGTTCGTGGACCTGGCTCGTCATGCTATTATCATACTTCCCACAGATCGGGAGAGGGTGAGAAGGTTTATTGATGGCTTGAATCAGCCAATTCGGCTACAGATGGCTATGGGGGCAGGAACTGAAATCACTTTTCAGGAGGTGGCAAATGCAGCCCGCCGGATCGAGATGGCTCTGTCGCAAGGAGCAAGACATGGATCAGATAAGAGATCTCGTAATTCGGGTAGATTCAGTGGTACCTCGTCCGGAGATAGAGATTTTTATGATAGAGGCCATCCTCCTAGGCCTTATCAGTCAGCTCTTCAGGTTTCTCATGATGCTTCAGGTGATCGTAATTCTCAGCCACGCTACTCTGATCAGCAGCCTATCAGTGTACCACCACTTCGCTATTTTCAGCAGCCGAGGGCTTGTTTTATGTGCGGTGATCTTTGGCACATTGCAAAGTAGTGCCCTCGAGCTTCTGACAGATCTCACCAGCAGGGTTCTCGTGCCATGATTCAGGCCCCAGTTCCCTCACAGCCTGCCCAGCCAGCTAGAGACGGAGGTAGACGACATAGAGGTGGAGGTAGAGGTCATAGAGGTGGAGCTCAGGACCGATAGAGGTAGAGACCAGCCAGCAGCTGATCGTCCTAGAGATATTGCTCAGGGTGGTGGGGCACAGCCCCGATGTTATGCACTTCCCGCCAGACCAGAGGCTGAGTCTTCTGATGCCGTCATTACAGGTATTATTTTGGTTTGTGATAGAAAGGCATCAACATTATTTGACCCTGGGTCTACATATTCGTATGTGTCTTCCTATTTTGCACCATACTTGATTCAGCCCAGTGATCCACTGAGTGTTCCTGTTCATGTGTCTACACCAGTAGGCGATTCTATTGTGGTTGATCGAGTTCATCGGTCATGTATTATAGTAATTGAGAGTCTCGAGACCCGTGCTGATTTATTACTCCTAAATATGGTGGACTTTGATATTATACTAGGCATGGACCGGCTATCTCTATATCATGCTATTTTAGATTGCCATGCCAAGACTGTGACTTTAGCTCTGCCGAATTTGCCTCGTATAGAGTGGAAAGGAATTTCAGGTCATACTAGTCATAATGTTAGTTCTTATGTTAAGGCTCAACGTATGGTTGGAAAGGGATGCTTGGCTTATTTGGCCTATGTCCGTGATTCTAGTGCTGAGGTTCCTTCTATTGACTCGGTGCCTGTGGTTCGCGAATTTCCTGAAGTATTTCCTTCAGACTTGCCAGGTATGCCGCCCGATAGGGACATTGATTTTTGCATTGATTTGGCTCCAGGCACTCGGTCCATTTCTATTCCCCCATATCACATGGCTCCAACAGAGTTAAAAGAATTGAAGGAGCAGTTGTATGATTTACTTGAAAATGGTTTCATTAGACCTAGTGTTTCATCGTGGGGTGCACCGATATTATTTGTAAAGAAGAAAGATGGTTCGATGAGAATGTGCACTGATTATCGGCAGTCGAACAAGGTGACTATCACAAATAAATATCCACTCCCGTGAATTGATGATTTATTTGATCAGCTTCAGGGTGCCAAGGTCTTTTCGAAGACAGACTTGAGATCTGGCTATCATCAGCTCAAGATTAGGGCATCTGATGTCCCCAAGACAGCGTTCCGCACTCGGTATGGACATTATGAATTTCTGGTCATGTCTTTTGGGTTGACAAATGCTCCAGCAGCTTTTATGGAATTAATGAATCGTGTGTTCCGGCCTTATTTAGACTTGTTTGTAATAGTCTTCATTGATGACATATTATTATATTCCAGCAGTCAGGAGGAGCATGCGCAACATCTCAGAGTGGCCTTGCAGACTCTGAGAGATAGCCAGCTATATGCAAAATTTTCAAATGTGTGAATTTTGGCTAAGTTCAGTTGCATTCCTAGGGCATATTGTGGCGGTAGCAGGTATTCAGGTTGATCCGAAGAAAATTGAGGCAGTCAAGAACTGGCCTAGACCGACATCAGCCACGGATATTCGGAGTTTCTTGGGGTTAGCGGGTTATTATCGCCGATTCGTAGAAGGATTTTCGTCTATTGCAACCCCACTGACCAGATTGACCCAGAAGGGTGTTCAATTTGAATGGTCCGATGAATGTGAGACGAGCTTTCAAAAGCTCAAGACAACCTTGACCACAGCACCGGTATTGGTTTTACCCACAGGTACGGGACCTTATACTGTTTATTGTGATGCTTCCCGTATTGGGCTTGGTGCAGTGTTAATGCGGGATGGCAAGGTTATTGCCTATGCTTCGAGGCGATTGAAGATTCATGAGAAGAACTATCCGAGTGCATGATCTAGAATTGGCGGCGATTATTCACGCATCGAAGATCCGGAGGCATTATTTGTATGGTGTAGCATGTGAAGTATACACCGATCATAAGAGTCTTCGGTATTTGTTTAAGCAGAAAGAGTTGAATATGAGGCAGAGAAGGTGGCTAGAGTTGCTAAAAGACTATGATGTTTCTATTTTATATCACCCAGGTAAGGCCAATGTGGTGGCCGATGCATTGAGTAGAAAGTCTACCAGCATGGGTAGTCTTGCATATATTCCGGTCAGTCAGAGACCATTAGCTCTAGATGTCCAGGGCCTTAGCCAACCGGTTCGTGAGATTAGACATTTCTGAGCCTAGCAGGGTGTTAGCCTGCACGGTCGCTCGTTCTTCTTTATTAGAGCGTATCCGTAAGAGGCAATTTGATGATCCTCATTTGCGTGAGTTGAGAGATACAGTACAACGGGGAGGTGCCACACAGGTAAATCTAGATGATGATGGGGTATTGAAATTGCAGGGTCGAGTTTGTGTGCCCAATGTCGAAGGGATTCGAGAGTTGATCTTAGCGGAGGCCCACAGTTCGCGGTATTCTATTCACCCGGGCGCCGCGAAGATGTACCAGGACTTACGGCCGCACTATTGGTAGCGCAGAATGAAGAAAGATAACGTTGCGTATGTCGCTCGGTGTCTAAATTGTCAGCAGGTGAAATATGAGCACCAGAGACCTGGTGGTGTATTCCAGAGGATTGAAATTCCCGAGTGGAAATGGGAGCGGATCACTATGGACTTCGTTACCGGACTTCCTTTGACTCGGAGGAAATTTGATGCTATTTGGGTCATTGTTGATAGGCTGACCAAGTCAGCACACTTTATTCCAGTATCTGTCTCCTACTCGTCGGAGAGGTTAGCGGAGGTTTACATTAGGGAGATTGTTCGTCTCCATGGAGTGCCAGTATCTATTATCTCCGATCGGGGTACGCAGTTTACCTCGCGGTTCTGGAAAGCGGTCCAGCAGGAGTTAGGCACCCAGGTTCAGTTGAGTACGGCATTTCATCCTCGGACGGATGGCCAGTCCGAGAGGACTATTCAGATTCTTGAGGACATGCTTCGAGCCTGTGTTATTGATTTCGGAGGCTCGTGGGACCGGTTTCTGCCATTAGCAGAGTTTGCCTACAATAACAGTTACCAGTCTAGCATCCAGATGGCTCCGTATGAGGCATTGTATGGTAGGCGATGTCGATCACCAGTTGGATGGTTTGAACCGGGAGAGGCTCGGTTGTTGGGTACGGACTTAGTTTAGGAGGCCTTGGATAAGGTCAAGACTATTCAGGAGAGATTGCGTTCAGCTCAGTCCAGGCAGAAGACTTATGCGGATCGTAAGGTTCGAGATGTAGATTTCATGGTTGGTGAACGAGTATTGCTCCGAGTGTCGCCTATGAAGGGCGTGATGAGGTTCGGGAAGAAGGGCAAGCTCGGCCCTAGGTATATTGGTCCATTTGAGATTCTAGACAGAGTGGGAGGGGTGGCTTACAGATTAGCTTTGCCGCCTAGCTTATCAGCCGTGCATCCAGTTTTTTCATGTATCTATGCTTCGGAGATACCACGGCGATCCCACACATGTGTTAGACTTCAGTACTGTCCAATTGGACAATGATCTATCTTATGAGGAGGAGCCGGTGGCCATTCTAGACCGGCAGGTTTGATAGTTGAGGTCGAAGAGTTATCCTTCTGTGCGTGTTCAGTGGAGAGGTCAGCCTCCTGAGGCATCGACCTGGGAGTCCGAGTCTGATATGCGGAGCCGCTACCCACATTTGTTTCCTGACTCAGGTACTTCTTTCTTTTGTCCGTTCGAGGACGAACGATTGTTTTAGAGGTGGAGATTGTGACGACCCAAAGGGTCATCACTTATTTTATTAATCATTTCGAGCTTTCGAGGCCTTGAAAACCTCATTCTATGTTGCCTCGATTTACGTGCACGATCCGAGCATGTAGCCGGAAAGATTTTGTGATAGAAAATATGAATTCTATGAGAAATTTGGATAAAAATGATATTAATATTGATATGGTTGACTTCGGTCAACATTTTTCGTAAACGGATCCGGACCCGAGATTGGATGGTCCTGAAAGGTCCGTAGGAAAATATGGGACTTGGACATGCGTCCGGAGTCAAATTCTGAGGCCTAGAGCCCAAGTTATGAATTTTTCTATGAAATAGTTTTTGATGTAATTGTTAAAGGAAATGAATTAATTGACCTTGGTATCGGGCTCGTATTTTGGTTCCGACGCCAGGTACAAGTCTTAAATATTTTATATGTGATTTCTGTAAAGTTTGGTGATATTCCGATGTCGTTTGAGATGTTTTGGACCTTGACGTCCAAGTTTGAAAGTTTTGAAAATCAAAAGTATGAAAATCACAAACTTGAGGCTTGATTTGATGAAAACGATGTGATATTGGCGATGTGATCGCACAAACAAGTTCATAATGTGTTTTTGATGTTGTGTACATGTTTGGTTTGGAGCCCGGGGGGCTCGGGTAAAGATTTGATAGGCCGTTGGATTAAATTCTGAATTTTTGCACTGCTGGTTTTTCACCCAGCTGCTGGCTTCGCATTTGCGAAGAATTTCTCGCAAAGGCTGGGTTCGCAAATGCGAACCCATTATCGCAAATGCGATGCCTGCCAGAACCAGCCAAGTTCGCAAATGCGAACAAAGTGTCGCAAATGCGACACTGGCACACCTGGGCCAGAGTTCGCAATTGCGAACATAACCTCGCAAATGCGAGGCCTTCAGTATATTGCCTGGCTTCGCAATTGCGAAGAATGTGTCGCAATTGCGACAAAGCCAAAAGGCAGCTTGTCCGCAAATGCGAACATTATTTCGCAAATGCGAACTTCCCAGCCTTAGCTTATTTTTCAAACTCCAGAAATTGGTCGGGGTTCGCAATTGCGAGCCCATATTCGCAAATGCGAACACAGAGACATGTAAAACACGATTTTCAGTTCATTTCTTCATATTTCACAACCCAAAAACACCCATTTGCGACTCTTCACGGATCCCTTCTTCTTCAAAACAATTGTAAGTCACTTTTTACTTAATTCTTTCAATTCCTAACATCATTATACATGTTTTTCAATAGAAATCAAAGGTTTTCATGGTAGAATTTCTTGTTTTTGGTAGAATATAGGGTTTTTCATAAATTCGGAAATTGGACCTCGAATTGAGGTCCGATTTTGAAACAAATCATATACTTGAACTCGTGGGAGGATGGGTAACCGGATTTTGGTCCGAACCCCGAGTTCCGACCATGTGGGCCCGGGGTCGAATTTCACTATTCCGGGCAGAATGTTGTAAAAGTTGAAATTGGCCTTATGAATTAGTTTGTTGAGTAGTATTGATGATATTAAATCGATTGTGTATAGATACGATTGGATTGGAGCCGAATTTAAAAGGAAAAGGCATTGCCACAGATTGAATTGTTCGTAAAACATTTGAAGTAAGTGTTTGTTCTATCCTAGCTTGAAGGAATAGGAATTTAGTTATGAATAAATTGTTGATTAAGAGTTATTGGTGTTATACCGGTAATGGAGATAAATTGTTGAAATTATTATCAATTATTGGTTTAAAACAGGTAATTATAAATATTGTTGATGTAGAGATTATTGGCTAAATACCGGTAATATAAATATTTATGAATTGAGATCGTGTGGCGCGCCGACCACTTATATATTTATGAATTGCGATCGTGTGGCGCGCCGACCACTTATATAATAAGAAATGGGATCGTGTGGCACGCCGACCACAAAGTGATTTAAATCTTGGCATTGGCCATAGTTGCCGGTAGCCTATGAATATATTTGGGAGCGGGTGGTACGCCTACCACAAGATGTAGTTACTGTGATAGTTGGGAGCGGATGGTACGCCTACCACGAGATATGAAATGAGAGAGGAATTGAGACATGAAAGTAAGATTTATTCTGTTGATTAGATTATTTTGGATATCACGAGTTATTGACTGTTATTTCAGAGCAGAGTCTTTCCTTATAAATGTATTGTATATATATATTGCAACTGTACAGGTTTATGTGGGTGAATGGCCTTAGCCTTGTTACTAGTTCGCTGGGATAGGCCAGACACTTACCAGCACATGGGGTCGGTTGTACTGATACTACACTCTGCGCTCTTTTTGCGCAGATACAGGTTACGGACAGCAGCAACGACAGTAGCGACTTGTGGAGTTTTCGACTACTGAGACTACGAGGTAGCCTTGCAGGCGTCCGCAGGACCCGTCTCTCTTCTATCTATGCTTTTCAATTTGTTATCTCATGTAATCGAGATAAACAACTTGTATTTTCTTTCAGACAATTATGTGTATTATTCTTAGAAGTTCGTGAGTATTGTGACACCAGTCTTGGGTAGTGTATCATGTTTGGGTTTTCTTTGTCATATTTGACTAAGTCTTCCGCTAAGTTTGATTATTCCCCTGTGAATTATATGTTTTTAATTGTAATGTCTTAATAAGAATTCGGTAATTAATGGAGGAGTAATTAGTATTTGGCTTGCCTAGCTTCCATTAGTAGGCGCCATCATGACCCCGATGGTGGGAAATCCGGGTCGTGACATAAGCAAACGTTGAAAATATGGCAAAAATCGAGGATGACCGGATCTACAGCAGGTTTCAGTCCCCAAGGGAAAGGATGAGTGTAGACGAATGAATATCCGTTCCTAGAAGAAGAGATCCTTCGCTGGATAGTGGGAATGGACACTCGAAGATTTTCTCTCCAATTACATTCCTTCCTAATGGTTGGAATTGAAAGTTCGGTTATAAGAGAAACATAAGCATCAAGTTTAGCCATCTTTTTCGCTTGCTTCGAGAGTGATGTTTTATCACTCGAGAAGGATAAATCACTGGGGACAATGTCCTCAATCGTAGGTTCTGAAGAAGGGTCAAAAAGTTCTTTACCTTTAGAGGGAGAAACTTTAGAAGAAGAACTTGAGACATTCGGGTTCGAAGAAGAAGGAGTATTACTAGAAAACCCCTCGCGCGATGATCTTGAAGAACGAAGTCCTCCCTCTTTGTCCTTGCTAAGCCTGAGTGAAGAACGGGCATTAGGAAACTGAGCAAGGTTTGGGATCTTTCTGGGGTTAGATTTTGGAGATGCCATTGCCGATTAAAATTGATTCTTGGAAGAAGAGAAAAAGGGATTACTGGATGCGGAAGAAATTTGAAGATTCAGAGTATGGTAAAGAGGCAACTAGTAAAACTAAAGAGGTATAAATGAAAAACTATATTAAGGAGAACTGTCTCTTCTCGAAAAGAAAGGTTAAGAAAGCCTAGAAAATAGGGTGTAGGGCTGCAGGGTCAAATCAGAACGCAACACGTGTAAAGATCATTAAATGGAGGAGACAATTGAAGCGCCAACACTGACACAACATTTATGATTTCAAAAATTCCCTTTTGTAAGAAACCACTTCCCATATATTTAAACGATAAATAAATAGAAAGTGGGGGGACTATCTGTATTGGGAAAAAACTTTTTGTGACGTAGCAAGACACGTGGAATATCAAACAAGGAATTTTATTATTTTGAGGAGGAGATACGAAGAAATAAAATGAGCACGGGGTGAAATTTAATTAAGAAGGCCCGTACTTGATTAAGAAGTCTCGTACCTATTTAGAATAGGTAAGGACGTAATTATGGAGATGAAGAATATTAACGGAAAATAGACACGAGCTTCGTATCTATTCAAAATATCCAGAAGCAACGAGTCAAAAAGCATTTGAAGCATGCATCTGAAGGCAGAAAGGAGTCTAAATTCAATCATTAAATACCTTATATGTTAGAGGATCAACATTTATTGATAATGATTGTGTAACAACCTATATTTAATGTCATTTATTGCTCATTAAACGTTACGTTTTATTCCTTCCTCTAGAGTCAGCTATAAGAGGAGGAAGTTAAACCCATTGTAAGGATCATCAATCACTGAAAAACAATCTTTGTTACTGTTTATTCTAATTATTGAAAGCCTATCACATTTTTTCGGTCTCTTGATTATCAGTAACCCGATTTTTCTATTATTTTCTAGTTTTAATCGAAGTTCAATATTTTGGTTAAACAATAAGATTATACTAAATATATTACGTTGATATTAATAATGTATACTCATGGTTGTTAGGACAAATTCCTAGCTATAAGAATTTTAAACGTTCTGGTAAGTATTATGACCTTCATGGTTGTTAGGACAAATTCGTTATAGTCCATAGTTTACTGTATGAATTACATATAACAATAATGTGGACTCGGGCATGTGCCACATCTTTTGAGGTTGCATATTTATGGCCATAGACTATTCGTTATAGTCCATAGTTGACTATGTCACAGATTATCCTAATCTCAATTCGTGTTTGATTTCATTCATATACTAGGACGCATCGGCCTACGACAACCACATAAGTCCATTTGACTAATACAATTGTAGTCATAACAGATTGAGAGTAATGTAATATGATTGTAGTAGGACGCATCGGCCTACGACAACCACATAAGTCCATTTGACTAATGCGATTGTAGTCATAGGAACTTCGTTTATATATCGTGGTTGTTATTTAGTAATTGACCATCTATGAATATGATTTCATTCATATACTAGGACGCATCGGCCTACGACAACCACATAAGTCCATTTGACTAATACAATTGTAGTCATAGGACCTTCCGTTTATATATCGAAATGCCTATAGTACCTCGATAAGTCAATCACTTATTAATTGTATAATAACTTATGGAGACATATTAGTCACATTGCATCGGCCTAGTGTAAATTCGTATATGTCTCCATTACGATGTTCTGTATGTAGATTCCCGTTTGGTCCTTCAGGATCAATTCTACCTCATAAGTCCATTTGATATCCTTATTACCCAAATAGTATATGAGATTAATAGGTATACTAACCTTCCGTTTATATATCGTGGTTGTTATTTAGTAACAACCACATATATGCTAACAAAAAGTACTTTACTCTCGTAGTCCAATAGAATAATACGATTGTAAATTATATCAATAATTTGTGCCATTCAAACTTCTAATAATCAGTTATTTGACAATCGTCCATTGGCCATTCATTTTTAGCTATATTAGAGTTATGCTCATGTATATACCTTCCGTTGTATGTGAAATAGTATATCACATATCCGATGGGCTATTCATATACTAGGACGCATCGGTCTACGACAACCATATAAGTCCATTTGACTAATACGATTGTAGTCATAACAGATTGGGAGTAATGTAATACAGCATGGGCCTCGGACAACCACATAAGTTCGTTGGACTAATACGATTGTAGTAATAAGAACTTCCGTTTATATATCGTATGGGGAGTAATGTCTTACGTTCATACTAGGACGGGGAATTAGATAACTCAGTAATGTAATACTCAATTAGTGGTATTATATATCAACATGTTGAGTCAATTGTTTGCCTATTTATGACTTATTATCAATACGACAACCACATAGACTACGGTAAATCATGTAAGTCTATTGTTGATGGGACTACGAATAAACATTTGGTAATATAGGGAGTAACTATTTGTATTAGCCGAAGTAGATCGTATGAACATCTATATTCTATTATCGTATAATATTAATAGGTATTAGACGGGTATCAATCATTGTTAAGTCACTTCTCGGACAGCAACCACGATATTAGTCCATTATATAACGTATAATATAATGACTTATCCCATTAGTTATACGACAATTTGATCCAATAAAAATTGTCGTGTATTAGATATAATTTATAGTCCATTTACATATTTATTGATATGTAAATCACTGAACTCGTATATAATTTAGGACAAATCATTGTTAAGTCACTTAATTTAGATATATAAGTCAAAATATGCATTGTACTATCATTGTAATTATGGGATAAACTGTATGGTTAAGTTAGATTCATATAATATAAGTGACATTAAGAGTATGGACTACAATTATATATCCAAATTAATTTTTTAAAGAAATGACAAATTAGTACCTGTTGCAAGGGAGTATTACATGGGGTCGACAACCACGTACTAGGACGCATCGGCCTACGACAACCACATAAGTCCATTTGACTAATACGATTGTAGTCATAACAGATTGGGAGTAATGTAATACGATTGTAGTAGGACGCATCGGCCTGCGACAACCACATAAGTCCATTTGACTAATACGATTGTAGTAATAGGACCTTCCGTTTATATATCGTGGTTGTTATTTATTAATTGACCGTGAATGAAGATGATTTTTTTCATATACTAGGACGCATCGGCCTACGACAACCACATACACTACAAGAAAAATGCCTTTAAGGAAGGGACATCTGGTCCCTAAAAGACCAAATCCGGTCCCTAAAAGAGAAATAACAATGGGCCACATCTAGTCGCAACCCGTCGTAATAGCTTCCGCCGCTAAAAGTCAATAGCGACGGGTCAAGAAAACTTGTCGTTAATTGATTTAGAGACGGGTAAAACCGCTGGTCGAAAATTAGTTTTAGACTATGATATCAAGTTTTGCATAACAGCCCTAGCAAAATAATAATGAACTTGTGTATCTTCTGAACTTGCATCTTCTAAACTTGCATCTTGACTTGTAGCTTCAATCTTCAAAATCTGTAAGTACAAAAATTTTAAAAATGACAAATAACTATTGATAAATAATATAATTAAGGGGTATTTGTAGCCTTAATTGCATCCTCCGCAAGCACGCTACAATGAAGTTTAACAGGTGGAAGGGAAAGATGTTTCGGAATTTCCTACAGTAAAGTCAAATATCTTCCAGAATACATCTCACGACCTAGAAAAAATACAGACTACCAAAAAATGTTCTAGCAGGTTGCACAGACATGAACAGGTTCTTAAGAATGAAAAATGCAGACTACCAATTTAAAGATGAACTGCAAATGAAATACAAACTAGAAGACAAAAAAAATCCAGATTCAATGATGAGCAAACATTATAGATGAGACTCCAATAAGTCTTTTTCTACAAGCCTATAATAGAAAGAAAGATATAACTACACAGTAGTTTCACATTTGAAGCGGAAACAAAACCTGATACACTTCTCTTCCCCAGAGGTCTCACGTCGTCAAAGTGCTCCATCCTATTTAAGTAACAAAATTCAGAATGAGGGGATTACATGCTCTTTGTCAATGCAGGGCAAGCTGGCACCAATAACTATGGAATAAGATGGATCCTTTTTCATTTTAAAGTTGTTGATTCTTTCTTTCTGCTCACTTTCTAATAGGTTGTGCTTTCTATTAGCATCTGTTGTGACATTTGAACTTGTTTGTATGACCCACAGCCCAGATCAAGAATATAGTTTCTGTATATGATTGGAGGGATCTTAGAATTGGGGACAGTAACTATTTGTACTTTTTTAATGTTTGGTTCTTGGTACCTTACGGTAGTATCTGCTCAGCACTATAGCTAAGATTTAAGCCTATCAACCTCGGTTAGAAGGCCATCCCGCTTGGATCTCGTGGCGCTAAAGCTAATATCAAGATCACAGACAATGGTTTTATGAACCTTATTATGTTCGATGATCCTCTAATATCTATCATTCATGTAGGCATGCTTCTCTCACACCAGTAGCCTCTTCATCTTTGAATTTCAAGTACAGTGAGGCAACAAAGGCTAAATACATGTTCCCTTGTATTACTGGAGCATAACTCTATGTTTTTCCTTTTTCCATTTTTCTCTGTAGAATACAAGCATTACTACAAACTATGATATCAAGTTTCGAATGCGAAGAAACATCACAACTTGGAGCGAAGAAACAACACACCTTGGAACTGTTGCAAATTAAGTTATTCAACAAACCAACTTGCACATCGGAACTATGTGAAGTAGGAGAAGAAATTGCAAGAGAGTGTTTAAGGACTACCTCTCCTGGTGATTTTGGTAGCTGCTGTTTTGACAAAGAAAGAGAAAAACAAGGAAAGTTGGAGAAAAATTGCAGAAAGTATTAATTCAGATACTGACATTAGTGCCAAGTGGCTAGATATAATAGAATTGAGCTACATGCACATCCCAAGAGGGATAGCTTCAGATATCTTGGATCGGTGATTCAGGGGGACGGAGAGATAGACAGGGATGTCACTCACCGTATAGGGGCGGGGTGATTGAAGTGGAGGCTTGCATCAGGAGTCTTGTGTGACAAGAAAGTACCTCAGAAACTCAAGGGGAAATTTTATAGAGCTGTGGTTAGACCTACCATGTTGTGTGGGACGCAGTGTTGGCCGGTGAAGAAATCTCATGTTCAGAGGATGAAGGTTGCGGAGATGAGGATGCTTAGGTGGATGTGCGGGCTCACCAAGTAAGATAAGATTAGGAATGAAGTTATTCGGGAAAAGGTGGGGGTGGCCCTAGTGGATGAGAAGATGTGGGAGGCGAGGCTCCGGTGGTTCGGGCATGTGCAGAGGAGAAGCCCCGATGCCCCGGTGAGGAGTTGTGAGCGGCTAGCAGTGGTCGATTACTAAATGATTTATTTTCATATTTAAAAATAGTTTTTTTATGCGGGACATGGCCAGGATGCAGATTTTCGAGGACATGACCCTTGATAGGAAAGTATGGAGGTCTAGTATCAGGGTTGTAGGGTAGGGGCTTCTAGATTTTTCGTACTCATATCCAGGGGTTGGGTGAGGCGTGGTAGGAATATCCATAGATGATTCATGTATTGGTTTGTGTTCTCTTATGGTAGTCATTTCTGGTAGTTACTATTTTAATATTATTGCATGTCAGTTTATTTATGGTACTTATGACTCTTATGTTTAGATAATTATTTATGTGATTTATGCTAGGTAGAGATGGATTTGCTTGAACTATTTCTTCTATTTGAGCCTACAAAATATATAAAAAGAACATTTAAATTTAGAATTCACCATAATTTCAAGTAATTTACAGATTAAATTTACCAAACATACATGTTTTTCTATTGCTTCAGGTTCAACTAGCTTGTTATCTTTCTTACGGGTCTCAAAGAAAATTGTTGTCAAATCCGGCGGGTTGCCATCTTTTTCGCCCTTTACATCAAATGCAAACATGTCAAATAACAACTCCTAAATATGTTTCTTAGGAAAATAAAAAATTTATGATAATACCTTTTGATAAATGATCTCACGTATAGGCTTGCTACCAATATGATGAAGCAAATTCAACTTAACTCGATTTGGCGCATTCCTGTTGCTTCTCGCCTATATTTGTGAAATATTAAGATTAATTGTAAGAAATTTAATAAACTTAAATAATAATTTGAGATTCTAAATTCTTCAGAATAAACTTAATGTTCCAACATACAATATATACTTGAGCCCTTGCCTCTAGGAATATGAAGGCAAAAGCTCAGAGATAGGTCATGCTCTCTGTCTATAACTTACATCATTAAATCACTCTTTGCGACAAATAGCTTCAGAAATAATCTGATAAATTAAATAAGTGAAACTTAGATGAGAGTTCATGTCAGCCATCATGTATATCTAACATGGTCCAGACATAAGCTTTTGAAAGATCAACTTTTCAACTGAAGTGCTAGGGAGGGGAATCAGGGTGCAGATGCCTTAGCGGAATAGATTATTAAATCACTAGTCATACCTAAAAAAATTCTGAAGAAAAATATTCCTTTAACAACCACTACCATTCTTTCTTGTCTACTCCATTTGGTATATTCTTAAGAACCTGTTGAATTGGCTTATCCTTCACATATATTGCATGCAAGTGTCCTCTCCATTTGTTCCATAACTCTTTCATCCATGCAAAGATATGATCATGATGATCATTCATGTCAACACTCTCAAATTTATCCTACAATAATCAAAACATGGTTGAGTTAATGAATTATAAGTTCAGTTTTAGTAACTACTCATAATCCTGTGTTAGGAGCAACTCTCCCGCAGTTATACAACAATTAGAATATAATATAGTTTCAACTATTATTTCAAACTCTAGCTACAGCAGTTAACAATTTAGTCAGTTAACATAGTTTCCCTCAGTGTCCAGTTGATCAATACACTATACATCCATATGAATACATCAATACACACTTAACATATATAGGTATTGAGGTCACCAAGTTGCTCGAATGGAAAGGAATAAACTACATGAGCAAAGCTAATGATATCTAATCTAGGACCTTATTAGTTGATCCATCTGTACTGGAATAGTTCAAAAAGAGAGGGAAACTAAATACTAACTACACAAGTTAACGACCTATTATAGACAGCTTACAACATATGATTCAGGTTAACAGGATTAGCAATAAAAGGTCACATTTATTAGTAGTTTTGTGAGGATGATCGACATACACTGCCTGTAGACTTATTTGTGGAGGTACTGTCCGATATTTGTGTAAAGGTACATTATCTAGAAAAAAGTCAGTGGATTTGACAGCATTTTTAAAAGGAGAAACTGTGGAACTGACTCTTTTGTGATACTAGCAAATGAATTATACAGATAAGTATAAACATGAAGGATGAGAGCATACTCGGCATAGATTCCCTCAGTGTCCAGTTGATCAATACACTATACATCCATATCAATACCTCAATACACACTTCACATATATAGGTATTGAGGTCACCAAGTTGCTCGAATGAAAAGGAATAAACTACATGAGCAAAGCTAATGATATCTGATCTAGGACCTTATTATTTGATCCAGCTGTATTGGAATAGTTCAAAAAGAAAGGGAAACTAAATACTAACTACACAAGTTAACGACCTATTATAGACAGCTAACAACATATGATTCAGGTTAACATGATTACCAATAAGGGGTCATATTTATTAGTAGTTTTGTCAGGTTGATCGACATACACTGCCTGTAGACTTATTTGTGGAGGTACTATCTGATATTTGTGTAAAGGTACATTATCTGGAAAAAAGTTAGTAGATTTGAGAGCATTTTTAAAAGGAGAACTGTGGAACTGACTCATTTGTGATACTAGCAAATGAATTATACATATTTTCTCATAAAGTTCCCTATGAGGGCTTCATGTATCCATCTGTACTAGAATATCCGTCTGTACTGGAATAACAAATGCATTTGTGGTAGATGGATATTCAGTAATGCTAGATGTATGACATCAAAACGAGAAATGATATGCATCTGGATTTGAATTCGACAAACTCCTAATGCAACTTGTTTTAATAACACACTTGTTCTTCCTAAAGAAATATGCTCTCCTTCCTTTGTTATTTTATTTCAATGTCTTTGAGGGCAGGCTATTGCTGCAGTTGGTAATAGATCTTTGCTTTGAAAATAATTGTGACGACCCAAAGGGTCATCACTTATTTTATTAATCATTTCGAGCTTTTGAGGTCTTGAAAACCTCATTTATAGTTGCCTCGATTTGCGTGCACAGTCCGGGCACAAAGCTGGAAAAGTTTTATGTTGAAATATGTGAAATATGTGAAAAAGTTGAAGAATTTTGATATTAATATTGATATGGTTGACTTTGGTCAACATTTTTGGTAAACGGACCCGGATCCGTGATTTGATGGTCTCAAAAAATCCGTAGAAAAATATGGAACTTGGGCATATGCCCGGAATTGAAATCCGAGGTCTAGAACCCCGATAAAAGAATTTTTCTGTTAAATTGTTTTCTGAAAATGTTTAAGGAAAATGAAACTGAATTTTTATTAAAAAGTACTGGTATCGGGCTCGTATTTTGGTTCCGACGCCCGGTACAGGTCATATATATTGGTTAAGCGCTTCCTGTAAAGTTTGGTTGAAAACGGACGTCGTTTGACGTGTTTCGGCCTTAAATTAGAAATTTTGGAAATTATGAAATTTTAAAGAATTCTTGAGTTTTAAGGCTCAATTCATTGATTTTGATGTTATTTTAGCGATTTGATCGCGCGAGCAAGTTCGTATGATGTTTTTGAGTTAGTGTGCATATTTGGTTTGGAGCCCCGAGGGCTCGGAGTGTTTCGAAGGTGGTTCGGGGTGTTTTTGGATTTGAAAACACAGCAGAAATTCTGCTGTTTTTACACAGACATTTTACTCTACGCGATCGCGGCCTTGTACACGCGATCGCACTGCCTTGTCAAATTACTCAACGCGATCGCAGCCGTCTGCACGCGATCGCGTAGCTTCCTGTTCTTCTTCAACGCGATCGCAGCCGTCTGCACGCGATCGCGTAGCTTTCCGTTCTCCTTCAATGCGATCGCGACCCTGTTCACGCGATCGCGTAGTACAAATAAGCCACCCCAGCGGAATTCTTCTACGCGATCGCAGCGTTGACCACGCGATCGCGTAGTGTTGAATATTTTCCTTCCGCGATCGCGACCCAGTTCACGCGATCGCGTAGAACAAAATCGTTGCCCAGTGAATTTAATCCCAAAACAGAACAGAAACGGGATAAAAATCCCATTTCTGTTCAACTCTCTTCTCCACAACTCCTTGGACGATTTTTGAGCGATTCTTCATCAAACTTCTTGGGTAAGTGATTCTTAACTCGTTTTCTTCATTTTCCATCAATATTATTTGAGTTCCTAAGCCTAATTAGGTGTAAATGGGTAGAAAATTTGAGAATTGAGTATAGTAAGGGTTTTCAAAGAATTTGCGATCTAGAACTCGTTTTGGAGTCGAACTTAAGAACAAATTGTATATTTGAACTCATGGAGGATTGGGTGAACTTATTTTGGTTCGAAACTTGAGTTTCGATTATGTGGGCCCGGGGGTCGATTTTTACTATTCCGGGCAGAATATTGTAAAAATCATATTTAGCAATATGAACTAGTTTGTTAAATAGTGTATAGATACGATTGGATTGGAGACAAATTCGAAAGGAAAAGGCATTGCTACGGATTGAATCGTTCGTAAACTTTCGAGGTAAGTGTTTGTTCTATCCTAGCTTGAAGGAATAGGAATTTAGTTATGAATAAATTGTTGATTAAGAGTTATTGGTGTTATACCGGTAATGGAGGTAAATTGTTGAAATTATTATCAATTATTAGTTTGAAACCGGTAATTATAAATATTGTTAATGTAAAGATTATTGGCTAAATGCCGGTAATATATGTATTTATGAATTGGGATCGTATGGCGCGCCGACCACTTATATATTTAAGAATTGGGATCGTGTGGCGCGCCGACCACTTATATAATAAGAAATGAGATCGTGTGGCACGCCGACCACAAAGTGATTTAAATCTTGGCATTGGCCATAGTTGCCGGTAGCCTATTGATATATTTGGGAGCGGGTGGTACGCCTACCACAAGATGTAGTTACTGTGATAGTTGGGAGCGGGTGGTACGCCTACCACGAGATATGAAATGAGAGAGGAATTGAGACATGAAAGTAAGATTTATTCTGTTGATTAGATTATTCTGGATATCACGAGTTATTGATTGTTATTTCAGAGCAGAGTCTTTCCTTATAAATGTATTGTATATATATATATATATATTGCAAATGTACAGGTTTATGTGGGTGACTGGCCTTAGTCTCGTCACTATTTCGCCGGGATAGGCCAGGCACTTACCAGCACATGGGGTCGGTTGTGCCGATACTACACTCTGCGCTCCTTTTGCGCAGATACAGGTTACGGACAGCAGCAGCGGCAGTAGCGATTTGTGGATTTTCCGACTACTGAGACTACGAGGTAGCCTTGCAGGCGTCCGCAGGACCCGTTGTCTCTTCTATCTATGCTTTTCATTCTGTTATCTCATGTAATCGAGATAAACAGCTTGTATTTTCTTTCGGACAATTATGTGTATTATTCTTAGAAGTTCGTGAGTATTGTGACACCAGTCTTGGGTAGTGTATCATATTTGACTAAGTCTTCCGCTAAGTTTGATTATTCCCTGCTTTAATTTATATGTTTTTAATTTTAATGTCTTAATAAGAATTCGGTAATTAATGGAGGAGTAATTAATATTTGGCTTGCCTAGCTTCCATTAGTAGGCGCCATCATGACCCCGATGGTGGGAAATCCGGGTCGTGACAATAATGTTCTTTGAAAACTTCTTGTTTGTTTCTTCTTTTCTGTCTGCTCTATATAATAGTTCTTAACAAAACTTATGCATATAGTTTAATAGTAGAGATGCATAAGTAAGCAATGGTGAAGTTAAAGTACTGCCATGTCTTCTAAGAGCACTTAGCTTTCTTCGGTTCAGGATTTCAGTATCCGTGCATGTAGAAATATGTCCAGAAACTAAAGAAAATGGAGGACAGTGAGAACAACCACGCAATCAGGAATAGAAAAGCGAGACTTGATTGTAAAAGAAACTGTCAAATTTTAAAGGCCAGAAGTGGGTAGCTAATGAACCGAAAATTAGAACAGTTGAGACAGTGAGAACAACCACGCAATCAGGAATAGAAAAGCGAGACTTGATTGTAAAAGAAACTGTCAAATTTTAAAGGCCAGAAGTGGGTAGCTAATGAACCGAAAATTAGAACAGTTGAGCAGCAAAGTATACCAGAACATCATTATGGACTTAGCACTGCAGTGCACGGCCAGGCTTTATAGCATAATAATACAAGAAGCCACAAATCAAACCAAAATGTAAAAGGGAAATAGGATCGAGCCGGTAGAATAATAAAAAAGAAGACATAACAAAGGGAACCACAGTTCTTAGGACTTACAAATTGTAACCTGTAATCATTGGGCGTGAGAAATGGGTAGATAAGAAGCCATATATACAGGTCAGCTACCCTGATATATTCCTAATGTCATCAGTGTTGACCTTTTCTTAGGTTCATGAGTGGAAAACTATATTGTCATTCGTTTAATATCCCTCTCTCCTTCCTCTCACCCACACATTCCTTGTAAGAGAAAAGGAACATACATCTTGCTTAAAAGAGATAAGCAGCACTGACAACAATCAAGAATTAACAGGTAGTAGCGTAAGTAGATATAGAATATAGAGTCCGGTACATAGGGGGTTAAACAGCAATGCGTTTCTACATAGGGGCACAAGCAGGAACACAAGTATTCAACTAAATGATTTCATCTTCACTGTATAAATATCTTGCTTACCCCAATACCTGCCCACATGTGATTCAGCTTTTCTTCCTTAATATTATTCCACAATGATACTCCCAACGAACACATATTACGGTCACGAACGATTCTTCCCAAGTGCCTCGAAAACAGTTTGCTATTTTGTTCCAATTGTTCGATTATTGTATAAGGTAACTTTCAGCTTTTGTCCGAGTTCAAGTGATGCAACTTCTTTGCACTTGTTCCTCCCTCGAATGCTTTTTAACATTCCAGGATTAGATAAAGAACCTACAGATGCATACTTTATTTGCTAGATGACACAATAAGAGAAAAATGAAACTCAGGAAAATGTGAATTGCACAAAAATATTCACAATGTAAGTAGTATAAACTTACATTGTGATAGCAAGAATAATCAGTTTATACATAAAACTTGGGTAGCCCCAAATAACAAACTTGAGCAAAATTTCAATTTTTTAATCACCTTATAGAAGAAATCCCAAACAACAAACTTGAGCAAACTTTCTGTTTTTTAATCAGCTTATAGAAAAAATCCCTGTCACGACCCCAAATCCGGTCGTGATGGCGCCCAACAATCAAGCTAGGCCAGCCAGACCAACAAATGTTTATCACCAATAATATCAGTCCCAAATGGACAACTCAAGAAGAATATATGAGTCATAGAAACTCCAATAATAATAATACGAATAAAATACTAAGAAGTGTGAAAATAACTGACACTCCCAAAGATCTGGAGTCACAAGTCTAGTGCCTCTAACAAAACCCAACAAAAGTAGAGAATACTGTATGGAAGTACTCAAGTCTGAATAAAAAATAACAACTGAAAAGAGAGGAGAAACTAGGTTCTGCGAACGCCGGCAGCTATCTCAGCAACTCGATATAGCTGTGTGAAAGCTGGAGTGATCGTCTACTTCTTCTGAGTACCAGAATCTGCACACAAAGGTGCAGGGAGTAGGGGTGAGTACTAAGTACTCAGTGAGTAATAAATATATAAAAGCAGCTGAAAGTAGAAAATTCATAGAATACCACAATATGAAACTAAACTACAGTCCGAATCTCCTACGAACTAGCGTCAACAGTACAATACAGCTACCACAGAATAATTCAGCAGATAAAGATGAAATGCAATGCACATAACCGCTACGGCGTGTAGCCTGATCCATTTAACGTCGACGGTGCTCACTAGGGGTGTGTACAGACTCCGGAGGGGCTCCTACGGCCGAAGCGCGAATATCGCTGTGACGTGCAGCCCGATCCTCATATCACAATAACCACTGCAGCATGTAGCCCGATCCATCCTCAGTCCACAAATAATCAGATAAGTAACAAACAGCTCAAATTACTTATTTCCAGATGCCAGCTCATAATTTATGAAAATACTTTAAGTTTTATTCCATTTTTGCAAAACCTGTGACTTAGCATATCAATACTGTGATTTCAATTTCCAGGACTGAGATCAGTGATTAAGCAATTATAGCTATCACATATATACTATCCCCTAGGGATACTACAGGTCGGCACAAGGCCCCAAACAAGGTTTACAGCCCACAAATATGTCAAACACAGTATTTTCCATCACTAATAACATATTCTTCATATCCGGGATGGACCAAGTCTCAATCCCCAGTCACAATCAATCCTCGCACCAGCCACGGGGTGCGAGCCACGCCCTACTAGCGTCACAATGTGCTAAGCCGGGGTTTCGAACCGTCAGGCTACCATATACACAAACTACTCACTTCTAGCCAGCCGTAGACTTGTCCGCGATGCCTTTGCTTTGAAATTCGCTGCCACGTGCGTAGAATCTAGTGAAACCACAATAATTATATCAAATACGGATTAAAGAATCATAACCCATTTCAATTTACATGAAATTCGCATAAATACACTAAGTTGGTAAAAACCCGACCCCAGGCCTACTGCTCGAAAAATTCCGAAATTAGTACCAACGCGATCCTCGTCTCGCCACGAGTCCGTGCATATAAAATTTATCGAAATTGGAGTTCAAATGGCCTTTCAAAACTCAAAATCCCGTTTTCAATACCTAGGCCATAATTCTTCACAATTTCTACCCAAATTCACGAAGATTGATGTTAATTCTACCATAAAATTATGTTTTTGAGTCAAGAATCTTACCTCCGATTAATACCCGATGATATCTCAGTGTTTTCCTCGTGTTTTCTTCTCTCTAGGGCTCAAAATTGTGTTTTGGGTGAATGAACCCGCGAGCCCTCTGTTCTGCAATTTAATTCACTGCCAGAACATTTAACCCTACGCGATCGCAGCACTGGGCTCGCGATCGCGATGCACAAATCCTGGGCTGCCAACTTTTCCTCTACGCGATCGCGTGAACCTGGACGCGATCGTAGTGACCCACTTATCGACCCTACATGATCGCAATACTACGAACGCGATCGCACTGCACTCGAGTTTGACTCTACGCGATCGCATTAATACACCCGCGATCGCGCTGCACAACTCCTCGACCGTACGCGATCGCATCACTCTTCCCGCGATCGCGAAGAACAAATTTTCGGCCTCACTCTGATACACTACGCGATCGCAGACGTAACCTTGCGATCGCAGAGCTTCCCAACTTTACTCTACGCGATCGCAGACTCAACCTCGCGATCGCAGAGCTCAACATCCTCCTCTTACGCGATCGCATACATAGCTTCGCGATCGCGAAGCACAAAAATTCTCTACATTTATTGCAGCAGAAACAGTAGTGCCTTTGGCACAAATTGGTCCGTTTGGACACCCGAATTCATCCCGAGGCTCCCGGGACCCCAACGAAAACACCAACATACTCCAAAACATGATACGGACTTGTTCCAATCATAAAAACACCATCCTAAACATCAAAATCACCATTTACACACGGATTCAAGCCTAAATTTCTCCAAAACTTTCAAAACTAACATTCAATCTAAAACCCTATCATACGACGTCCGAATGATCTGAAAATTTGCAGACCTATCCAAAATCACATAACGAAGCTACAGAAATTGTCGGAATTCCATTCCGACCCCCGGATCAAAATCTTACCTACCATCCAGTTTTCGCCAAAATTCAACCTTCGCCATTTCAAGCCTAAAACTACACCGGACCTCCGAATTCAATTTAGATTGCTCTCCTAAGTCATAATTGATCCCCCGAAACTAGTCGAATCATCAGAATCCAATTCCGAGCACTCTAACTTGATAGTCAACTCTAGGTTGACTTTCCATATTCAAGCTTCCTTCAAACATGCTATTTGCTTCATTTTCAACCCGAATCACCCGTAACTCATCCGATATACTCTAATACTGATATGAAAGCATAAGATATGTAAATGCACGGTAACGGGGTGGTAACTCCTATAACGATGGGCCGGGTCGTTACATTCTCCCCGACTTAAACAAACACTCGTCCGTGAGCGGGTTAAGAAACATACCTGGAGTATCAAATAAGTGTGGATATCTGCTCCGTATATCCTGCTCGGTCTCCCAAGTCGCTTCCTCCATGGGATGACCTCTCTACTACACTTTCACTGAAGCTATGTCCTTGGATCTCAACTTACGAACTCGTCGACCCAAAATGGCTACTAGCTCCACATCATAAGTTAAGTCCTTATCTAGCTGTATTGTGCTGAAGTCTAACACATGAGACGAGTCTCCGACATACTTCCGTAGCATGGATACATGGAACACTGGGTGAACTCCCGACAAACTGGGTGGCAAAGCAAGCATATCGGCCACCTCCTCAACTTTCCTAAACACCTCAAAAGGTCCAATAAACCTTGGGCTTAACTTCCCTTTCTTTCCAAACCTCATAACGCCCTTCATAGGCGAAACCTTCAGCAACACCTTCTCACCCACTGAATAAGACACATCTCAGACCTTTCGGTCCGCATAACTCTTCTGACGCGACTGAGCTGTGCGAAGTCTCTCCTGAATTACCTTTACCTTGTCTAAGGCATCCTGGACTAACTCTGTCCCCAACAATCTAGCCTCGCCAGGCTCAAACCAACCGACTGGAGACCTACACCGCCTCCCATATAAAGCTTCATACGGTGCCATCTGAATGTTGGACTAATAGCTGTTATTATAAGCAAACTCCGCAAGAGGCAAGTAATCAGCCCTTGAACCACCGAAATCAATGACGCAAGCACCCAACAAGTCCTCCAATATCTAAATAGTACGCTCAGACTGCCCATCAATCTGTGGATGAAATGATGTGCTCAGCTTTACCTGCGAACCCAACTCTCGCTGAAATGTCCTCCAGAACTGAGAAGTGAACTGGGTACCTCTGTCTGATATAATAGAAATGGGAACTCCATGCAATCTCACAATCTCACGGATGAATACCTCTGCCAACCGCTCTGAGGAGTATGTAGTACACACTGGGATGAAGTTAGCTGACTTAGTCAGCCTATCCACCACCACCCAAACTGAATCAAACTTCCTCGCTATCCGAGGGAGTCCACTAACAAAGTCCATAGTAATCCTTTCCCACTTACACTTAGGAATATCAATACGCTGGAATACACCACCGGGTCTCTGATGCTCATACTTGGCCTGCTGACAGTTTAGACACCGTGCCACATGGTGCACAATATCTTTCTTCATCTTTCTCCACCAGTAATGCTGCTTCAAAGCCTGATACATCTTCGCGGCTCCTGGATGAATAGAGTACCACAAGTTGTGGGCCTCCTCCAATATCAACTCACGAAGGCCATCAACATTGGGCACGCATATCCGGCCCTGCATTCACAATACACCATCACTATCAATAGTGACATCTCTGGCATCATCATGCTGAACTCTGTCCTTAAGGACAAGTAAGTGTGGATCATCATACTGGCATTCTCGAATATGATCATATAAAGAAGAACGAGCTACTACATAACCCATAACCTGACTAGGCTCAGAAATATCCAGCCTTACCATCGGATTAGCTAATGCCTGAACATCAACTGCAAAGGGTCTCTCCCCAACTGGAATATACGCCAAGCTACCTATACTAATAGCCTTCCGGCTCAATGCATCGGCCACTACATTAGCTTTCCCTAGATGGTACAAAATAGTAATATCATAGTCATTAAGCAATTCAAGCCATCTCCGCTGCCTCAAATTGAGATCCTTTTGCTTAAACAAATGCTGGAGGCTGCGGTGGTCTGTATACACATCACAAGTGTACCATACAAGTAATGCCTCCAAATTTTCAAGGCATGAACAATAGCATCTAACTCTAAATCATGAACATGGTAGTTCTTCTCGTGGGGCTTTAGCTGCCGAGAAGCATATGCAATAACTTTACCCTCCTGCATCAATACACAACCGATCCCAACTCTAGAAGCATCACAATACACCATGTAAGACCTTGAAACTGATGGTAACACAAGTACTGGGGCTGTGGTCAAAGCCGCCTTGAGCTTCTGAAAGCTCTCCTCACATTCATCAGACCTCACAAATGGAGCATTCTTCTGTGTCAGCTTCGTTAGAGATAAAGCAATATATGAGAAACCCTGAACAAACCGGCAGTAATAACCTGCCAAGCGAAGGAAACTGAATCTCCGTAGCTGAGGAAGGCCTGGGCCAATTCTGCACCGCCTCAACCTTCTGTGGGTCAACTCAAATACCATCACTGGACACTACATGTCCCAGATAAATCTTAGTATCAAGCCAGAATTCACACTTAGAGAATTTTGCATAAAGCTTTTCTTCTCTCAACCTCTGCAATACCACTCTCAAGTGTTGTGCATGCTCCTTCTGGCTGCGAGAATACACCAGAATATCATCAATAAACACAATCACAAAAAAATCAAGGTACGGCCAAAATACATTGTTCATCAAGTGCATGAATGCAGCTGGGGCATTAGTCAGCCCGAAAGACATCACCAGAAACTCATAGTGCCCATATCGTGTTCTGAACACCGTCTTCATAATATCCAAATCCCTAATCTTCAACTGATGATAGCCCGATCGAAGATCGATCTTAGAAAATACACTAGCTCCCTAGAGCTGATCAAATAGGTCCTCAATACGAGGCAATGGGTACTTATTCTTCACTATTACCTTATTCAGCTGCCTGTAATCAATGCACATTCTAATTGTGCCATCCTTCTTCTTCACGAACAATACCGGTGCACCCCAAGGTGACACACTCGGGCGAATGAAACCCTTATCTAAGAGTTCCTGAAGTTGTTCTTTCAACTCCTTTAACTGAGCTGGTGCCATGCGATAGGGAGGAATAGAAATAAGCTGAGTGCCCGGCACCAAGTCAATACCAAAATCAATATCCCTGTCAGGCGGCATGCCCGGCAGGTCTGCTGGAAACACATCTGGAAACTCCCTCACAATAGGGACCAAATCAAGACCGGGTGTCTCACCCTCGACATCTCTAATGAAGGCCAAATAAGATAAACAGCCCTTCGCAATCATTCGTTGGGCTTTTATATAAGAAATTACCCAATCGGACACATAATCAATCAAGCCACGCCACTCGATCCTCGGATTACCTGGAATAGCTAGTGTGACTGCCTTGGCATGACAGTCCAGAATAGCATGGTAAGGAGATAGCCAATCCATGCCTAGAATCACATCAAAATCTACCATGCCGAGTAGCAATAAATCAACTCGGGTCTCCAGACCCCCAATAGTAATAAGACGGGATCGATATACCTGATCCACAACAACAGTATCCCCCACCGGGGTAGATACATGTACGGGCAAAGCAAGAATACCACGGGTCATACCCAAATGCTGTGCAAAGTAAGAAGAAACATAGGAATAGGTGGATCCGGGATCAAATAAAACAGAAGCATCCCTGTGGGAGACTGAGATAATACCTGAAATGACAGCATCTGAGGCACTAGCATCCTTCCTATAGAAATGATCCTGGCCTCCGCCAGCACGATCCTCGCCCCTAGGGCGTCCTCTACCTACCTGGCCACCAGTCCTAACTAGCTGTGCTGGTGCTGAAGAAACAGGAGTAGAAGACGAGCATTGATCCCTCTGCTGAGACTGACTACGAAGCCACTGAGGACACTCTTTCTTGATATGGCCGAACTCGCCACACTCAAAGCAATGGCCTGAAGATGGAAGAGGGGACTGGTGAGGACCGACCCCTCGCTACAGATGAATCCTGAGCTAAAAAAGAAGGAGCAGAGCTCTGAGCTGAAAGAGCACTTAATGCAGGCTGACTCTGCTGATGGCCCTGCTGACCCTGATAACCCTGATGGCCCTGACGACCACGATCTGATGAAACCCCACTGGACTCGGCACGTCCAGACTGATGAGACCTGAAAGAACGGCCCCTGCTATGCTGAGGCTGACCCCTAGAAGGAGCACCACTGTAACTACCAGTGCCACGAGGCCTCTTAACCTCTCTCTCTTCCCGCTCTCTGCGGCGATCTGTCTCAATATGACGGGCAATATCAACCACCTCCTCGAAGGTAACTGCCGAAGCTCTCTCTCTGGTCATCAATATACGGATGGGATAAATTAAGGCCATCAATAAATCTCCGGATCCTCTCTCTTTACGTAGGAACCATCCACATGGCATGACGGGCTAACTGTGTGAATCTCATCTCATACTGAGTAACCGTCATATCTTCATTCTTCAGCCATTCAAACTGGCGTCGTAGCTCCTCTCTCTGGGACTGAGGCTCATACTTCTCCAAAAATACCGTAGAGAACTGCTGCCAAGTGAGGGGTGCCACCCCACCGGGCCTACGCCTCTCAAAATCCTCCCACCACTGAAAGGTTGGGCCTGTGAACTGACAAGTGGTGAAAGCTACACCGCTGGACTCCAGAATGCCTGCGGTGCGAAGCATACGCTGACATTTATCAAGAAAACCCTGGGCGTCCTCGCCCTCAGTACCACTGAATGCCGGAGGCTGTAGTCTCTCAAATCTCTTCAGACGATGTTGCTCATCGTCAGGCATAGCTGGAACCACATGAGCAGGAGCTGGTGCAACGGGTGCAACGGGTACAACTGGCTGAACTGGAGCTGCCCCAGGTGCCTGGACCTGAGCTGCCGGAGCATCTGCAACTGGAGTCTGACCCTGAACCTGGTCAACTGGTGGCTCAGCAGGTGCTGGTACTGCTGCCCTACCTCTACCACGACCACGGCCTATGGGTGCCAATGGTGGTCGTCTGCCACATCCGCCACGTCTGCTAGCACGTGTTCTCGCCATCTGCAATAGAATAGAATATGGGAAAACTTTAGTTTCACGATAACACAAACCGAACGATATGAATCCAAGAAAAACGAGGGTTTTACTAAAGTTTCTATAGCCTTCTGAGGATAGATACAGACATCTACGTACCAATCCGCGAAAGCCTACTAAACCGGCTCATGACTCATGAGTCCTAACAACGTAGGCTGTGATACCAACTTGTCACGACCCCAAATCCGGTCGTGATGGCGCCCAACAATCAAGATAGGCCAGCCAGACCAACAAATGTTTATCATCACCAATAATATCAGTCCCAAATGGACAACTCAAGAAGAATATATGAGTCATAGAAACTCCAATAATAATAATACGAATAAAATACTGAGAAGTGTGAAAATAACTGACACTCCCAAAGATCTGGAGTCACAAGTCTAGAGCCTCTAACAAAACGCAACAAAAGTAGAGAATACTGTATGGAAGTACTCAAGTCTGAATATAAAATAACAACTAAAAAGAGAGGAGAAGCTAGGTTCTGCGAACGCCGGCAGCTACCTCAGCAACTCGATATGGCTGTGTGAAAGCTGGAGTGATAGTCTACTTTTTCTGAGTACCTGAATCTGCACACAAAGGTACAGGGAGTAAGGGTGAGTACTAAGTACTTAGTGAGTAATAAATATATAAAAGCAGCTGAAAGTAGGAAATCCACAGAATACCAAAGTATGAAACTAAACTACAGTCCGAATCTCCTACGAACTAGCATCAACAGTACAATACAGCTACCACAGAATAATTCAGCAGAAAAAGATCTAATGCAATGCACATAACCGCTACGGCGTGCAGCCACTGGGGGTGGACGGCGACGGCGCTCACTGGGGGTGTGTACAGACTCTGGAGGGGCTCCTACAACCCAAGCGCGAATACCGCTGCGACGTGCAGCCCGATCCTCATATCACAATAACCGCTGCGGCGTGCAGCCCGAACCATCCTCAGTCCACAAATAATCAGATAAGTCACAAACAGCTCAAATTACTTATTTCCAGATGCCAGCTCATAATTTATGAAAATACTTTAAGTTTTATTCCATTTTTGCAAAACCTGTGACTTAGCATATCAATACTATGATTTCAATTTCCAGGACTGAGATCAGTGATTAAGCAATTGTAACTATCACATATATACTATCCCCTACGGATACTACAGGTTGGCATAAGGCCCCAAACAAGGCTTACAGCCCATAAATATGTCAAACACAATATTTTCCAACACTAATAACATATTCTTCATATCCGGGATGGACCAAGTCTCAATCCCCAGACACAATCAATCCTCGCACCTGCCACGGGGTGCGAGCCACGCCCTACTAGCATCATAATGTGCTAAGCCGGGGTTTAGAACCCTCAGGCTACCATATACACAAACTACTCACCTCTAGCCGGCCATAGACTCGTCCACGATGCCTTTTCCTTTGAAATTTGCTGCTTCGTGCATAGAATCCAGTAAAACCACAATAATGATATCAAATACGGGTCAAAGAATCATAACCCATTTCAATTTACATGAAATTCGCATAAATACACTAAGTTGGTAAAAACCCGACCCCGGGCCCACTGCTTGGAAAATTCCGAAATTAGTACCAACACGATCCTCGTCTCGCCACGAGTCCGTGCATATAAAATTTATCGAAATCGGAGTTCAAATGGCCTTTAAAAACTCAAAATCCCGTTTTCAATACCTAGGCCACAATTCTTCACAATTTCTACCCAAATTCATGAAGATTGATGTTAATTCTACCATAAAATTATGTTTTTGAGTCTAGAATCTTACCTCCGATGAATACCCTATGATATCTCAGTGTTTTCCTGGTGTTTTCTTCTCTCTAGGGCTCAAAATTGTGTTTTGGGTGAATGAACCCGCGAGCCCTCTGTTCTGCAATTTAATTCACTGCCAGAACATTTAACCCTACGCGATCGCAGCACTGGGCTCGCGATCGCGATGCACAAATCCTGGGCTGCCAACTTTTCCTCTACGCGAACGCGTGAACCTGGATGTGATCGCAGTGACCCACTTAGCGACCCTACGCGATCACAATACTACGAACGCGATCGCATTGCACTCGAGTTTGACTCTATGCGATCGCATTAATACACCCGCGATCGCAATGCACAACACCTCGACCGTACGTGATCGGATCACTCTTCTCGTGATTGCGAAGAACAAATTTCCGACCTCACTCCGATACACTACGCGATCGTAGACGTAACCTTGCGATCGCAGAGCTTCCCAACTTTACTCTACGCGATCGCAGACTCAACCTCGCGATCGCAGAGCTCAACATCCTCCTCTTACGCGATCGCATACATAGCTTCGCAATCGCGAAGCACAAAAATTCTCTGCATTTGTTGCAGCAGAAACAACAGTGGCTTTGGCACAAATTGGTCCGTTTGGACCCCCGAATTCATCCCGAGGCTCCCGGGACCCCAACGAAAATCACCAACCTACTCCAAAACATGATACAGACTTGTTCCAATCATAAAAACACCATCTTAAACATCAAAATCACCATTTACACACGGATTCAAGCCTAAATTTCTCCAAAACGTTCAAAATTAACATTCAATCCAAAACCCGATCATACGACGTCCGAATGACCTGAAAATTTGCAGACATATCCAAAATCACATAACGAAGCTACAGAAATTGTTGGAATTCCATTCTGACCTCCGGATCAAAATCTCACCTACTATCCGGTTTTCGCCAAAATTCAACCTTCGCCAATTCAAGCCTAAAATTACACCGGACCTCCGAATTCAATTCCGATTGCTCTCCTAAGTCATAATTGATCCCCCAAAACTAGTCGAATCATCAGAATCCGATGCCGAGCACTCTAACTCGATAGTCAACTCTAGGTTGATGTTCCATATTCAAGCTTCCTTCAAACATGCTATTTGCTTCATTTTCAACCCGAATCACCCCTAACTCATCCGATATACTCTAATACTGATATGAAAGCATAAGATATGTAAATGCACGGTAACGTGGTGGTAATTACCGTAACGACGGGCCGGGTCGGTACAATCCCAAACAACAAACTTGAGCAAACTTTCTGTTTTTAACCAGCTTATAGAAAAAATCCCAAACAACAAACTTGAGCAAACAACAGTAAAAATTATAGCAGCCCTAATATCCTCAAGACTAATCCCTCGCTGAATGCATAAAACTAATCCATTCATGGAATAATTAGCTTTCAAAATGAAACGATTCTCAGAGGAGGCATACCTTGGAATAATTAATTTTCAAAATTTAGAATTCAGTTAGAGTATGCTACATACTAATGATTTTCTTCCTTTTAGACTAACTAGGCACATGAACTCTAAGATTGAACACGATAAATATCGATGAATCATGCTAATCACTCGACGATGAAATTTAACGCAAGTAGTCAATTCAAAACTCAGTAGATAAGAACAGATTGAAACAACATATTTAAACACAATAAGCCAAATGCTTTCAGACAATTTCCAATTAAGCTTCAATCTAGCCAATTCATGGAAGAGGAAGAATAAGAAAAAGAGAATTCCAGAAGACATGGAAATAACTAACAACAATTCTATTACATCATAAACTGAAGTTCATGAGGAATTAGCCTATCATATTTCCGAATCAATTATGATCAACGAGAATAGGAAGAGAAGAAAGAAGGTGAAATGGCTTTTATTCCAGTTACAATATTCAATGACCAAAATTCACCTATTGCTACGCCGCCTGAAAAATAAAAGTGTAACACTTGCGAAAAAAGCTTTGCAACTCATCACGCAGTAGGAGGGCATAGATCTAGCCACAACAAGTTGAGAATGGTATATCAAAATTCCAATATCTTGAAAGAAGAGGCATACCTTGGATTCTCAATATGAGGAGATGGAAATTAGGGCAGATAATCAGAGAGTTGATCGATTTCGCTCGCTCACGACCAGACGAGCGAGATCGGCTCTAACGTAACACTAGCTTGATGACGGGGGATTAGGGCAGAGAATTATCTGGCGTGACTCTATTTTGTTTTGAGAATAGCAGACTCTGTTTTGGTTTAATTTTGTCAAAATTTTTTACTTTTTAGTTTTGGCGCCTAATTTTTAGATTTTTTTTTTAATATTTTGGTATAAGATTTGGCGGGACTCTCCCACACTTTTGCCTCTCAATTATTATTTGGGACCAGCTACTATAATTTTTAGGGACCAGATGTATTATCTTCGCAAAAAAATAAAGCATTAAGGACCGCAATATAATCTCGTCCCAATATATATATTATTAGCGACGAGATTATTTACTCGTCCCTAAAAGTTGGTCGTAAATAAGGCTTTTTCTTGTAGTGATACTACGACGCATCGGCCTATGACAACAACATAAGTCTATTTGACTAATACGATTGTAGTCATAACAGATTGGGAGTAATATAATATGATTGTAGTCGTAGGAACTTCCGTTTATATATCGTGGTTGTTATTTAGTAATTGACCGTGAATGAATATGATTTCATTCATATAGTAGGACGGATCGGCCTACGACAACCACATAAGTCCATTTGGCTAATACGATTGTAGTCATAATAGATTGGGAGTAATGTAATATGATTGTAGTCATAGGACCTTCCGTTTATATATCGTATTGGGAGTAATGTCATACGTTCATACTAGGACGCATCGGCCTACGACAATCACATAAGTCCATTTAACTAATACGATTGTAGTCATAACAGATTGTGAGTAATGTAATACGATTGTAGTAGGACACATCAGCCTACGTCAACGAATTTTTTCTACAATATTAATTTTCATGACGTTATGATAAGTCCTATAATAGGACATAGAGTATTCACTGTACGATATATAAACTTATATGCAGTAAGTAGGACGCATTCGATATAAGTAAATTGACTTAGTAATATTATATTACAATTAGTCTGGAAAATACGATTGTAGTCATAACAAATTGGAGTACTAATACAATAATATATAAATGGAAGGTCCTATTACTATAATCGTATTAGTCAAAACTAAGTTATCATTTTATATTAGTTGACTAATAGTATACAATGGTATCTATGTTTAACAAAAAAAAATAGAATTTTGGTGAAAGCTATAATTTTATATGACGGGCCACAAGCAACAGATTCATTCCGAAAGATATAAAATTTTGTTAATTCAATGTGATAGAGAAGTGGGAAATAAATTCAATGACAGATAATATAATTAAAATAAAGTAGAGAAAAAAGAATTCTTACTGAATGATCCTTGATAGAATAATGAGCCGAACAGAGCTTGAAGGGCCAAACTATGGCTAACTTAAGAGCAATATGCTATAAATTGCAATGTATAGAATTGTAGAGAAGAAAATTAGATTTCCCCCATGGTGGTAAAAATATGTCTATTTATAGGAATAAATCTAAGTAACCATTCATCTTGAATTATGTGTCAATTACGAGCATTTACTCAATTCATCCATTACTTTTGGAGGACTTGTAACAACTGTATAAATGCTGGAATTCTGTAACTGATGAGTTAATTTCGTAACTGATGAGTTAATTCCATAACTGATGAGTTAATTCCATAACTGATGAGTTAATTTCGTAACTGATGAGTCAATCACGTGCCTATTGAGTCAATCTCGTGCCTGTTGAGTCAAATCTCGTGCCGTTAAGTCAATCTCATGCCTGCTGAGTCAAATCTCGTGCCTGTTGAGTTAATCTCGTGCCTGTTGAGTCAACCCCATACCTGTTGAGACAAATCTCGTGCCTGTTGAGTCATTCTGGTGCCTATTGAGTCAACCTCGTACCTGTTGAGTCAATCTCGTGCCTGTTGAGTCAAATCTCATGCATGTTGAGTCAATCTCATGCCTATTGAGTCAATCCCATGGCTAATAGGCACGGTACGAGTATGTTCGGTCCTGGGGGTGTTTCACATATCATCTTTAGATGTCATTCTTCACTTTTCTTCAAACACTGTTGACACGTGTCGCTATTTAATAGACCCACGTGGCGAGTCTAATTTTTACCAATACAGATAGTCCCCTCACTTTCCGGTTACTCGCTATGATGTGACCGGGAAGTGAAAGATTTTATCTTTTTCATCCTTGTCTCTGCCTCATTAAAAACCTTGCCGGAAAAATCCAATAGGGACAAAAACCGGACGAAGGAAAAAAGAGTGCAGATGATAGCTCCACCGCTTATGTTCCTTTCGTGAATAATCAGTTGGTTTACCACTGTCTTGTTTAGGGGTTTGAAGGCAAATCTTTGCTTTATATTTGCAATGTTTGATATATATATATATATATATATATAGGCTTTATTTTCTGCCTATTTTCGTATTTAGGACTTATGGAATAATTTTGCATTTTTATCCTTTTGAAAATGCTTCATTGATTCACTTGTCGACTTGTCAACACGAGGATTTGCATTTTTATCTTTTTGAAAATGCTTCATTGATTCACTCGTGGACTTGTCAACACGAGGATTTGCATTTTTATCTTTTTAGAAAATGCTTGATAATTCTACTCGTGGACTTGTCAACACGAGATTTATAAAAGAGGGTCCTTTTATATATTGGCACTTAATGAAGAAGACGTCTCAACTTCATAAATGGTGCAATGAAAGAAATAGGAAGCACATGTTTGTGTAAAGTAATTTGGACAAGTTTTTATTCATTAACTCGAGCAAATTTTGAATAATACATGCGTTGTAGTACGTCTATGACTTTCTCGCAACTGTTTTCCGTGCAGCTGATTTTTTAATAAAAAGTACACAAGGTTTTTTCTTTACAATCTGTTTTAGCATGTAGCCATAGTCCTATCTTTATGTATTTAGAAAGGACTTGAAAAGTGTCTACAACATTGAAAAATATTTTTTTGCAGAGTAAAACGTAGCTATTCGTAGCTATTGCAGCTTTTAGCTTTCCTTTGAACTCCCGTATCTCTTTCGTGGTCCAACGTCCACTTTTTTTGCACGAAGCTATGTTTTGCACGGGTTTTTGAATTCCCGTATCTTTTTCGTAGTCCCACATCCACTTTTTTGCACGAAGATCTCTTTTGCACGGGTTTTTGAATTCCCGTATATTTTTATGGTCCCGTGTCTACTTTCCTGCACGAAGCTATCCGTACTATGCAGTCCCCAAGTGTGTTGGCGCTGTAGGGATGAGGCCTTGAGTATTTTGGTTGTTACTTGTAAGCTGACCCTTTCCCTGAAACAAAACATACACGGGACATGAAAATATAGCTTTTAGATGTAGACTGCCTACCCATACGCATTTCCATCAGATCTGTGTAACCTTAGGCTTAGAATTTACAAGTATTCTTTTTTTTGCCATGCAGTTTGTATCTCATCATTTGGCACGGGTTAGGATTTGTGCCTAGCATCTAAAACCGTTAGTAAAATCACGACAAACGATAGGCATTATAGTTTCCAATAAAGGCTAGCAACTTTCTACAGAAACTCTAGTATAAGACTTGAAAGGCTTTTCACGTGTCAGTTGAAGAGTTCTGCACAAATTGGCTATACGTTGCTTGAGATATACTATAATCGAATATATCAACCTTAGAATATACCTTGTAGTGATGACTGAGGCAAAAGTCATATACGACATTTTTTCTTCTTAGGTGTTGCATGAACCTGTGCTTTCATTCCATAAACCAATTTATTTCAAGCATCACGATTATGAATATCATGCTTAAGAATCAAAATGTCACGTATGTAAGAAATTGACAGGTTGGTCTTAGAGGGTGCTTACCGTAGCCTTTACTAAAAGGATATCACGTACCTTCCAAGTTGACTTACCTCCTGACTTTTAACTTCTCTATTTGGCGCTACGAGGTGCATATTGTTCCCCATAAACTTCATGATTTGATGCAAGGTCGATGGAACAACACCTATCTCGTGGATCCATGGTCTTCCCATGATTATATTGTATGCCTTCTCCAGATATACTACCTGAAATTTGGTATCTTTTTCTATTCCTTCTATAAAAGTTACTAAATTTACCTCTCCTTTAGTTACTATGCTGGAGTTATTGAATCCTGATAAAGTATGCGCCTTTGGGATCATCTTGCCCTCCATTTGCATATCCCGTAACACCCTTAGTAGGATGATGTTTGCTGAACTTCCTGGATCAATCAAGATTCTTTTTATTTTAATATCATGTATGAGTAAAGATATTACCAGTGCATCGTTGTGAGGGGAGATGACTTCTTCCGCTGCACAGAGCGGGATCTATTCGTTGCTCTGTGAAACCAGCCTCACGCAGTCCACCCCACTTTAGGAGTCAATCAGCCCATGCCTTCGCTTGGGCCACGTGACCCAGCTCTGGGTTTGGACAGGGCAGGCCAGATTTCAGCCCACCAAATCCAACCTTCTGGGACAGCCCAACATTCCACCACAAGCTAGATCTGGGACTAGCACATCCGGCTCTATTTTCTTGGGCTGCATAGTTTTCTTGGATTTGATCAATCGTTAAATCAATAATTTTGCTCTGAGTCCCCAAGCGAATTTAAGCCCTGTAGCATGCGCTTCATACTCGCTTTTGTTGTTAGTAATAAAATAATTTTTATGAATTATCTAACTATTTTTTCTGATAAGCATTATACATTATCCCTAACTCGGGAAGTTTAGTGCTTGTGGACCTAATTGTGTAGAAGGTCCAGATCCCGAGAATTATCCCAGAAATAACATGTTCGGGTAATATGTTTGAGCTAAGATTACTCATGAAATCTGCTTCATTTGTAATTTAATAATTGTAAGTGGTTGATAAACAATATCATATTCACTTCATTTGACTACTCACTAAGCTAGCCTTCCAGACATTTCATGTCTATGCAAAATATTGCGTAATAAAAATATTGTGACTACCGGAATTGAATGACATTGAAACTAAAGCCTTAGATTTAGGGCAACTACAATTAATGCCAACTTATCAAAATATTGATATGTAGTTTTCGTATCTAAGAGCATTCTATAATAGATAGGAGAATGTGTACATTTATCTTCTTGAATTAAAATTGCATTTACCGAGACATCCGAGATAATTAGTGTATCGGCAATCATCTTTCTTCTTAGAATTTTGAAAGTGATGATGTGTTGTTGTTAGATAGCGAGTTCGAATGATTTGACTTTTTGGACCAAATCGACTTTTCAAAATTCTATAACTTTAACTTTTATTGTTTGCCTCTAGTTTCATCTTTTGCTTGACCGGATTATTCCACGGGTCAATATTGAGCATATAAAGCTTTACCTCCGGTGGTACACCTGTTATGTTAACATGGAGGCAAGCAAAGCAATTTTTTTAACACGTAAAAATTACCTTTAAATTTATTGTCGAGTCATGACCAACGTAAACCTTTCTATTTGGGAAGTCAATGATAATTTCTAGTTCTTCAACATTTGACCTTGTGGCTTCTGATGCCTTTGGTTCAATGATTACTTCCGAAAATACTTGTATAATCGTCCAAGGTTATTAATGAACCTTCTTTCCTCGTGGGCTATTCCATCCCGCATCTATCTCCTCTTTTTCAGTTGTTAGGTTTGGTATATTTGTAAGCAATTCCGTGGGTGTTTTACACATGTTCCTCCTAATCTTCATTCTTCTCCTATGAAATTTTACAATTTAGCAAGGTAATGCCTTACCTGATTGGATAGATCCGGATATTTTCTAGCCCGTAAAAAAAATATCATATCTCTTTGCTCGGACCGTGTCTTCTTCTGTTTAGATCCAGGTGCTGGTGTACTTGAATCTCCTGTTCCGGAACTTCTCGTACAGATTTGTTATAATAATTTATGGTATTGATACTTGCGGTACCAATATATCGATGTACATTCTCTATTTTTCTCTGCTTGTTGTTTACATATCATTATCATGGCTATTCTTTCCTTTTTATTTTGCATGGTATAGCCATCTCCAACTTGGTTGTCCTCCACTGTGTTGATTGGCAAGTTTCGGCCATGATGAATGTTTAAACTGAAAACAAGCAAATATTAACAAAAATTGTTACTATCTTCGGATGAATAGAAAATTTGCTTGAGTTCCCGGCAATGGAATCAATTTGTTTAACCAAAAAAAATAGAATTTTGGTGAAAGCTATAATTTTATATGCTGGGCCACAAGCAACAGATTCATTTCGAAAGATATAAAATTTTGTTAATTCAATGTGATAGAGAAGTGGGAAATAAATTCAATGACAGATAATATAATTAAAATAAAGCAGAGAAAAAAGAATTCTTATTGAATTATCCTTGATAGGATAATGAGCCGAACAGAGCTTGAAGGGCCGAACTATGGCTAACTTAAGAGCAATATGCTATAAATTACAATGTATATAATTGTAGAGAAGAAAATTAGATTCCCCCCATGGTGGTAAAAATATGTCTATTTATAGGACTAAATCTAAGTAACCATTCATCTTGAATTATGTGTCAATTATGAGCATATACTCAATTCATCCATTACTTTTGGAAGATTTGTAACAACTGTGTAAATGCTGGAATTCTATAACTAATGAGTTAATTTCGTAACAGATGAGTTAATTTCGTAACTGATGAGTTAATTGCATAACTGATGAGTTAATTTCGTAACTAATGAGTCAATCCCGTGCCTATTGAGTCAATCTTGTGCCTGTTGAGTCAAATCTCGTGCCTGTTAAGTCAATCTCGTGCCTGTTGAGTCAAATCTTGTGTCTGTTGAGTCAACCCCGTACCTGTTGAGTCAAATCTCATGCCTGTTGAGTCAATCTCATGACTATTGAGTCAACCCCGTACCTGTTGAGTCAATCTCGTGCCTATTAAGTCAATCTCGTGCCTGTTGAGTCAATCTCATGCCTATTGAGTCAATCCCATGGCTAACAGGCACGGTACGGGTATGTTCGGTCCTGGGGGTGTTTCACATATCATCTTTACATGTCATTCTTCACTACTCTTCAAACTTTGTTGACAGGTGTCGCTATTTAATAGACCCACATGACGAGTCTAATTTTTACCAATACAATCTATATTACTAAATGTCATGGGATTCTATTGAAATTACTATATCCTTAAAAATACGTATCATAAAACACATAATTATTTGTATTTAGGAAAGTATGTAATTGTTACTTCCTGTCATATTTACCCTATAATGTCATATGACAAGTGATGACATGCTACCAACTAGCAACTACGTACTTTTAGTACAATGGCTTAATTGCAAAAGGACCTATTATAGCAACAAAGTTATAACCGAGTTACCTAATATCGATTGTGTGACAAATCAATTCTTATAACATATTGGTCAATCGTATTAGTCAAAGGCCTATGTATTTCACATAAGCCCATGTTTGATTGTAGTTAAGATACACAATTACGATTTGCATACCATAGTAGACGTATATCTCATTTAATATACTTACATATAACAATCGTATATTATTAGTCAAATTGACTAACGGAAGTCCAATGATCGTATATGAATTACAAGACCAAAATAAGGGATTACCGACATACGGTCATGGATAAATGTTTATATAAAATTCCTTAACCACGATAACTTATAAATAACATACTCCCCTTTTGAAATTTAACTTAAATATATTATATACCCTAATAGGTCTATGACCAATGTCTGTTACCTTTTTAATCATTCCATGTTAATAATATTAATACGATTGTATTCATACGGTCTATACATATGACTATATCGCCTTATGACGTATTATAGGGTCATAAACTGAGTATTACATTACTCAGTTATGCGTAATAGGTAGCTAACCTACAAATACTTAATTATTCCCATTTTTATAAGACATTTTCACACCACTATACCCTACAGTTATGATTTTATCGAAACATCGGCCTACGACAACCACATAAGTCTATTTGACTAATACGATTGAAGTCATAACAGATTGGGAGTAATATAATACGATTTGTAGTTAAGTAACATAATGACTGTCAGGTTAAAGTGCGTATGAGTAGATGACTAATACTAAATTAGATGAATCATGACCGTGTTCCATAAAATTGACTAATGTCCCCTTATATTGCAAATTAATGGACTTATGATGAACAATAATAGTGTTACATTGTTAGGATTATGATAATGTATTACGTATTTTCCAGATTAGTCAATAACAAAATAAGGACATCAAATATACTAGGGTAAATTATGGAACTTGTTACAATAGACTTATATGATTAGGGTATATATAAAATGTATACGCATGATATATTATTATTTAGTAATTGACCGTGTTAGTAATCGATTGTTATACGATTGTTAAGTCCCTTTCTCCAATCTGTTATATGACTATTTAATTACATACTGTTATGAACATTCTACAAGTAAGGTTCATAACAAGGTATCATAGGAGGTGATTTTGGTATTATTACCACATCAGTTTAATCAATTCACAGATCTGTTATGATCATTCAAAATATGTGGTTGAGTCATATGGACTTTTACCCCACAATGTCTACAATTATAACCAAACCCAGTAACAATGATCGTATACATAGCTTACATATTTGCGGAAGATTTAGGCGTCGTAATCACATCGGAATTTTCATATAGTTTTTATCCCATGATCAATCACATAAGTCCATTTGACTAATACGATTGTAGTCATAACAGATTGGGAGTAATGTAATACGATTTTAGTAGGACGCATCGGCCTACGACAACCACATAAGTCCATTTGACTAATATGATTGTAGTCATAACATATTGGGAGTAATGTAATACGATTGTAGTCATAGCATCTTCTGTTTATATATCGTATTAAATGTAATGTCATACGATCATACTAGGACGCATCGGCCTACGACAATCACATAAGTCCATTTGACTAATACGATTGTAGTCATAACAGATTGGGAGTAATTTAATACGATTGTAGAAGGACGCATCAGTGTCACGACCCCAAATCCGGTCGTGATGGCGCCCAGCACATTGCTAGGCCAGCCTGACCAATCAATAACAACGACGGAGCTGGAAGCTCGCATTAACCCATTTAAGCATATCAAAACATGAAGCAACAGTGATACATATATCGAAAACGGGGAACCGAGTCCCAAAATATACTGTAACGACCCGGCCGATCGTTTTAGAAAATTACGCTCCAATCCCCAATTTAACTGTTCCCTTAAGTTCATTTCTGCTATTGTGGTTTGCCGGGAGAGTCGGTTCTGAAATTTGGACCGTTTTCGGACACTTAGTCCCTAAATGGGAGCTTTAAAGTTGGAAAATGTTTTGTAGTTGGAACAACGTTAAGACGACCTCGGAACGGAAATTCGATGGTTCCATTAGCTCCGTTAGGTGATTTCGGGGTTGGGAGCGCGTTCGGAATGTATTTTGGAGGTCCGTAGCTCAATTAGGCTTGAAATGCCGAAGTATGAAATTTTGGCGAATCCGAAGGATAGGTGAGATTTTGATCCGGGGGTCGGAATGGAATTCCGACAATTTTTGTAGCTTAGTTATGTGATTTTGGATATGTCCGCAAATTTTCAGGTCATTCGAACGTCGTTTGGTTGGGTTTTAGATCGAATTTGCAATTCAGAAAGTTTTAAGAAATTTAGGCTTGAATTCGATGTGAATTATGGGGTTTGATGTTGTTAGACGTGTTTTAAGGATTGGAACAAGTTCGAATAAGGTATTAGGATGTGTTGGTGTGTTTGGGTGAGGTCCCGAGGGCCTCGGGGTATTTTCGGATGGTTAAACGGGAGAAAACATGAAAAATTGCAGGTTTAGGAGTTCTGTTCTGTTGTTTTCGCCCCTGCGGAAATGGAACCGCAGAGGCGAGTCCGCTGAAGCGAAAATGGAATCGCGGAGGCGGGTTTGTTCGCAGGAGCGGACTCTTGTCCGCTGAGACGGCATCGCGGGTGCGAGGATGGGGACCGCAGAAGCGATCAGGAGACGAGTTGGGGAATTCCGCAGAAGCGTACAAGTCTCCGCTTAGGCGAGTCCGCAGAAGCGGACTGCTGTTCGAGGAGCGGAGATTTCCGCAGGAGCGGAACTTTGTCCGCAGGAGTGTCCTCGCGGAAGCAGCTTTAGGCTCGCAGAAGCGGAATGGGCCAGCCAGGCCTGGGCTTCGCAGAAGCGACAAAACGTCGCAGAAGCGGATCCGCAGAAGCGGAAACTAGTCCGCAGAAGCGAAAATCGCAGAAGATTAATTGTATCAGAAGTTAGAAAATTTCAGAAACATTTCACATTGGGGTCTCGGCTTAAGAGGCGATTTGGGCAATTTTTGAGGGAGATTCAAGGGAAATCATCAGGTAATCAGCTATGGACTCATCTTATGATTAGTATTGGTAATATTATGCAATTATATCATGCAAATGGAGGAATTTGGGGTAATTTATGGAGGATTTAGCCCTAGGCTTGAACTTTAGAAAATCAAGGTTTTGAATGGGCAAATGGAGTCCGAATTTGGTAAATCTTATATGCTTAGACTCGTATTGAGACGAGGGTTCCGAATATGTAACTTTCGTGAATTTTCGATAAGCGTACCGAAAGTCGGGTTTTGGCAACTTGTGGGTTTTAGCGTATTTTGAGTTGTTTTGATTGGGTAATGCCCAATTGACCTATTTTGATATGATTCTCTTGATTTTTATCAGATACTACACTTGTGGAGGCCGACATTCACGGCAAGAGAGTTGTTTCACAGCGGTTTTTGTACCGGAGTCGAGGTAAGTGGCTTGTCTAACCTCGTGTGGGGGAATTTTCACCCCTAGGATATTGTGTGATAGTTTAAATGCCTTGTACGCGAGGTGACGGGCGTGTACATGCGCTGGTTGTTGGACACATACGTTATTTAAAATGTTCGATGAGTGATATTCGTGTCTTTATCTGTTAATATGATATTTTACCCGGTAGTAGTTAGAAAAGCATGATTAGGTGGTACTTAACTGTTTAGTTGCCTAGTTGTCTTATTTGAACTTCTTGAAATTTATTGGCACTATTTTTCGGTGAAGTTATAGATAAGCACAATTTATTCTCTCTGTGTATTCCTTTATTTGCTGTGCTTGTGGACTGCGGGTTCAATTCCCGGAGACCCAGGGCTGTGGGTTCGATTCCCAGAGACCCGGAGTGATATTGGTAGGGACTGCGGGTTCGATTCCCGAGATCCTGAGTTATTGGTAGGGACTGCGGGTTCGATTCCCGAGATCCTGAGTTATTGGTAGGGACTGCGGGTTCGATTCCCGAGATCCTGAGTTATTGGTAGGGACTGCGGGTTCGATTCCCGAGATCCTGAGTTATTGGTAGGGACTGCGGGTTCGATTCCCGGAGATCCTGAGTTATTGATTATTTATTGAGACATGGGCCGCGGGTTCGATTCCCGGAGACCCAGATGTACTGTCAATGGGACGGTGGGTTCGATTCCCACAGGTCCTGGACTTGTTGATTTAGTTTTGTTACTTGTTATTAGCTTAATTTTTGCCGGTTGCAGTAATCACTTTATTATTGCTATTTCGGATTTATTATTATTTGAGCTGCTTATTATTGTTATTGTCTTTTTGTTATTGTTCTCTCAGTAGGGCCACGACCTTCCTCGTCACTACTCCATCGAGGTTAGGCTTGGCACTTACTGAGTACCGCCGTGGTGTACTCATGCTACTCTTCTGTACACTTTTGTTGTGCAGATCCAGGTACATCAGAGAAGGCTCGTGCTAGGTGATTCCGCAGCTTTCTGGGAGACCTCGAGGTATGATCTGCTATATCCGCGGATTCGGAGGCTTTCCTTCTATTCTAGTAGTACTAGTTGGCATTTTTCCTTCATCGCATTGATAGATACTCTTTACACATAGAGCCACAGTTGTATATTCTCTTTTAGTCTGTGTTGCCGTGGGATTCCGGATCTTGGTAGCGTTTTATTCATTGTGTGACGGATGTATGTGCCAGGCAGCACGGATTACATATCTTTTTATGCTATTTTCCCGTTGTTTCTTATTTAAGTGTTTATAGCTTGTATATTCCGCAACGTGTTAGGCTTACCTAGTCGTGGGGACTGGGTGCCATCACGACATGTTCACGATTGGTGAACTAGGGTCGTGACATATACCAACTCCCATAGACCGAAGAGTCAAGAGTCATGAGCCTCTACTGAACATAAGCGTATAAAGGTTTACAAGATACCAAGTGCGGAAAGAAATATCAATACATAATCAAAAGACAGTAAGAAGGAATATCGGGTCCTGCGGACTCTGCAGCTACCTCGAATATCCTACAGATGTCGCCTCGAACAGCTACCGGATCACTGCTGAGAGGTACCTGGATTTGCACACAAGGTGCAGGGAGTAAAATGAATACTGCCAGACTCAGTGGTAATAAACAGTGGTAAGACAGCGCAGATAAGAAATCCGCAATAAATCATAATGTAAAGCTGTAATCAAATACCCTATCACAGAATCGATATCAATTGTACATGTACCAACAAGTACCAGCAAAACAGTATAACAGCTAGCAGATGTAGCTAAATGCAATGCAATGCATGATATGACCGCTACGGCGCGTAGCCCGATCCAATTTGGGTACCCGTGCTCACTGTGGGGGTTCGGACTCCGGAGGGGCTCCTACAGCCCAAGCACAATATCACTGCGGCGTGCAGTCCGATCCAATATATATACCGCTGCGGCGCACAGCCCGATCCACTACCAGTCAGCTAATATGCAAATACGGCCTCGCAGGCTCAAAAGTAGTTTTGAAAAACCATTTTTATCATTTTTAGTTGGAAAACAGTAATATCAAATTCGAGAGATTGGAAATGTCATGATAACAGAAATAGCTATGGACTGATAGTAACTAACATGTCAATATCATAGGACAATGACAACGATCCTCGCGGGTTCCAATAACTGGCTCATGGCCCACATGTATACTCAACCGCCCAAGAAGGGGGTTCCACGGCTCAAAAGTGGCCAATATCACAATATAGTATGCAACCATCCGGGATGGAGGTTCAACGGCTCAAGAATAGCTAATTATCATAACACAGTGCCAACAAGTCGGACTAAGCCATAGTCCCCAATCACAATCGACCCCGCACTCACAAGAGAGTACGTGTCTTGCCGCTATACAGCGTCACAAAGTGGTATACCGGGGTTTCGAACCTGCTGGTCATCACCCACATCTATTACTCACCTCAATACAGCGCGACGACTACTCCGAAATGCCCTTGCCACAAGAATCAAGCTCCGCACGCGTAGAATCTGATCAAATACAGTAGAAATATAACAAATTAGGCCAATGGGACGACACGCAATCAATACAATTCGATTTACACCCAAAAATGGCAAAGTTGCCAAAACTCGACTTTCGGTACGCTTTTCGAAAAATTACAAAAGTCACATATTCGGAATCCTCATCTCGATACGAGTCTAGGCATTTAAAATTTACCAAAATCGGACTCCATTTGCCCACTCAAATCCGTGTTTTCTTCAATTTTAGGCCTAGGGCTCAAACCCACCTTTAATCATCCATTTACAGAAAATTAACCAAGGATTTCATGTTAATATGATGTAATTAAGCCACAAAACTTACCTCCGATAAAACCCCGATGATTTCCCAGCAATCTCCCGTCAATACCTTCTCTTAGAACTCAAAAATGGTGTTTTGGGGTGTGAAACCCGCGACTGGTTCTGTTCTGGTTTTAATTTCACTGCCAGACCATTCCTTCTATGCGATCGCAATGGCTCTATGCGATCGCATATAGTTAAATTTTTCCTGCCAATTCCCCCTTCTATGCGATCGCAATGCACCTCCGCGATCATATAGCACAATCTTCCAGGCCTTATCTTTTCTTCTCTGCCATCGCAGCACTGGTTATGCAATCGCAATGTGCAGTCTGATAAGCCTATGCGATCGCACCCCTTGCTATGCGATCGCATAGCACATTTTTCTCACACCTCCAGGCTCTTCTATATGATCGCAATGACTCTATGCGATCGCATAGAGCAATCACTATCTGCAATTTTTCTGCAGCAACTTCATGATCAAAAATTTGCCCGTTAGGCATCTAAAATGATCCCGAGACCCCCTGGACCTCCACCAAAGCCACCAATACATCACATTACCTCATTCAAACTTTCTCGTAACATAAAAACACCATCGTAAACATCAAAATCACCCATTACACAAGGATTCAAGCCTAAGTTTCTTCAAATCTTCTGAAACTAACATTCGATCAAAAACCCGACCAAACGACGTCCGAATGACCTGAAATTTTGAGGACATATCCAAAATCACATAACGAAGCTACATGAATTATCGGAATTCCATTCCGACCCCCGGATCAAAATCTCACCTACCGTTCGGATTTCGCCAAAATTCAACCTTAGCCAATTCAAGCCTATTTCTACACCGGACCTCCAAATTCAATTCCGATTGCTCTCCTAAGTCATAAATGACCTCCCGGAACTAACTGAATCATTAGAATCCGATTACGAGCCCTCTAACCAAATAGTCAACTCCGGGTTGACTTTCCTTATTCAAGTTTTCTTTCAAAAAGGCTATATGCCTCATTTTCAATCCAATTCACTCCTAACTCACCTGATAGACTCTAACACTGATATAAAAGCATAACACATGTAATTACAACATAACGGTGTGGTAATTATCGTGACAACGGGCCGAGTCGTCACATTCTCTCCCTCTTAAGCAAACGTTCGTCCTCGAGCGGGTCAAGAAACATACCTGAAGTCTCAAACAAGTGAGGATATCTGCTCCGCATCTCCCGCTCGATCTCCCAAGTGGCCTCCTCCACGGGTCGACCTCTCCACCGAACCTTAACTGATGCAATCTCCTTAGACCTCAATTTTCTCACCTGACGACCCAAAATAGCAATAGGCTCCATATCATAGGATAAATCACCATCAAGCTGAATGGTACTGAAGTCTAATACATGAGACGGATCCCCGATGTACTTCCCGAGCATAGACACATGGAATACTGGATGAACGCTGGATAAGCTGGGTGGCAAGGCTAACTCATATGCCACCTCCCCAACTCTCCTGAGTATCTCAAAAGGACCAATGTACACGGGACTCAACTTCCCTTTCTTCCCGAACCTCATGACACCCTTCATAGGTGAAACCTTCAACAATACTCGGTCACCAACCATGAAAGACAACTCTCGAACTCTACGGTCTGCATAACTCTTCTGGCGAGACTGTGCTGTACGAAGCCTCTCCTGGATCAACTTTGCTCTATCCAGAGCATCCTGAACTAACTCGGTCCCTATCAATCTATCCTCACCAGGCTCAAACCATCCCACGGGGGATCTACACCGTCTGCCATACAATGCCTCATACGGGGCCATCTGAATACTCGACTGATAACTGTTGTTGTAGGCAAACTCAGCAAGTGGTAAGAACTCATCTCACGAACCACCAAAGTCAATCACACAAGCTCGCAACATATCCTCCAGAATCTGAATAGTGCGCTCAGACTGCCCGTCTGTCTGGGGGTGAAATGCGGTGCTCAACTCAACCCGCGTACCCATCTCTCGCTGAAATGCTCTCCAAAACTGAGAAGTGAACTGAGTACCCCTGTCGCATATGATAGACACTGGGACTCCATGCAATCGGACAATCTCCCGAATAAATATCGCTACCAACCGCTCCGATGAGTAGGTAGTACTAACTGGAATGAAGTGAGCTGACTTGGTCAGCCTATCCACAATCACCCAAACCGAATCAAACTTCCTCGCTGTCCGAGGGAGTCCAGTAACAAAGTCCATGGTGATCCTCTCCCACTTCCACTCGGGAATATCAATGCACTGAAATACGCCACCGGGCCTCTGATGCTCATACTTAACCTGCTGACAGTTGAGGCACCGTGCTACATGTCTAACAATGTCCATCTTCATCTTTCTCCACCAATAGTGTTGTTTCAAATCTTGATACATCTTCGCGGCTCCTGGATGGATAGAATATCGCGAGCTATGGGCCTCCTCCAGAATCAACTCACGAAGGCCATCAACATTGGGCACACATATCCGGCCCTGCATCCTCAATATGCCGTCACTATCAATGGTGACATCTCTAGCATCATCATGTTGAACTCTGTCCCTAAGGACAACCAAATGTGGATCATCATACTGACACTCACGAATACGATCATATAGAGATGACCGAGATACAACACAAGCCAATACCCGGCTGGGCTCCGAAATATCTAACCTCACTAGCCGATTGGCTAGCACCTGAACATCATAAGCAAATGGCCTCTCCTCGGCTGGAATATATGCCAAGCTCCCCATACTGACCGCCTTCCGGCTCAAAGCATCAGCCACCACATTGGCCTTCCCCGGATGATACAATATAGTGATGTCAAAATCCTTAAGAAACTCAAGCCATCTCCGCTGTCTCAAATTAAGGTCTTTCTGTTTGAACAAGTGCTGGAGACTACGATGGTCGGTATACACCTCACAAGACACGCCGTACAAATAGTGCCTCCAAATTTTTAAGGCATGAACAATGGCGGCTAGCTCCAAATCATGAACAGGATAGTTCTTCTCATGTGGATTCCACTGCCGAGAAGCATAGGCCACCTTACCTTCCTACATCAACACACAACCTATCCCCACTCTCGAGGCATCACAGTAAACAGTATATGAACCTGAAGCTGATGGCAATACTAACACTGGAGCTGTTGTCAAAGCTATCTTAAGCTTCTGAAAGCTCTCCTCGCACTCATCCGACCACATGAATGGTGCACCCTTCTAAGTCAATCTAGTCAAAAAAGAAGCAATAGATGAAAATCCCTGAACAAACAGGCGATAATATCCCGCCAAACCAAGAAAGCTCCTGATCTCTGTAGCTGAAGACGGTCTAGGCCAACTCGCACCGCCTCTATCTTCTTCGGATCAACTTGAATAACATTACGAGACAACATATGTCCCAGAAATGCTACGGACTCGAGCCAAAACTCGCACTTGGAGAATTTAGCATATAGCTTCTCCTCCCTCAATCTCTGCAACACAATACTCAAATGTTGAGCATGCTCCTCCCGACTACGGGAGTAGACTAGAATGTCATCAATGAACACAATCACAAATGAATCCAAATAGGGGCCTGAACACACTGTTCATCAGATGCATAAATGTTGCTGGGGCGTTGGTTAGCCCAAAAGACATCACAAGAAACTCATAATGACCATATCGGGTCCTGAATGCAGTCTTCATAATATCCGAGTCCCTGATCTTCAGCTGATGATAGCCTGAATGAAGATCAATCTTAGAAAACACCCTCGCACCCTGTAACTGATCAAACAAATCATCTATGCGTGGTAGAGGGTACATGTTCTTCACTGTCACTTTGTTCAATTGCCCGTAATCAATACACATTCGCATGGAACCATCTTTCTTTTTAACAAATAACACCGGCGCACCCCACGGGGACACACTAGGACGGATGAAACCATTATCCAGAAGCTCTTGAAGCTGCTCTTTTAGTTCTTTCAACTCAGCTGGTGCCATCCGATAAGGAGGAATGGATATGGGCTGAGTGCCCGGCACCAAGTCAATGCCGAAATCAATATCCCTGTCCGGCGGCATGCCCGGCAGGTCTGAGGGGAATATATCTGGGAAGTCCCTCACAATAGGTACAAAATCAATGCTAGGAGACTCAGCTCCCACATCTCTAACAAAAGCTAAGTACAATAAACACCCTTTTTCAACCATCTTCTAAGCTTTTAAGAACGAAATGACACGGCTAGGGACGAAATCAGGTCGAACCCCGCCACTCAATCCGAGAAATACCAGGAATGGCCAACGTAACTGTCTTAGCATGACAGTCCAATATAGCGTGGTACGGAGACAACCAGTCCATACCCAATATAACATCAAAGTCCACCATCCCCAACAATAGCAAATATGCCTGGGTCTCCAAACCCCCAATAAATATAACACAGGATCTATAGACATGATCCACAACAATCGTATCACCCACGGGGGTCGCTACATGAACAGGTAAATCAAGACTACCACGAGTCGCACCCAAATGATGTGCATAATAAGAGGACACGTAAGAATATGTGGACCGTGGATAAAATAGAACAGAGGCATCTCTATTACAGACAGAAATGATACCTGTAATCACCGCATCGGAGGCAACTGCATCACGCCTGTCAGGGAGTGCATAGAATCGTGCCTGGCCTCCACTAGATCTCTCTTCGCCCCTGGGGCGACCATGAGAAGACTGACCTCCACCTCTACTAGACTGAGATGGTGCTGAAGAGGAGGGCGGATCCCTCTGCTCAGTCCTGTCCCTACGGAGTCGAGGGCACTGTCTCCTCATGTGGCCAAACTCGCCATACTCATAACATGCACCTGGTGCTGGAGAAGGGGACTGAAGGGAACCCCTCACCGCAGAAGAACCATAGGCCGAAGAAGTAGGTGCTGCACTCTGGGCTGGGAGGGCACTAAGTGATGACTGCCCCTGCTGAAACCCCTGTCGACCACGACCATAAGAACCTCCGCTCTGCTCTGGGCGGCCTGAATGAGAAGGTCTAGATGAGCGACCTCTGCTCTGCTGGGAATGCCCTCTAGATGGAGCACCACTGAAACTGCCAGAACCACGAGGCCTCTTGGCCTTCCGCTCCTCTCTCTCTCGGCGACGATCCGCCTCGATAGAGCGTGCCATATCAGCAACCTGCTCAAACGATGATGACAGAACTCGTTCGCTGGTCATAAGAGTACGGATAGAGTAGTTGAGGCCATCAATGAACCTCCTAATCCTCTCCCTATCAGTAGGGATCATCCATGTGGCATGCCTATCCAACTGTGTGAATCTAAGCTCATACTGGGTCACAGACATGTCGCCCTATACCAACCACTCGAACTGGCGAAGTAGCTCCTTGCGACGAGACTGAGGTACATATTTCTCTTGAAAGAGAGTAGAGAACTACTGCCATGTGAGAGGTGCTGCTCCTGCAGGCCTACGCCTCTCAATCTCTTCCCACCAATCAAATGCGGGACTAGTGAACTAAAAGGTAGTAAATGAAACTCCACTAGACTCAAGAATACCAGCCGTCCGCAACATCCTGTGACACTTATCCAAGAATCCCTGGGCATCCTCGCCCTCAACGCAACTGAAATGGGGTGGCTGAAGTCTACCAAACCTCTCAAGACGACGCTGCTCGTCGTCGGGCATAACCTGAACCATATACTCCGGAGCTGGTCCAGCTGGAGGAATAACCGGTGCAACCACCTGAGCGGGGACCGCCTCTAGCGTCTGAAGTCCCTGAACAACCGGGTCAGGTGTGTGCGAGCTGCAGGGGTCTGCTGACCACCCCCTGTCTGAGACATCGCTGCAGTAGCAGTAGCTGAGACTACCTGAGCCAAACCGGAACACACCGATAATATCTGAGCAAGAGTCTCCCGAAGACCAGGAATAGCAATAGATACAGTCTGGCCCTGAACTGGGGCTGCTGGAGCATCAACCACTAGGGGCTGCTCCTGAACTGGTATAACAGGAGGGTCAGCTGGCACTGCCTCAGTTGCCCTACCTCTACCTCTAGCACGACCGCGCCCACGGCCTCTAACGGGTGGCAATGGAGGTCGTCCACTTCGAGAGAATAGAATATAAAAGTTCAGTTCTCAGAACAACAAGATTGCACAACAGGGTTCAAGAAAAGTGCAGTGTTTCCTAAAGGTCCGCAGCCTCCCGAGGATAAGTACAGGCGTCCCCGTACCGATCCATAAGACTCTACTAACCAGCTCAAGACTCATGAGGCCTAGTAAACCTAGGCTCGGATACCAACTTGTCACGACCCCAAATCCGGTCGTGATGGCGCCCAGCACATTCCTAGGACAGCCTGACCAATCAATAACAACGACGGAGCTGGAAGCTCGCTTTAACCCATTTAAGCATATCAAAACATGTAGCAAAAGTGATACATATATCGAAAACAGGGAACCGAGTCCCAAAATATACCAACTCCCATAGACCGAAGGGTCAAGAGTCATGAGCCTCTACTGAACATAACTGTATAAAGGTTTACAATATACCAAGTGCGGAAAGAAATATCAATACAGAATCAAAAGACAGTAAGAAGGAATATCGGGTCCTGCGGACTCTGCAGCTACCTCGAATATCCTACAGATGTCGCCTCGAATAGCTACCGGATCACTGCTGAGAGGTACCTAGATCTGCACACGAGGTGCAGGGAGTAAAATGAGTACTGCCAGACTCAGTGGTAATAAACAGGGGTAAGACAGCGCAGATAAGAAATCCGCAATAAATCATAATGTAAAGTTGTAATCAAATACCCTATCATAGAATCGATATCAACTGTACATTTACCAACAAGTACCAGCAAAACAGTATACCAGCTAGCAGATGTAGCTAAATGCAATGCAATGAATGATATGACCGCTACGGTGCGTAGCCCGATCCAATTTGGGTACCCGTGCTCACTGTGGGGGTTCAGACTCCGGAGGGGCTCCTACAGCCCAAGAACAATATTACTGCGGCGTGCAGTCCGATCCAACATATATACCGCTGCGGCGCGCAGCCCGATCCACTACCAGTCAGCTAATATGCAAATACGGCCTCGCAGGCTCAAAAGTAGTTTTGAAAAACCCTTTTTATCATTTTTAGTTGGAAAACAGTAATATCAAATTCCAGAGATTGGAAATAGCATGATAACAGAAATAGCTACGGACTGGTAGTAACTAACATGTCAATATGATAAGACAATGATAACGATCCTCGCGGGATCCAATAACCGGCTCACGGCCCACATGTATACTCAACCGCCCAAGAAGGGGGTTCCACGGCTCAAGAGTGGCCAATATCACAATATATAGTATGCAACCATCCGGGATGGAGGTTCAACGGCTCAAGAATAGCTAATTATCGTAACACAGTGCCAACAAGTCGGACTAAGCCATAGTCCCCAATCACAATCGACCCCGCACTCACAAGAGAGTACATGTCTCGTCGCTATACAGCGTCACAAAGTGGTATACCAGGGTTTCGAACCCGCTGGTCATCACCCACATCTATTTCTCACCTCAATACAGCGCGACGACTACTCCGCAATGCCCTTGCCACAAGAATCAAGCTCTGCACGCATAGAATCTGATCAAATACAGTAGAAATACAACAAATTAGACCAATGGGACGACACCCAATCAATACAATTCGATTTACACCCAAAAATGGCAAAGTTGCCAAAACCTGACTTTCGGTACGCTTTTCGAAAAATTAAAAAGTCACATATTCGGAATCCTGATCTCGATACGAGTCTAGGCATATAAAATTTACCAAAATCGGACTCCATTTGCCCACTCAAATCAGTGTTTTCTTCAATTTTAGGCCTAGGGCTCCAACCCACCTTTGTAATTAAGCCACAAAACTTACCTCCGACGAAACCCCGATGATTTCCCAGCAATCTCCCGTCAATACCTTCTCTTAGAACTCAAAAATGGTGTTTTGGGGTGTGAAACCCGCGACTGGTTCTGTTATGGTTTTAATTTCACTGCCAGACCATTCCTTCTATGCGATTGCAATGGCCCTATGCGATCATATAGAGTTAAATGTTTTCTGCCAATTCCCCCTTCTATGCGATCGCAATGCACCTTAACGATCGCATAGCACGATCTTCCAGGCCTTATCTTTTCTTCTCTGCGATCGCAACACTGGTTATGCGATCGCAATGTGCAGTCTGATAAGCCTATGCGATCGCACCCCTAGCTATGCGATCGCATAGCACATTTTTCTCACACCTCCAGGCTCTTCTATATGATCGAAATTACTCTATGCGATCGCATAGAGCAATCACTATCTGCAATTTTTCTGCAGCAACTTCATGATCAAAAATTTGCCCGTTAGGCATCCAAAATGATCCCGAGACCCCTGGACCTCAACCAAAGCCACCAATACATCACATTACCTCATTCAAAATTACTCATAACATAAAAACACCATCGTAAACATCAAAATCACCCATTACACACGGATTCAAGCCTAAGTTTCTTCAAATCTTCCGAAACTAACATTCGATCAAAAATCCGACCAAACGACGTCCGAATGACCTGGAATTTAGCGAACATATCCAAAATCACACAACGAATCTACAGGAATTGTCGGAATTCCATTCCGACCCCCAGATCAAAATCTTACCTACCGTTCGGATTTCGCCAAAATTCAACCTTAGCCAATTCAAGCCTATTTCTACACCGGACCTCCAAATTCAATTCCGATTGCTCTCCTAAGTCTTAAATGACATCCCGGAACTAACCGAATCATCAGAATCCGATTCCGAACCCTCTAACCAAATAGTCAACTCCGGGTTGACTTTTTTTATTCAAGTTTTCTTTCAATAAGGCTATATGCCTCATTTTCAATCCAATTCACTCCTAACTCACCCGATAGACTCTAACACTGATATAAAAGCATAAAACATGTAATTACAACATAACGGGGTGGTAATTCCCGTGACAACGGGCCGGGTCGTCACAATCAGCCTACACAACCACATACTAGGACGCATCGGCCTACGACAACCTCATAAGTTAGATGATTGTGTACTTGGTCTATAATACATAAGTCCGATATACTATGAGCCCTACGTATAAGTCCATTGTTTATATTAGGATACTCCTATATTGCGTCCTACTACAATCGTTTATATCATAATAACATTGTAATAAATCTAATATCATTGTTATGTCATTAGATTATAGTTAGTAAATGATGGTATAGCTCCGATTAGCTCTGTTATAGGTCGTTTAGGTTGATTAGTTACTAACTGTGTTGGTAATTGATTAGATTTTTGATTCATTGCTGGTTAAATGCTAAGTTATAATTTTCTTTAGCTAAAGTTTTTAATAACAGTAATTTTTCTATATTTTTATTTAGTGATTCTATGTGTGTGATTTTTTTAGTTTGCATATAATTATCTAAGTTATTTTTCATATTTTGTTCGGTTTTAGCTATTTCAAGCATAGTTTCTGTCCAATAACTTAAATATTCATAATTTATGATATCTTAGTCTGTTTCGGGTCCTGAGTCCCATGTATTTGTGTAGTCATAATTATATAATCTTTCTAGTTCATCATTATTATAGGCTTCTTCTAGTTCTTCTAGTTCTTCACTCCATTCTTGGTTAATTATTTCTGTTAAAACTAGATTTTCATATTCTTGGATTTGATTCCATATATTTTTTCTAATTTCAGGTTCGTTTATCTTTCTAAGTGCATAAAAGATTAATATCTTATATTTAGCTGCCATTTCATCTAGTAGGTATGTTATCATTATTTCATGTATTGCTAATGTTCTTATAGTATTCCTTCTAATCTTATACTACCATGGCCCTTTGCTCTAATCATTTACCCTAGCAATGTCCTCAACTGCGGTACTCCCCTAAACGGCATCTCCTCGCCTCACCGGTTTCCCATTAGGAGTGACTTAGCCTAGGTTACTACTTAAAGCATACTTCCATGGCAAACTTACTCAAATTATTTTTTATAACATTACTATAACATGATGAAAACTATAGTATTATAAGACGATTATCAGGAATATAAGAATTTAGCTAGACATAATCATAAATGATTTTACCTGGCTTTGTATTTCCTTCGACATATTTTGTTGAATCTTTATAGCTTATTTGAGAGAGTTTATGAAAAGAGAGAATTTTTATTTCTGATGATATTTCGAATTTTGAGGATATATTTTTTCTATCTACTTACTTCTTTATATAGAGAAGTAAGGTGACTCTTACTATTCACATTTGACTCTTACTATTCATTGGCCTTTACTATTCATTGGCCTTTACTATTCATGAATAGCAACTTGACTCTTACTATTTACGACTACGACTTCTACGACTCTGACATTTTTACATAAAAACAAAGAACTTTACATAAAGAAAAGTAAATATTTTTTTTACATTATTATCCGTTTTGTCTTCTTTCTCTTTATTTCTCTTTCTCCTTTATCTTCTTCTTTGTATCTTGTCGGCCGCTTTGTCTTCTTTTGATCATTTCTTCTTTATATCTCTTTCTTCTTTTTCTTTACGACTTTCTTGTCTTTTGAGTTATCTTCCACTGTCTTCTTCAATTATTCTAACTGGACTTCTGGAATTACATTATCTTCTCCGTGACATTTTGAACATAAATGGTCTGGATATTTTTGACTGATTATTCTGCAGTATCTTCCTAATAAATCTTTTGAGATAAATCCTTTCCTTAATGCTCTGGTTGTAGGTTGTCTTTCTGGATTTAGTAGAGACATAATCTATTTTTGGATTTCTTCGATATCTTATTGTCGTTGTTCCTTTGAATTTGAATATATTCATAACTGGTCTCTTGAATAATAACTCCAAATGGCATTTCCGTTTAGATAATTGTGTGCTAGCTCATTGATGATTGTAGATATTCCAATATTCCTTTTGTTTGCATAGAAGCTGGGTATTTCACATTTTGGTATTTCTTGTTGTTGTCCTATCTCCTCTGGTATAAGCATATCTTTTGTGAGTCCTATTTTGATTACTTGTATGACTGGTTTTATTTCGTCATATAATATTTCTGCTGGTGCGGCATAGAATTTTATAAAGAATAAGTTTCCTTTTGTAACTCTTTTGAAGTTTGTAAATGCCTTGTATAATTCTGGTATAGTCGATATATCTTCTCCATCGTATGTGTATAATGTACTTAATAGTCCATAACTATAACATGTTTTTACTAGGTTGGCATTTGTTTTTGGTTGTGCTATTAGCCTATTATATCCTTGTAGTTTTTGGGTTATGAAGTCTTGGGTTGGTTCTCTGGTAGTTTTCGATCTTGGGTTGAGGTTTAGATATGTCTGTATTTTGTGAATATTTTCTATATATGATCTGGTCATATGATTGTAAGCTTTTTTTTCTTGGTTTAGGCTTTCTAAATATGATGTCATTTGTGGAGGTACGAATAATGGGTCTTTTGGTATTTTGGGTGTATATGGTTTGTCAAATATCTTGTTTATGTTCGTATTTCTAACTCATTTCTTTGTAGATGAACTTCCTGCAGCTGTATCAAAACACATGTTATGGGTTTTAAGGTGTTTCCCAACGTCACCTTGTAGCTCTGGAATTTTATAGTCTTCCGATTGACTTATATCCGCATCTTTAGAGTCATGCTGCTGACTTAGATTTTTGGCATCTTCTAGCTTTTGTATTTTCGTTCCCATATTATCCATTTGAGAGGATAATTTCTCAAGGATTGAGATCATATCTTTTGTTGTATCTATTTCTTCAGTTTGTGTAGCTTTGTCTTGATAGGTAGTCTGCAATCATATTTTTGTTAGTACTAATTACTTCAATTGTAAATGTAAAATTCAGTATATTCAATACAAGCCTTCGTATTTCCTTTGTTGTAACTGAATCTTGTATCTTCCTGGTTAGCCACCATTTTACTTGTGTATTATCTATTCTTATAATAAACTTATTATATACAATATATGGTTCGAATGCCAATAAACATTTATATACTGCATATAATTCTTTTCTATTAATTTCCCATTTTATCTCTGGGTTTGTGAATGTTCCTGAATAATACCTACAGTGATGTTCTATTTTTTATTTATCATACTTGTATTTTAATACTCCTCCATAGCTTTTTTCACTTGCGTCTAATTCTACTATATATCTAAATTTTTTATCTTCATCTGGGAAGTATAGTTTTGGTAGATTTTTACATATTTGTTTAACTTTTCTTACTTGTTTTTTATCTTCTTCACTAAAGTGATATTCTATATCCTTTTTTAGATTTTTCTGCAATGGTTTTAAACTCTCTACTAATTTTGGTATATATTCTCTTACTTGGTTTACTAATCCTAAAAATGATTGTAGTTTCTTTTTTGTATCTAATTGTTCATTTGAATTTATTATCATTTGTACTATATGAGTTTGCATTTTAATTCCACTTTTATCTATCTCTATTTCTAGAAATTCTATTTGATTTTTCATTATTTCTGCCTTTTTTCTACTTAAGCTTATTTCCAATATTTTTATAATATGTATAAATTTTTCTAATAATTTTATATGCTCATCTTGTGTTTTTGAATATAATAATATATCATCAATATATATTATGCAATTTTCTAATTATTTGAAATAGTTATCCATAAAATATTGATATCTACCTGGTGCATTTTTATATCCGAAAGGTAATACATTCTATTCATAAAATCCTTGGGGTATAGTAAATGCTGTTAATTTTTTGGATTCTTTTTCTAACTTTAAGTGATAAAATCCTGATTTACAATCAAATTTACTAAAATAGTTATATCCTTGGATTTGTCTTATTTTTAGTATTTTATTTGGTATAGGGTAATCATATGTAACGACCCGACCGGTCGTTTTAGAAAATTAAGCCCCAATCCGTAATTTAACTATTTCCCTAAGTACATTCCTGCTATTGTGGTTTGCCGGGAGAGTCGGCCCTGAAATTTGGAGTAGTTTGAGACAGTTAGTCCCTAAATGAGAGCTTTAAAGATAGAAAATGGTCCGTAACCGGAACAGTGTTCAGACAATCTCGGAACGGAAATCCGATGGTTCCATTAGCTCCGTTGGGTGATTTGGGGGTTGGGAGCGCGTTCGAAATGTATTTTGGAGGTCCTTAGCTCAATTAGGCTTGAAATGCCGAAGGTTGAAATTTTGGCGAATCCGAACGATAGGTGAGATTTTGATCCGAGGGTCGGAATGGAATTCCGACAATTTCTGTAGCTTCGTTATGTGATTTTGGATATGTCCGCAAATTTTCAGGTTATTCGGACGTCGTTTGGTCGGGTTTTAGATCGAATGTGCAATTCGGAAAGTTTTAAGAAATTTAGGCTTGAATTCGATGTGAATTATGGGTTTTGATGTTGTTAGACGTGTTTTTATGATTTGAATGAGTTCGTATCGTGTTTTGGAGTATGTTGGTGGTTTTCATTGGGGTCCCGGGAGCCTCGGGATGAATTCGGGGGTCCAAACGGACCAATTTGTGCCAAAAGGCACTGTTGTTTCTGCTGCAATTATTGCAGAGAAATTTTGCTCTCCGCGATCGCGGAGATGGCCACGCGATCGCGTATGGTGTGGTGGTAATGCATCACGATCGCGATGCCTAGGATGCGATCGCGTAAGGGAAAAGCTCGGAGTTCTGCGATCGCAAGGTGGGGTGTGCGATCGCGTAAGTCTGGAGGTTGAAGCATTGCGATCGCGTGAGGTTTTATGCGATCGCGTAGGGTATTTGGTCGGAAGCAGTGCGATCGCGTGGCGAGTGTCGCCATCGCGTAGGTTAATCTAGGAGCCGGCCGAGTTTGTTCTTCGCGATCGCGTTCGTGTCATTGCGATCGCGTAGGGTCGCTGAGTTGTTCACTGCGATCGCGTCCAGGATCACGCGATCGCGTAGAGGAAAATTAGGCCGCCCATATTTTGTGCATCGCGATCGCAAGCCCAGTGCTGCGATCGCGTAGAGTAAAATGGCCTGGCAGTGACTTTAAGTCCAGAACATTTCAGGTCGCGGCCTAACACACCAAAACCGCCATTGTTGAGCTCCAAGAGAGGATTTTGAAGGGGAAATGCTGGGAAATCATCGGGAAATCATCGGGGGAAAGTTTCTTGACCTTAATTCATTGGTTTATCATGAAATCCGTGATTATTTCACTGAAATTGGAAGATTAAAGTTGGGTTTGAGCCCTAGGCCTAAATGTTAGAAAATCTTTGATTTGAATGGGCAAACGGAGTCCGATTTCGATAAATTTTATATACACGGACTCGTATTGAGATAAGGAATCCAAAAATATAATTTTCGTGATTTTTCGATAAGCGTACCGAAAGTCGGGTTTTGGCAACTTGTGGGTTTTGGTGCATTTTGAGTTATTTTGATTGGGTAATGCCCAATTGGCATATTTTGATGCGATTCTCTTGATTTTTATCAGATACTACACCTGTGGAGGCCGACATTCGCGGCAAGAGAATTGTCTCTTAGCGGTTTTGTATCGGAGTCGAGGTAAGTCGCTTGTCTAACCTCGTGTGGGGGAATTTTCACCCCTAGGATATTATGTGATAGTTTAAATGCCTTGTACGCGAGGTGACGGGCGTGTACATGCGCTGGTTGTTGAATACGTACTTTATTTAAAATGTTCGATGAGTGATATTCCTGTCTTTAGCTGTTAATTTGATATTTTACCCGGTAGTGGTTAGAAAAGCATGATTAGGTAGTACTTAACTGTTTAGTTGCCTAATTTCCTTATTTGAACTTCTTGATAATTATTGGCACTATTTTTCGGTGAAGTTATAGTTAAGCATAATTATTCTCTCTTTGGATTCCTTTATTTACTGTGCTTGTGGACTGCGGGTTCGATTCCCGGAGATCCAGGGCTGTGGGTTTGATTCCCAGAGACCCGGAGTGATATTGGTAGGGACTACGGGTTCGATTCCCGAGATCATGAGTTATTGGCAGGGACTACGGGTTCGATTCCCAAGATCCTGATTTATTGGTAGGGACTACGGGTTCGATTCCCAGAGATCCTGAGATTTATTGAAATTTGGACTGCGGGTTCGATTCCCGGAGATCCTGAGATTTCTTGAAATATGGACTGCGGGTTCGATTCCCGGAGATCCTGAGATCTATTGAGACATGGGCTGCGGGTTCGATTCCCGGAGGCCTAGGGGTACTGAAAATGGGACTGTGGGTTCAATTCCCACAGGTCCTGGACTTGTTTTATTGAGTTGGTTATTTGTTGTTATCTTAATTGTAGACAGTTGCAGTAATCATCTTATTGTTGTTATTTCGGAAATTATTATCATTTAAAATGTTTATTTTTGTTATCATCATTATATTATTGTTTCTCAGTAGGGCCATGACCTTCCTCGTCACTACTCCATCGAGGTTAGGCTTGGCACTTACCGAGTACCGCCGTGGTGTACTCATGCTACTCTTATGCACACTTTTGTTGTGCAGATCCAGGTACATCAGGACAGGCTCATCCTAGGTGATTCAGCAGCTTTCTGGAGACCTCGAGGTATGATCTGCTACGTCCGCAAATCCGGAGGCTTTCCTTCTATTCTAATAGTACTAGTTGACATTTTTCTTCATTTCATTGTTAGATACTCTTTACACATAGAGCCACAGTTGTATATTCTCTTTTAGTCTGTGTTACCGTGGGATTCCGGATCTTGGTAACGTTTTATTCAGTGTGTTGACGGATGTATGTGCCAAGTGGCACGGATTACATACCTTTTTAAGCTATTTTTCCGCTGTTTCTTATTTAAGTGTTCATAGTTTGTGTATTCCGCAACGTGTTAGGCTTACCTAGTCGTGGGGACTGGGTGCCATCACGACATGTTCACGATTGGTGAACTAGGGCAGTGACAAGTTGGTATCAAAGCTCTAGGTTCATAGGAGTCACGGGACACAGACCGGTTACTTAGTGTCTCGCTGATCGATACGGAGACGTCCGTATTTATCTACGAGGGGCTATGTAACTGTTTAGGAAACTCTTCATTTCTTTTGGATTCCTTGTCGTGCGACATTTTGGCATCAAAATCTAAACTATTGCTTCATATTCTCTCACAGATGGTGAGGACACGAGCTACTCGCGATGATCAGGTACCCGCGCCCCCTGTTGCTGCCGTCAGAGGTCGGGGCCGAGGTAGAGGACGAGGACGTGCCCGAGGTGCAGCCACGGCACCCTCGCGCGCTGCCGCTGAGGTGCCACCGGTAGACCAGGTTGGAGCGCAGGCACCTGGTACACCGACTACAGCTGCTACTACTCCAGCACTACAGGAGACCCTGGCTCAGTTCATGAGTATGTATACCACTTTAGCTCAGGCAGGACTGCTTCCTCTCGTCGCAGCTACATCTCAGGCTGGGGGAGGGGCCCAGACTCCCGCAGTCGTTACACCGGAGCAGCGTGTGCCAGTGGGACAGGTTCCGGATGTTTTGGTTATGCCTCATGCCGCCCCAGCACAACCCGGAGGTGGACCAGCTGCCTCTGAGGATGAGCAGCGTAGATTGGAGAGGTTCAAGAAATATGACCCTCCAGTGTTCAGTGGTTTGGCTTCAGATGATGCATTGGGTTTTCTGGAGGAGTGTCATCGTATTCTTTCTACCATGGGGATTGTGGAGACCAGCGGGGTTTCCTTCACTACGTTTCAGTTTCGTGGGACCGCTTATGATTGGTGGCGCACGTATGAGTTGGATAGTCCGGAGGAGTCCGCTTCGTTGACCTGGACGCAGTTTTCAAATCTGTTTTTGACGGAGTTTGTTCCCCAGAGCCTTAGGGATTCTTGGCGCTCAGAGTTTGAGAGGTTGCGACAGGGCTCCATGTCAGTATCGGAGTATGCTATCAGTTTCACCCGTCTAGCCAGGCATGCACCGGCCTTGGTAGCCACGGTCCGGGAGAGGGTGCGGAGATTTATTGAGGGCCTTATTCCGCTGAACCGGTCCAGCATGGCCAGAGAGTTAGAGACGGATATACCTTATCAATAGGTAGTGAGCATTGCCAGGAGGATCGAGAGTATGCTCCCTAGAGAGCGGGGAGATAGGGAGGCCAAGAGGTCTCGTGAGTCGGGCCATTTCTCTGGTGCCCGCACTTCATCAGCCGGTCGTTTTGGCAAGGGTTATTCCGGTCGACCAGTTCATTCGGCATTGCCCGCAGCAGGTAGTACTCCAGGTCTTCCAGCACCTCAGGAGCCTTATTATGCTCCCCCAGTTTCCAGTGCACCTCCTGCGCGGGGTCCTTCCAGGGGTCAGACTAGTGGGGGTGAGGCCGGTCAGTCACAGCCACCGCGTCCTCCCAGAGCTTGTTTTGAGTGCGGGGATACTCGCCACCTGGTTAGGGAGTTCCCCAGGCGCAGGAGAGGAGCCCCTCATCAGTCATCACAGCATCCGCGTGGTTCTCAGGGCCAGCAGGCTATCATTCCAGCCCCAGCTGCCACTCCACCTGCCCAGCCAGCCAGGGGCGGGGGTCAGGGTTCCAGAGGCCGCCCTCGAGAGGGGGGACAGGACAGATTCTATACTATTCCTGATTGTGCTGCGGCTATTGCATCTGACTCTATTATCACAGGTATTATTCTGGTTAGTCACAGGGGAGGCATCGGTTCTATTCGACCCTGGTTCCACTTTTTCATATGTGTCTTCTTACTTTGCTTCTCATCTGGGTGTGCCTCGGGATTCTTTGAGTGCCCCCATTTATGTTTCCACTCCGGTGGGTGATTCTTTGGTCGTGGACCGTGTATATCGGTCGTGTTTGGTTACCATTTGTGATTTTGAGACCAGAGCGGATCTATTGTTGCTCGGGATGGTCGATTTTGATATTATTCTGGGCATGGACTGGTTGTCGCCCCATTATGCTATTCTTGATTGTCACGCCAAGACCGTGACGCTGGCTATGCCAGGCATTCCACGTATTGAGTAGAGTGGTACTCTAGATCACACCCCTAGCCGTGTTATTTCTTTTCTCAAAGCTCAACGTATGGTTGAGAAGGGGTGTGCTGCTTATCTAGCCTATGTGCGGGATGTCAGTATTGACACTCCCTCTATTGATTCTGTTCATGTGGTACGTGACTTTGCTGATATATTTCCAGCTGATCTCCCGGGCATGCCGCCCGACAGAGATATTGACTTTGCTATTGACTTGTTGCCAGGCACTCAGCCCATTTCTATTCCACCGTACCGTATGGCTCCTCCCGAGTTGAAGGAGTTAAAGGATCAGTTACAGGAGTTTTTGGGTAAGGGTTTCATTCGACCCGGTGTTTCGCCTTGGGGTGCTCCTATATTGTTTGTGAAGAAAAAGGACGGTTCTATGCGTATGTGTATTGACTATCGTCAGCTGAACAACAAGGTTACAGTGAAGAACCGGTATCCTTTGCCCCGTATTGATGATTTATTTGACCAGCTACACGGCGCACAGGTGTTTTCTAAGATTGATTTGCGCTCTGGGTATCACCAGCTGAAGATTCGGGAGCCAGATATCCCGAAGACTGCCTTCGGGACCCGGTATGGTCACTATGAGTTCCTCGTGATGTCTTTTGGGCTGACTAATGCCCCAGCAGCCTTTATGCATTTGATGCACAGTGTGTTCAGGCCTTATCCGGACTCGTTCGTGATTGTCTTCATTGATGATATTCTAGTATATTCCCGGAGCCGGGAAGAGCACGAGTAGCATTTGAGGATAGTGCTTCAGATTCTGAGGGAGAAGCAGCTTTATGCCAAGTTCTCTAAATGTGAATTCTGGTTGAGTTCAGTGGCATTTTTAGGTCACGTGGTGTCGAGTGATGGTATTCGAGTAGATCCGAGGAATGTGGAGGCCGTGCAGAGTTGGCCCAGACCCTCCTCCGCTACTGAGATTCGCAGTTTCCTTGGTTTGGCGGGGTATTACCGTCGTTTCGTAGAGGGGTTCTCTTCGATTGCAGCACCTATGACCAGATTGACCCAAAAGGGTGCCCCTTTTCAGTGGACAGACGAGTGTGAGGCGAGCTTTCAGAAGCTCAAGACAGCTTTGACTTCGGCCCCTATATTGATGTTGCCTACGGGTACGGGGTCCTATACCGTATATTGTGATGCCTCACGAGTTGGACTCGGCGCGGTATTGATGCAGGACGGTAGGGTGATTGCCTACGCGTCGAGACAGCTGAAGGTGCATGAGAAGAATTATCCTGTTCATGATTTGGAGCTAGCTGCCATTGTTCACGCCTTGAAGATTTGGCGTCATTACTTATATGGGGTCCCTTGTGAGATCTACACTGATCACCGGATGTCACGACCCTAGTTCACCAATTGTGAACATGTCGTGATGGCACCCAGTCCCCACGACTAGGTAAGCCTAACACGTTGCGGAATATACAAGTTATAAATACTTAAATAAGAAATAGCGGAAAAATAGCATAAAAGATATGTAATCCATGCCGCTTGGCACATACATCCATCACACAATGAATAAAATACTACCAAGATCCGGAACCCCACGGTAACACAGACTAAAAGGGAAATACAACTGTGGCTCTATGTGTAAAGAGTATCTAGCAACGAAATGAAGAAAAATGTCGACTAGTAATACTAGAATAGAAGTGAAGCCTCCGGATCCGCGGACGTAGCAGATTATACCTTGAAGTCTCCCAAAAAGCTGCGGAATCACCTAGTACGAGCCTGCTCTGATGTACCTGGATCTGCACAACAAAAGTGTGCAGAAGAGTAGCATGAGTACACCACGGCGGTACTCGGTAAGTGCCAAGCCTAACCTCGATGGAGTAGTGACGAGGAAGGTCAGGGCCCTACTGAGAAAACGATAATATAATGATAATAACAATAATAAGCAGTTTAAATGATATTAGTTTCCGAAATTAACAACAATAAATGATTACTGCAATAGTCTACAATTGAGCTAACAACAAATAGTCAACTCAATAAAAACCAGTCCAGGACCTGTGGGAATCGAACCCACAGTCCCATTGACAGTACCTCTGGGACTCCGGGAATCGAACCCGCAGCCCATGTCTCAATAATATCTCAACAACTCAGGATCTCCGGGAATCGAACCCGCAGTCCCTACCAATAACTCAGGATCTCGGGAATTGAACCCGTAGTCCATATTTCAATAATCTAGGGATCTCGGGAATTGAACCCGTAGTCCGTATTTCAATAATTTCAGGATCTCGGGAATTGAACCCGTAGTCCGTATTTCAATAATCTCAGGAATCTCGGGAATTGAACTCGTAGTCCGTATTTCAATAATATCAGGATCTCGGGAATTGAACCCGTAGTCCGTATTTCAATAATCTCAGGATCTCGAGAATTGAACCCGTAGTCCGTATTTCAATAATCTCAGGATCTCAGGAATTGAACCCGTAGTCCGTATTTCAATAATCTCAGGATCTCGGGAATTGAACCCGTAGTCCGTATTTCAATACAAGTAAAAGGAATACACAGAGAGAAGTATAATATGGTTAACTATAACTTCGCCGATAGACAGCGCCATCGATTACCAAGAAAACTCAAGTAAGACAATTAGGCGACTAGACAATTAAACACTATCTAATCATGCTCTTCTAACTACCACCGGGTAGGAATATCGAATTTAACAGCTAAAAACAAGAATGTCACTCATTGAACATTTTTAAGTAAAGCATGTGTTCAACAACCAGCGGATGTACACGCCCGTCACCTCGCGTACAAGGCATTTAAAATATCACAATAATATCCTAGGGGTGAAAGTCCCCCACACGAGGTTAGACAAGCCACTTACCTCGATTCCGGTACAAAACCGCTATGAAACAACTCTCTTGCCGCGAATGTCGGCCTCCACAAGTGTAGAATCTGATAAAAATCAATAGAATCACATCAAAATAGGCCAATTGGGCATTACCCAATCAAGTTAACTCAAAATTTACCAAAACCCACAAGTTGCCAAAACCCGACTTTCGGTACGCTTATCGAAAAATCACGACAATTATATATTCGGGTTCCTTCTCTCAATACGAGTCCGTGCATATAAAATTTATCTAAATCGGACTCCGTTTGCCCATTCAAATCAAAGGTTTTCTAAAGGTTTTGGTCTAGGGTGAAAACCCCCATTAATTACCCCAAATTCCTCCATTTTCATGAAAAACTTGCATAATATTATCAACAACAATCATAATTGGAGTCCATAATTGATTACCTGAAGAAACCCCTTGAATCTCCCTTCCAAATCGCCCAAATCGCCCCTTAAGCCGAGCCCTCAAAGTTTGGAAATGTTTCTGAAATTTCTAACTTCTGATATAATTAACCCTCTGCGATTTCCGCTTCTGCGGACGAAATTCCGCCTCTGCGTATCCGCTTCCGCGACATTTTGTCGCTTCTGCGAAGCCCAGGCCCGGCTGGCCCATTCCGCTTCTGCGAGCCTCAAGCCGCTTCCGCGAGGCCGCTCCTGCGGACAAAGGTCCGCTCCTGCGGAACTCTCCGCTCCTACGAACAGAAGTCCGCTTCTGCGGACTCGCCTAAGCGGAGGCTTGTCCGCTTCTACGAAATTCCCCAACTCGTGTCCTAACCGCTTCTGCGGTCCCCATCCTCGCACCTGCGATGCCGCTCATGCGGACAAGGACCACCCCTGCGCTCCAGTCCGCTTCCGCGCTCCAATTTCCGCTTCAGCGGACTCGCCTCTGCGGTTCCATTTCCGCAGGGGCGAAAACAACAGAGGTAGAATTCCTAAACCTGCAATTTCCATGATTTTCTCCCGTTTAACTATCCGAAACCACCCCGAGGCCCCCGGGATCTTATCCAAACACACCAACACATCCTAATACTTTATTCGAACTTGTTCCAATCCTCAAAACACGTCTAACAACATCAAAACCCATAATTCACATCGAATTCAAGCCTAAGTTTCTTAAAACTCTCTGAATTACACATTCGATCTAAAACCCGACCAAACGACTTCCGAATGACCTGAAAATTTGCGGACATATCCAAAATCATATAACGAAGCTACAGAAATTGTCGGAAATCCATTCCGACCCTCGGATCAAAATCTCACCTATCGTTCGGATTCGCCAAAATTTCAACCTTCGGCATTTCAAGCCTAATTGAGCTACGACCTCCAAAATACATTCCGAACGCGCTCCCAACCCTGAAATCACCTAACGGAGCTAATGGAACCATCGGATTTCCGTTCCGAGATCGTCTTAACACTGTTCCGGCTACAGACCGTTTTCTAGCTTTAAAGCTCTCTTTAGGGACTAAGTGTCCCAAAATGCTCCAAATTTCTTAACCGACTCTCTCGGCAAACCACAATAGCGGAAATGAACTTAGGGGAACAGTTAAATTGGGGATTGGGGCGCAATTTTCTAAAACGACCGGTCGGGTCGTTACATCTTCCCACACTTAAAGATTCGTTCGTCCTTGAACGAGCATAGGAAACATACCTGGAGTAGTGAAAAGATGAGGGTACTGGCTGCGCATATCCTGCTCGGTCTCCCAAGTCGCCTCCTCGACCGGCTGGCCCCGCCACTGAACCTTTACCGAAGCGATATTCTTTGACCTTAGCTTTCTGACCTGCCTGTCTAGAATGGCTACTGGCTCCTCAACATAAGACAGATCCTTGTCTAGCTGAACGGATGTGAAATCCAACACATGCGACGGGTCACCATGGTATCTCCGGAGCATGGAGACATGAAATACGGGGTGAACTCCGGCTAGGCTGGGAGGTAAGGCCAACTCATAAGCAACCTCCCCAACACGCCTCAAAATCTCAAAAGGGCCAATAAATCTAGGACTCGGCTTTCCTTTCTTCCCAAACCTCATAACACCCTTCATGGGCGAGACTCGAAGCAGAACCCGCTCGCCAACCATAAAAGCCACATCGCGAACCTTCTTGTCCGCATAACTCTTCTGTCTAGACTGGGCTGCACGAAGTCTGTCCTGAATCACCTTGACCTTGTCCATAGCCTCCTGAACCATATCAGTTCCTAGCAACCTGGCCTCGTCCGGCTCAAACCAACCCACAGGAGACCTGCATCTCCTACCATATAGGGCCTCATACGGTGCCATCTGAATACTAGACTGGTAGATGTTGTTATAAGCAAACTCCACCAGCGGCAAGAAGTGATCCCATGAACCTCCAAACTCAATCACGCACGCACGGAGCATATCCTCCAAAATCTGAATAGTGCGCTCGGACCGACCATCAGTTTAGGGGTGAAATGCTGTGCTCAGCTCCACCTGAGTAACTAACTCCTGCTGTACGGCTCTCCAGAACCGTGAAGTGAACTGAGTGCCTCTATCTGAAATGATGGAAACTGGAATACCATGCAGCCGAACTATCTCCCTGATATAGATCTCCGCCAGTCGTTCCGATGAATAAGCGGTGCTCACCGGTATGAAATGGGCGGACTTGGTCATCCGATCCACAATAACCCAAATGGAATCAAACTTCCTAACAGTCCGTGGAAGCCCAGATACAAAGTCCATGGTGATGCGCTCCCATTTCCACTCGGGAATCTCAATCTGCTGCATCAATCCACCCGGACGCTGATGCTCATACTTCACCTGCTGGCAGTTGAGGCATCTGGAAACATAATCAACTATATCCCTTTTCATCCGCCTCCACCAGTAATGCTGTTTCAAGTCCTGATACATCTTCGCGGCACCCGGATGGATGGAATACCGCGAACTATGGGCCTCTGCTAGAATTAGCTCTCGAAGATCATCTACATTGGGCACACAGATACGCCCTTGCATCCTCATAACTCCATCATCTTCGATGGTAACATCTCGAGCATCACCACGCCGAACTCTATCCTGAAGGACAAGCAAATGAGGGTCGTCGAACTGACGCTCCCTGATGCGGTCAAATAGAGAAGACCGAGAAACCACACAGGCTAGAACCCGGCTGGGCTCCGAAAGATCCAGTCTAACAAACTGCCTGGCCAAAGCCTGAACATCCATCGCCATAGGCCTCTCCGAAGCCGGTAGATATGCTAAACTCCCCAAACTCTCTGCCCGACGACTCAAGGCATCAGCAACCACATTAGCCTTGCCCGGATGATAGAGAATAGTAATATCATAGTCCTTCGGTAGTTCCAACCATCTCCTCTGACGCATATTCAGGTCTTTCTGCTTAAGCAAGTGATGCAAGCTCCGGTGATCAGTGTAGATCTTACAAGGAACCCCATATAAATAATGACGCCAAATTTTCAAGGCGTGAACAATGGCAGCTAGCTCCAAATCATGAACAGGGTAATTCTTCTCATGCACCTTCAGCTGTCTCGACGCGTAGGCAATCACCCTACCGTCCTGCATCAATACCGCACCGAGTCCAACTCGTGAGGCATCACAATATACAGTATAGGACCCCGAACCCGTAGGCAACATCAATATAGGGGCCGAAGTCAAAGCTGTCTTGAGCTTCTGAAAGCTCGCCTCACACTCGTCTGTCCACTGAAAAGGGGCACCCTTTTGGGTCAATCTAGTCATAGGTGCTGCAATCGAAGAGAACCCCTCTACAAAATGACGGTAATAGCCCGCCAAACCAAGGAAACTGCGAATCTCAGTAGCGGAGGAGGGTCTGGGCCAACCCTGCACGACCTCCACCTTCCTCGGATCTACTCGAATACCATCACTCGACACCACGTGGCCCAAAAATGCTACTGAACTCAACCAGAATTCACATTTAGAGAACTTGGCATAAAGCTGCTTCTCCCTCAGAATCTGAAGCACTATCCTCAAATGCTGCTCGTGCTCTTCCCGGCTCCGAGAATATACTAGAATATCATCAATGAAGACAATCACGAACGAGTCCAGATAAGGCCTGAACACACTGTGCATCAAATGCATAAATGCTGCTGGGGCATTAGTCGACCCAAAAGACATCACGAGGAACTCATAGTGACCATACCGGGTCCTGAAGGCAGTCTTCGGGATATCTGGCTCCCGAATCTTCAGCTGGTGATACCCAGAGCGCAAATCAATCTTAGAAAACACCTGTGCGCCCTGTAGCTAGTCAAATAAATAATCAATACGGGGCAAAGGATACCGGTTCTTCACTGTAACCTTGTTCAGCTGACGATAGTCAATACACATGCGCATAGAACCGTCCTTTTTCTTCACAAACAATACAGGAGCACCCCAAGGCGAAACACTGGGTCGAATAAAACCCTTGCCCAATAACTCCTGTAATTGATCCTTCAACTCCTTCAACTTAGGAGGAGCCATACGGTACGGTGGAATAGAAATGGGCTGAGTGCCCAGCAACAAGTCAATAGCAAAGTCAATATCTCTGTCGGGCGGCATGCCCGGAAGATCAGCTGGAAATACATCAGCAAAGTCACGTACCACATGAACAGAATCAATAGAGGGAGTGTCAATACTGACGTCCCGCACATAGGCTAGATAAGCAGCACACCCCTTCTCAACCATACGCTGAGCTCTGAGAAAAGTAATAACACGGCTAGGGGTGTGATCTAGAGTACCACTCCACTCAATACGTGGAATGCTTGGCATAGCCAGCGTCACGGTCTTGGCGTGACAATCAAGAATAGCATAATGGGGCGACAACCAGTCCATGCCCAGAATAATATCAAAATCGACCATCCCGAGCAACAATAGATCCGCTCTGGTCTCAAAATCACAAATGGTAACCAAACACGACCGATATACGCGGTCCACAACCAAAGAATCACCCACCGGAGTGGAAACATAAATGGGGGCACTCAAAGAATCCCGAGGCACACCCAGATGAGAAGCAAAGTAAGAAGACACATATGAAAAAGTGGAACCAGGGTCGAATAGAACCGATGCCTCCATGTGACTAACCATAATAATACCTGTGATAACAGAGTCAGATGCAACAGCCGCAGCGCGATCAGGAATAGCATAGAATCTGGCCTGTCCCCCCTCTCGAGGGCGGCCTCTGGAACCCTGACCCCCGCCCCTGGCTGGCTGGGCAGGTGGAGTGGCAACTGGGGCTGGAATGATAGCCTGCTGGCCCTGAGAACCACGCAAATGCTGTGATGAGTAATGAGGGGCTCCTCTCCTGCGCCTGGGGCACTCCCTAACCAGGTGGCGAGTATCCCCGCACTCAAAACAAGCTCCGGGAGGACGCGGTGGCTGTGACTGACCGGCCTCACCCCCACTAGTCTGACCCCTGGAAGGACCCCGCGCAGGAGGTGCACTGGAAACTGGGGGAGCATAATAAGGCTCCTGAGGTGCTGGAAGACCCGGAGTACTACCGGCTGCGGGCAATGCCGAGTGAACTGGTCGGCCGGAATAACCCCTGCCAAAACGACCGGCTGATGAAGTGCGGGCACTAGAGAAATGGCCCGACTCACGAGACCTCTTGGCCTCTCTCTCTCTCCGCTCTCTAGGGAGCATACTCTCGATCCTCTTGGCAATGCTAACCGCTTGCTGATAAGATATATCTGTCTCAAGCTCTCTGGCCATACTGGATCGGATAGGCGGAACAAGGCCCTCAATAAATCTCCGCACTCGCTCCCGAACCGTGGCTACCAAAGCCGGTGCATGCTTGGCTAGGCGGGTGAAACTGATAGCATACTCCGATACTGACATGGAGCCCTGTCGCAACCGCTCAAACTCCGAGCGCCAAGAATCCCTAAGGCTCTGTGGAACAAACTCCCTCAAAAATAGATCTGAAAACTGCGTCCAAGTCAATGAAGCAGACTCCTCTGGACTATCCAACTCATACGTGCGCCACCAATCATAAGCGGCCCCACGAAACTGAAAAGCAGTGAAGGAAACCCCGCCGGTCTCCACAATCCCCATAGTACGAAGAATACGATGACACTCCTCTAGAAAACCCAATGCATCATCCGAAGCCAAACCACTAAACACTGGAGGGTCATATTTCTTGAACCTCTCCAATCTACGCTGCTCGTCCTCAGAGGCAGCTGGTCCACCTCCGGGCTGTGCTGGGGCGGCAGGAGGCATAACCAAAACATCCGGAACCTGTCCCACTGGCACACGCTGCTCCGGTGTAACGGCTGCGGGAGTCTGGACCCCTCCCCTGGCCTGAGATGTAGCTGCGACGAGAGGAAGCAGTCCTGCCTGAGCTAAAGTGGTATACATACTCATGAACTGGGCCAGGGTCTCCTGTAGTGCTGGAGTAGTAGCAGCTGTAGTCGGTGTACCAGGTGCCTGCGCTCCAACCTGGTCTACCTGTGGCACCTCAGCGGCAGCGCGCGCGGTGCTGTGGCTGCACCTCGGGCGCGTCCTCGTCCTCTACCTCGGCCCCGGCCTCCGACGGCGGCAACAGGGGGCGCGGGTACCTGATCATCGCGAGTAGATCGTGTCCTCACCATCTGTGAGAGAATAGAAAGCAGTAGTTTAGATTTTTGATGTCAAAAATATCGCATGACAAGAAATTCAAAAGAAATGAAGATTTTTCCTAAACAGTTACATAGCCCCTCGTAGATAAATACGGACGTCTCCGTATCGATCGGCGAGACTCTAAATAACCGGTCTGTGTCCCGTGACTCCTATGAACCTAGAGCTTTAATACCTACTTGTCATGACCCTGGTTCACCAATCGTGAACATGTCGTGATGGCACCCAGTCCCCACGACTAGGTAAGCCTAACACGTTGCGGAATATACAAGTTATAAATACTTAAATAAGAAATAGCGGAAAAATAGCATAAAAGATATGTAATCCATGCCGCTTGGCACATACATCCATCACACAATGAATAAAACACTACCAAGATCCGGAACCCCACGGTAACACAGACTAAAAGGGAAATACAACTGTGGCTCTATGTGTAAAGAGTATCTAGCAACGAAATGAAGAAAAATGTCGACTAGCAGATCATACCTCGAAGTCTCCCAAAAAGCTGCGGAATCACCTAGTACGAGCCTGCTCTGATGTACCTGGATCTGCACAACAAAAAGTGTGCAGAAGAGTAGCATGAGTACACCACGGCGGTACTCAGTAAGTGCCAAGCCTAACCTCGATGGAGTAGTGACGAGGAACGTCAGGGCCCTACTGAAAAAATGATAATATAATGATAATAACAATAATAAGTAGTTTAAATGATATTAGTTTCCGAAATTAACAACAATAAATGATTACTGCAATAGTCTACAATTGAGCTAACAACAAATAGTCAACTCAATAAAAACCAGTCCAGGACCTGTGGGAATCGAACCCACAGTCCCATTGACAGTACCTCTGGGTCTCCGGGAATCGAACCCGCAGCCCATGTCTCAATAATATCTCAACAACTCAGGATCTCCGGGAATCGAACCCGCAGTCCCTACCAATAACTCAGGATCTCGGGAATTGAACCCGTAGTCCATATTTCAATAATCTCAGGATTTCGGGAATTGAACCCATAATCCGTATTTCAATAATTTCAGGATCTCGGGAATTGAACCCGTAGTCCGTATTTCAATAATCTCAGGAATCTCGGGAATTGAACCCGTAGTCCATATTTCAATAATCTCAGGATCTCGGGAATTGAACCCGTAGTCCGTATTTCAATAATCTCAGGATCTTGGGAATTGAACCCGTAGTCCGTATTTCAATAATCTCAGGATCTCGGGAATTGAACCTGTAGTCCGTATTTCAATAATTTCAGGATCTCGGGAATTGAACCCGTAGTCCATATTTCAATACAAGTAAAAGGAATACACAGAGAGAAGTATAATATGGTTAACTATAACTTCGCCGATAGACAACGCCAGCGATTACCAAGAAAACTCAAGTAAGACAATTAGGCGACTAGACAATTAAACACTATCTAATCATGCTCTTCTAACTACCACCGGGTAGGAATATCGAATTTAACAGCTAAAAATAGGAATGTCACTCATTGAACATTTTTAAGTAAAGCATATGTTCACCAACCAGCGCATGTACACGCCCGTCACCTCGCGTACAAGGCATTTAAAATATCACAATAATATCCTAGGGGTGAAAGTCCCCCACACGAGGTTAGACAAGCCACTTACCTCATTCCGGTACAAAACCGCTAAGAAATAACCCTCTTGCCGCGAATGTCGGCCTCCACAAGTGTAGAATCTGATAAAAATCAATAGAATCACATCAAAATAGGCCAATTGGGCATTACCCAATCAAGTTAACTCAAAATTTACCAAAACCCACAAGTTGCCAAAACCCGACTTTCGGTACGCTTATCGAAAAATCACGACAATTATATATTCGGGTTCCTTCTCTCAATACGAGTCCGTGCATATAAAATTTATCTAAATCGGACTCCGTTTGCCCATTCAAATCAAAGGTTTTCTAAAGGTTTTGGTCTAGGGTGAAAACCCCCATTAATTACCCCAAATTCCTCCATTTTCATGAAAAACTTGCATAATATTATCAACAACAATCATAATTGGAGTCCATAATTGATTACCTGAAGAAACCCCTTGAATCTCCCTTCCAAATAGCCCAAATCGCCCAAATCGCCCCTTATGCCGAGCCCTCAAAGTTTGGAAATGTTTCTGAAATTTCTAACTTCTGATATAATTAACTCTCTGCGATTTCCGCTTCTGCGGACGAAATTCCGCTTCTGCGTATCCGCTTCCGCGACATTTTGTCGCTTCTGCGAAGCCCAGGCCTGGCTGGCCTATTCCGCTTCTGCGAGCCTAAAGCCTCTTCCGCGAGGCCGCTCCTGCGGACAAAGGTCCGCTCCTGCGGAACTCTCCGCTCCTATGAACAGAAGTCCGCTTCTGCGGACTCGCCTAAGCGGAGGCTTGTCCGCTTCTGCGAAATTCCCCAACTCGTGTCCTGACCGCTTCTGCGGTCCCCATCCTCGCACCTGCGATGCCGCTCATGCGGACAAGGACCGCCCCTGCGCTCCAGTCCGCTTCCGCGCTCCAATTTCCGCTTCAGCGGACTCGCCTCTGCGGTTCCATTTCCGCAGGGGCGAAAACAACAGAGGCAGAATTCCTAAACCTGCAATTTCCATGATTTTCTCCCGTTTAACCATCCGAAACCACCCCGAGGCCCCCGGATCTTATCCAAACACACCAACACATCCTAATACCTTATTCGAACTTGTTCCAATCCTCAAAACACGTCTAACAACATCAAAACCCATAATTCACATCGAATTTAAGCCTAAATTTCTTAAAACTCTCTGAATTACACATTCGATCTAAAACCCGACCAAACGACTTCCGAATGACCTGAAAATTTGCGAATATATCCAAAATCATATAACGAAGCTACAGAAATTGTCGGAAATCCATTCCGACCCTCGGATCAAAATCTCACCTATCGTTCGGATTCGCCAAAATTTCAACCTTCGGCATTTCAAGCCTAATTGAGCTACGGACCTCCAAAATACATTCCGAACACGCTCCCAACCCCGAAATCACCTAACGGAGCTAATGGAACCATCGGATTTCCGTTCCGAGATCGTCTTAACACCTGTTCCGGCTACGGACCGTTTTCTAGCTTTAAAGCTCTCATTTAGGGACTAAGTGTCCCAAAATGCTCCAAATTTCATAACCGACTCTCTCGGCAAACCATAATAGCGGAAATGAACTTAGGGGAACAGTTAAATTGGGGATTGGGGCGCAATTTTCTAAAACGACCGGTCGGGTCGTTACACCGGAGCTTGCAGCACTTGCTTAAGCAGAAGGACCTGAATATGCGTCAGAGGAGATGGTTGGAGCTACTAAAGGACTATGATATTACTATTCTCTATCATCCGGGCAAGGCTAATGTGGTTGCCGATGCCTTGAGTCGTCGAGCAGAGAGTTTGGGGAGTTTAACATATCTACCAGTGTCAGAGAGGCCTATGGCAATGGATGTTCAGGCTTTAGCTAGGCAGTTTGTTAGACCAGATCTTTCGGAGCCCAGCCGGGTTCTGGCTTGTGTGGTTTCTCGGTCTTCTCTATTTGACCGCATCGTAGAGCGTCAGTTCGACGACCCTCATTTGCTTGTCCTTCAGGATAGATTTCGGCGTGGTAATGCTCGAGATGTTACCATTGGGGATGATGGAGTTACGAGGATGCAGGGGCGTATCTGTGTGCCTAATGTGGATGATCTTCGAGAGCTAATTCTAGCAGAGGCCCATAGCTCGCGGTATTCCATCCATCCGGGAGCCGCGAAGATGTATTGGGACTTGAAACAGCATTACTGGTGGAGGCGGATGAAGAGGGATATAGTTGATTATGTTTCTAAATGCCTCAACTGCCAGCAGGTGAAGTATGAGCATCAGCGTCCGGGTAGATTGATGCAACAGATCGAGATTCCCGAGTGGAAATGGAAGCGCATTACCATGGACTTTGTATCCGGACTTCCACGGACGGTTAGGAAGTTTGATTCCATTTGGGTCATTGTGGATCGGCTGACTAAGTCCTCCTATTTTATACTGGTGAGCACTACATATTCATCGGAGCGACTGGCGGAGATCTATATCAGGGAGGTAGTTCGGCTGCATGGTATTCCAGTTTCCATCATTTCAGATAGAGGCACCCAGTTCACTTCACGGTTCTGGAGAGCTGTACAGCAGGAGTTAGGTACTCGGGTGGAGCTGAGCACAGCATTTCACCCCCAGACTGATGGGCAGTCCGAGCGCACTATTCGGATTTTGGAGGATATGCTCCGTGCGTGCGTGATTGAGTTTGGAGGTTCATGGGATCACTTCTTGCCACCGGCGGAGTTTGCTTATAACAACAGCTACCAGTCCAGTATTCAGATGGCACCGTACGAGGCCCTATATGGTAGGAGGTGCAGGTCTCCCGTGGGTTGGTTTGAGCCGGCGAGGCCAGGTTGCTAGGTACTGATATGGTTCAGGATGCTATGGACAAGGTCAAGGTGATTTAGGACAGACTTCGTGCAGCCCATTCTGGACAGAAGAGTTATGCGGACAAGAAGGTTCGCGATGTGGCGAGCGGGTTCTGCTTCGAGTCTCGCCCATGAAGGGCGTTATGAGGTTTGGGAAGAAAGGAAAGTTGAGTCCTAGGTTTATTGGCCCTTTTGAGATTTTGAGGCGTGTTGGGGAGGTTGCTTATGAGTTGGCCTTACCTCCCAACCTAGCCGGAGTTCACCCCGTATTTCATGTCTCCATGCTCCGGAGATACCATGGTGACCCGTCGCATGTGTCGGATTTCACTTCTGTTCAGCTAGACAAGGATCTGTCTTATGTTGAGGAGCCAGTAGCCATTCTAGACAGGCAGGTCAGAAAGCTAAGGTCAAAGAACATCGCTTCGGTGAAGGTTCAGTGGCGGGGCCAGCCGGTCAAGGAGGCGACTTGGGAGACCGAGCAGGATATGCGCAGCCAGTACCCTCATCTTTTCACTACTCCAGGTATGTTTTCTATGCTCGTTCGAGGACGAACGAATCTTTTAAGGGTGGGAAGATGTAACGACCCGGCCGGTCGTTTTAGAAAATTACGCCCCAATCCCTAATTTAACTGTTTCCCTAAGTACATTTCTGCTATTGTGGTTTGCCGGGAGAGTCGGCCCTGAAATTTGGAGTATTTTGGGACACTTAGTCCCAAAATGAGAGCTTTAAAGATAGAAAATGGTCCTTAATCGGAATAGTGTTAAGACGATCTCGGAACGGAAATCCGATGGTTCCATTAGCTCCGTTGGGTGATTTCGGGGTTGGGAGCGCGTTCGGAATGTATTTCGGAGGTCCTTAGCTCAATTAGGCTTGAAATGCCGAAGGTTGAAATTTTGGCGAATCCGAACGATAGGTGAGATTTTGATCCGGGGGTCGGGATGGAATTCCGACAATTTCTGTAGCTTCGTTATGTGATTTTGGATATGTCCGCAAATTTTCAGGTCATTCGGACGTCGTTTGGTCGGGTTTTAGATCGAATGTGCAATTCGGAAAGTTTTAAGAAATTTCGGCTTGAATTCGATGTGAATTATGGGTTTTGATGTTGTTAGACGTGTTTTTATGATTTGAATGAGTTTGTATCATGTTTTGGAGTATGTTGGTGGTTTTCGTTGGGGTCCCGGGAGCCTCGGGATGAATTTGGGGGTCCAAACGGACCAATTTGTGCCAAAAGGCACTGCTGTTTCTGCTGCAATTTTGCTCTCTGCGATCGCGGAGATGGCCACGCGATCGCGTAAAGTGTGGTGGTAATGCATCGCGATCGTGATGCCTAGGATGCGATCGCGTAAGGGAAAAGACCGGAGTTCTGCGATCGCAAGGTGGGGTGTGCGATCGCGTAAGTCTGGTGGTTGAAGCATTGCGATCGCGTGAGGTTTTATGCGATCGCGTAGGGTATTTGGTCAGAAGCAGTGCGATCGCGTGGCGAGTGTCGCGATCACGTAGGTTAACCTGTGAGCCGGCCGAGTTTGTTCTTCGCGATCGCGTTCGTGTCATTGCGATCGCGTAGGGTCGCTGAGTTGTTCACTGCGATCGCGTCCAGGATCACGCGATCGCGTAGAGGAAAATTAGGCCGCCCATATTTTGTGCATCGCGATCGCAAGCCCAGTGCTGCGATCGCGTAGAGTAAAATGGCCTGGCAGTGACTTTAAGTCCAGAACATTTCAGTCGCGGCCTAACACACCAAAACCGCCATTGTTGAGCTCCAAGAGAGGATTTTGAAGGGGAAACGCTGGGATATTGTCACGACCCGAATTACCCACCATCGGGGTCATGATGGCGCCTACTAAATGGAAGCTAGGCAAGCCAAATATTAGTTACACCTCCATTAATTACCAATTTCTTATTAAGACATTATTAATAACATATAAATTACAGCGGAATAATCAAAATTAGCGGAAAACTTAGTCAAATATGATAAAGAAAACCCAAGCATGATACACTACCCAAGACTGGTGTCACAATACTCACGAACTTCTAAGAATAATACACATAATTGTCTGAAAGAAAATACAAGCTGTTTATCTCGATTACATGAGATAACAGAATGAAAAGCATAGATAGAAGAGACAACGGGTCCTGCGGATGCCTGCAAGGCTACCTCGTAGTCTCAGTAGTCGGAAAATCCACAAGTCGCTACTGCCGCTGCTGCTGTCCGTAACCTGTATCTGCGCAAAAAGAGCGCAGAGTGTAGTATCAGCACAACCGACCCCATGTGCTGGTAAGTGCTTGGCCTATCCCAGCGAACTAGTGACAAGGCTAAGGCCAGTCACCCACATAAACCTGTACAGTTGCAATATATATATACAATACATTTATAAGGAAAGACTCTGCTCCGAAATAACAGTCAATAACTCATGATATCCAGAATAATCTAATCAACAGAATAAATCTTACTTTCATGTCTCAATTCCTCTCTCATTTCATATCTCGTGGTAGGCGTACCACCCGCTCCCAACTATCACAGTAATTATATCTTGTGGTAGGCGTACCACCCGCTCCCAAATATATCAATAGGCTACCGACAACTATGGCCAATGCCAAGATTTAAATCACTTCGTGGTCGGCGTGCCACACGATCCCATTTCTTATTATATAAGTGGTCGGCGCGCCACACGATCCCAATTCATAAATATATAAGTGGTCGATATATATATATATATATATATATTACCGGCATTTAGCCAATAATCTCTATATCAACAATATTTATAATTACCGGTTTTAAACCAATAATTGATAATAATTTCAACAATTTATCTTCATTACCGGTATAACACCAATAACTCTTAATCAACAATTTATTCATAACTAAATTCCTATTCCTTCAAGCTAGGATAGAACAAACACTTACCTCGAAAGTTTACGAACGATTCAATCCGTAGCAATGCCTTTTCCTTTTGAATTTGACTCCAATCCAATCGTATCTATACACGATTGATTTAATATCATCAATTCTACTTAACAAACTAGTTCATATTGCTAAATATGGTTTTTACAACATTCTGCCCGGAATAGTAAAAATCGACCCCGAGCCCACATAATCGAAACTCAAGTTTCGAACCAAAATAAGTTCACCCAATCTTCCATGAGTTCAAATATACAATTTGTTCTTAAGTTCGACTCCAAAACGAGGTCTAGATCGCAAATTCTTTGAAAGCCCTAACTATACCAATTTCTCAAATTTTTCAACCAATTTACACATGTTTAAGCCTAAGAATTTGATTGATGTTGATGAAAAATGAAGAAGACGAGTTAAACAATACTTACCCAATGAACTTTGGTGAAGAAATGCCTCAAAGATCGCCTAAGAGCTGTGGAGAAGAAAGGATTTTGTGTAAATGGGATAAAATCCCGTAAGTGTTCTGTTTTGGGTATTAAATCACTGGGCGGAAATTTACCCTTCGCGTTCGCGTGCACTGTGTCGCGTTCGCGAAGGGTCGGACAGAAATGGGCATCGCGTTCGCGTGGACACAGTCGCGAACGCATAGAAGAAAATCCGGGGATTGCAATTTGGCCTACGCGAACGCGTGGTGCCGTACGCGAACGCGTAGAACAGGCAGGCCAGGCTCCGCGAACGCGGGAGCCTGCACGCTAACGCGTAGAGGAAAAAAAAAGACTGGGGTCATGTTGTTGTACGCGAACGCTATCCTAAGGACGCGAACGCGTAGAAGGGGAAAGAGAACCTTTCGCGAACGCGACCAGGTGGACGCGAACGCGAAGAAGGAATGTCTGCAAACCAAATATGTACACTAACTCAATAACATCATACGAACTTGCTCGAGCGATCAAATCGCCGAAATAACATCAAAATCAATGAATTGAGCCTTAAAACTCAAGAATTCTTTCAAATTTCAAGATTTCCAAAATATCCAATTTAAGGCCGAAACACGTCAAACGACGTCCGTTTTCAACCAAACTTTACAGGAAACGCTTAACCAACATATATGACCTGTACCGGGCGTCGGAACCTAAATACGATCCCGATATCAGTACTTTTTAATAAACATTCAGTTTCATTTTCCTTAAACATTTTCAGAAAACAATTTAACAGAAAAATTCTTTTACCGGGGTTCTTTCGGGTATACGCCCAAGTTCCATATTTTTTGACGGATTTTCTGAGGCCGTCAAATCACGGATCCGGGTCCGTTTACCAAAAATGTTGACCAAAGTCAACCATATCAATATTAATATCAAAATTCTTCAACATTTTCACATATTTCACATATTTCAACATAAAAATTTTCTAGCTTTGTGCCCGGACTGTGCACGCAAATCGAGGCAACTATAAATGAGGTTTTCAAGATCTCTAAAGCTCGGAATGATTAATAGAACAAGTGATGACCCTTTGGGTCGTCACAATCTTCACATCTAAAACAACCGTTCGTCCTCGAACGGACAAAAGAAAGAAGTACCTGAATCAGGGAACAAATGAGGGTAGCGGCTCCGCATATCGGACTCGGACTCCCGGGTCGATGCCTCAGGAGGCTGACCTCTCCACTGAACACGCACAAAAGTATAACTCTTCGACCTTAACTGTCGAACCTGCCGGTTTAGAATGGCCACCGGCTCCTCCTCATAGGATAGATCATTGTCCAATTGGACAGTACTGAAGTCTAACACATGTGTGGGATCGCCGTGGTATCTCCGAAGCATAGATACGTGAAAAGCTGGATGCACGGCTGATAAGCTAGGCGGCAAAGCTAATCTGTAAGCCACCCCTCCCACTCTGTCTAGAATCTCAAATGGACCAATATACCTAGGGCTGAGCTTGCCCTTCTTCCCGAACCTCATCACGCCCTTCATAGTCGACACTCGGAGCAATACTCGTTCGCCAACCATGAAATCTACATCTCGAACCTTACGATCCGCATAAGTCTTCTCTCTGGACTGGGCTGAACGCAATCTCTCGTAGATAGTCTTGACCTTATCCAAGGCCTCCCAAACTAAGTCTGTACCCAACAACTGAGCCTCTCCCGGCTCAAACTATCCGATTGGAGATCGACATCGCCTACCATACAACGCCTCATACGGAGCCATCTGGATGCTAGATTGGTAACTGTTATTGTAGGCGAACTCTGCTAATGGCAGAAACCGGTCCCACGAGCCTCCGAAATCAATAACACAGGCTCGAAGCATGTCCTCTAGAATCTGAATAGTCCTCTCGGACTGGCCATCCGTCTGAGGATGAAATGCTGTACTCAACTGAACCTGGGTGCCTAACTCCTGCTGGACCGCTCTCCAGAACCGCGAGGTAAACTGCGTACCCCGATCAGAGATAATAGATACCGGCACTCCATAGAGACGAACAATCTCCCTAATGTAAACCTCTGCTAACCTCTCCGACGAGTAGGAGACAGATACTGGAATAAAGTGTGCTGACTTGGTCAACCTATCAACAATGACCCAAATAGCATCAAATTTCCTCCGAGTTAAAGGAAGTCCAGTAACGAAATCCATAGTGATCCGCTCCCATTTCCACTCGGGAATTTCAATCCTCTGGAATACACCACCAGGTCTCTGGTGCTCATATTTCACCTGCTGACAATTTACACACCGAGCGACATACGCAATGATATCTTTCTTCATCCTGCGCCACCAATAGTGTTGCCGTAGGTCCTGGTACATCTTCGCGGCGCCTGGGTGAATAGAATACCGCAAACCGTGGGCCTCCGCTAAGATTAACTCTCGAATCCCTTCGACATTGGGCACACAAACTCGACCCTGCAATTTCAATACCCCATCATCATCTAGATTTACCTGTGTGGCACATCCCCGCTGTACTGTATCTCTCAACTCACGCAAATGAGGATCATCAAATTGCCTCTCACGGATACGCTCTAATAAAGAAGAACGAGCGACCGTGCGGGCTAACACCCTGCTAGGCTCAGAAATGTCTAATCTCACGAACCGGTTGGCTAAGGCCTGAACATCTAGAGCTAATGGTCTCTGACTGACCGGAATATATGCAAGACTACCCATGCTGGCAGACTTTCTACTCAATGCATCGGCCACCATATTGGCCTTACCTAGGTGATATAAAATAGTAACATCATAGTCTTTTAGCAACTCTAGCCACCTTCTCTACCTCATATTCAACTCTTTCTGCTTAAACAAATACTGAAGACTCTTATGATCGGTGTATACTTCACATGCTACACCATACAAATAATGCCTCCGGATCTTCAATGCGTGAATAATCGCCGCCAATTCTAGATCATGCACTGGATAATTCTTCTCATGAATCTTCAACTGCCTCGAAGCATAGGCAATAACCTTGCCATCCTGCATTAACACCGCACCAAGCCCAATACGGGAAGCATCACAATAAACAGTATAAGGTCCCGTACCTGTGGGTAAAACCAATACCGGTGTCGTGGTCAAGGTTGTCTTGAGCTTTTGAAAGCTCGCCTCACATTCATCGGACCATTCAAATTGAACACCCTTCTGGGTCAATCTGGTCAGTGGGGTTGCAATAGACGAAAATCCTTCTACGAATCGGCGATAATAGCCCGCTAACCCCAAGAAACTTCGAATATCTGTGGCTGATGTCGGTCTAGGCCAGCTCTTGACTGCCTCAATTTTCTTCGGATCAACCCGAATACCTGCTGCCGTCACAATATGACCCAGGAATGCAACTGAACTTAGCCAAAATTCACACTTTGAAAATTTTGCATATAGCCGGCTATCTCTCAGAGTCTGTAAGGCCACTCTGAGATGTTGCGCATGCTCCTCCTGACTGCGGGAATATATTAATATGTCATCAATGAAGACTATTACAAACAAGTCTAGATAAGGCCGGAACACCCGATTCATTAATTCCATAAAAGCTACTGGAGCATTTGTCAACCCAATTGACATGACCAGAAATTCATAATGTCCATACCGAGTGCGGAACGCTGTCTTAGGGACATCAGATGCCCTAATCTTCAGCTGATGATAGCCAGATCTCAAATCTATCTTTGAAAATACCTTGGCACCCGGAAGCTGGTCAAATAAATCATCAATTCGCGGAAGTGGATATTTATTTTTGATAGTCACCTTGTTTAACTGTCGATAGTCAATGCACATTCTCTCGAACGATCTTTCTTTTTTACAAATAATACAGGTGCACCCCACGGCGAAACACTGGGTCTAATGAAACCCTTTTCAAGTAAATCTTGCAACTGTTCCTTCAATTCTTTTAACTCTGGCGGAGCCATACGGTATGGGGGAATGGAAATGGGCTGAGTGCCTGGAGCCAAATCAATGCAAAAATCAATGTCCCTATCGGGCGGCATACCTGGCAAGTCTGAAGGAAATACTTCAGGAAATTCGCGAACCACAGGCACAGAGTCAATAGAAGGAACCTCAGCACTAGAATCACGAACATAGGCCAAATAAGTCAAGCATCCCTTTCCAACCATATGTTGAGCCTTAACATAAGAAATAACATTGCGGCTAGTATGACCTGAAATTCCTTTCCACTCTATACGAGGCGAATTCGGCAGAGCTAAAGTCACAATCTTGGCATGGCAATCTAAAATAGCATGATATGGAGATAGCCAGTCCATGCCTAGTATAATATCAAAGTCCACCATATTTAGGAGTAATAAATCAGCACGGGTCTCGAGACCCTCAATTACAATAATACATGACCGATGAACTCGATCAACCACAATAGAATCGCCTACTGGTGTAGACACATGAACATGAACACTCAGTGGATCACTGGGCTCAACCAAGTATGGTGCAAAATAGGAAGACACATACGAATATGTAGACCCAGGGTCTAATAATGCTGATGCCTTTCTATCACAAACCAAAATAATACCTGTAATGACGGCATCAGAAGACTCAGCCTCTGGCCTGGCGGGAAGTGCAAAACATCGGGGCTGTGCCCCACCACCCTGAGTAGTTTCTCTAGGACGATCAGCTGCTGGCTGGTCTCTACCTCTATCGGTCTGAGCTCCACCTCTATGACCTTTACCTCCACCTCTATGTTCTTACCTCCGCCTCTAGCTGGCTGGGCAGGCTGTGAGGGAACTGGGCCTGAATCATGGCACGAGAACCCTGCTGGTGAGATCTGTCAGAAGCTCGAAGGCAATACTTTGCAATGTGCCTAAGATCACCGCACGTAAAACAAGCCCTCGGCTACTGAAAATAGCGAAGTGGTGGTGCACTGATAGGTTGCTGATCAGAGTAGCGTGGCTGAGAATTACGATCACCTGAAGCATCATGAGAAACCTGAAGAGCTGACTGATAAGGCCTAGGAGGATGGCCTCTATCATAAAAATCTCTATCTCCAGACGAGGTACCACTGAATCTACCCGAATTACGAGATCTCTTATCTGATCCATGTCTCGCTCCCTGTGACAGAGCCATCTCGATCCGGCGGGCTGTATTAGCCGCCTCCTGAAAAGTGATTTCAGTTCCTGCCCCCATAGCCATCTGTAGTCGAATTGGATGATTCAAGCCATCAATAAACCTTCTCACCCTTTCCCTATCTGTGGGAAGTATGATAATAGCATGACGAGCCGGGTCCACGAACCTAGTCTCGTACTGTGTGACAGACATAGAACCCTGATGAAGACGCTCAAATTGCCTGCGCAGAGCCTCCCGCTGAGTTGCTGGAAGGAACTTCTCCAAGAATAATTCTGCAAACTGCTCCCAAGTCAAAGATGACGATCCCGCTGGCCTGGATAGACAATAATCTCTCCACCAAGTCTTGGCGGAACCAAATAGCCGAAAAGTAGCAAAATCCACACCATTAGTCTCCACAATACCAATAGTACGGAGAACTTCGTGGCAGCTGTATAGGAAATCCTGTGGATCCTCTGAAGGAGTGCCACTGAATGTGGTAGTGAACAGCTTGGTAAACCTGTCCAATCTCCATAACGCGTCGGCGGACATGGCTGCACCATCATTAGACGGAGTCACAATAATAGGCCGAGCTGCCTCAACTGGCTGAATCACAGGAACCTGAGCCTGGGAAATTACTGGCTCCAGAGTGCGCGTAGCAGGAGTGTGATTACCTCCTCCAGCCTGAGAAGTGGCTGGTGCTACTGGTAATAAACCTGCTCTGGTGATATTGTCCATAAAACCTGCTATCCGGACCAAAGCATCCTGAAGATCCGGTAAAAACATAACTCCTCCTGGGACCTGAGCTGGGCCTACTGGAGCTGCTGGGACTGGAACTTCCTCCTCGATATGAGCCTGAGGTTCTGCCACTTGTTCTGCTGCTCGGGGCTGAGCTCTGCCTCTACCTTGGCCTCTAGGACGACCTCGACCTCGGCCTCTACCCCTAGCGGGAGCTGCCGCTGCCGGGACCTCGGGCTGCTGGTCATTAGATGAGGACGCACGTGTCCTTACCATCTGCGGAAGAACAGAGTATAAGTTCAATTAACATTTAAAAGATCAAGTCGCACGACTGGAAAGAATAAAGGGAATATTTTCCTAACTCTGGAGCCTCTAGAGGATAAATACAGACGTCTCTGTACCGATCCTTCAGACTCTACTAAGGTTGTTCGTGAGTTGTGAGACCTGTGCAACCTAGTGCTCTGATACCAACTTGTCACGACCCGAATTACCCACCATCGGGGTCATGATGGCGCCTACTAAATGGAAGCTAGGCAAGCCAAATATTAGTTGCACCTCCATTAATTACCAATTTCTGATTAAGACTTATTATTAATAACATATAAATTACAGCGGAATAATCAAAATTAGCGGAAAACTTAGTCAAATATGATAAAGAAAACCCCAGCATGATTGTGACGACCCAAAGGGTCATCACTTGTTTTATTAATCATTCCGAGCTTTTGAGGTCTTGAAAACCTCATTTATAGTTGCCTCGATTTGCGTGCACAGTCCGGGCACAAAGCTCGGAAAAGATTTATGTTGAAATATGTGAAATATGTGAAAAAGTAGAAGAATTTTGATATTAATATTGATATGGTTGACTTTGGTCAACATTTTTGGTAAACGGACCCGGATCCGTGATTTGACTATTTCAGAAAATCCGTAGAAAAATATGGAACTTGGGCATATGTCCGGAATTTAAATCCGAGGTCTAGAACCCCGGTAAAAGAATTTTTCTGTTAAATTGTTTTCTGAAAATGTTTAAGGAAAATAAAACTGATTTTTTTATTAAAAAGTACTGGTAACGGGCTCGTATTTTGGTTCCGACGCCCGGTACAGGTCATATATATTGGTTAAGCGCTTCCTGTAAAGTTTGGTTGAAAACGGACGTCGTTTGACGTGTTTTGGCCTTAAATTGGAAAGTTTGGAAATTATGAAATCTTAAAGAATTCTTGAGCTTTAAGGCTCAATTCATTGATTTTGATGTTATTTTAGCGATTTGATCGCGCGAGCAAGTTCGTATGATGTTTTTGAGTTAGTGTACATATTTGGTTTGGAGCCCCGAGGGCTCGGGAGTGTTTCGGAGGTGGTTCGGGGTGTTTTTGGACTTAGAAAACCGGCAGATTTTCTGCAATTTTTACACAGACATTTTACCCTACGCGATCGCGGCCTTGTTCACGCGATCGCATTGCCTTGTCACGTTACTCAACGCGATCGCATCCGTCTGCACGCGATCGCGAAGCTTTCCGTCTTTCTTCAACGCGATCGCAGTCGTCTGCACGCGATCGCGTAGCTTTCCGTTTTCCTTCACCGCGATCGCGACCCTTTTCACGCGATCGCGTAGTACAAATGTGCCACCCAGCGAAATTCTTCTACGCGATCGCAGCATTGTCCACGCGATCGCGTAGTGTTGAACATTTGCCTTCCGCGATCGCGATCCAATTCACGCGATCGCGTAGAACAAAATTCCGCCCAGTGATTTAATACCCCAAAACAGAACACTTACGGGATTTTATCCCATTTTCACAAAATCCTTTCTTCTCCACAACTTTTGGGCGATTTTTGAGGCATTTCTTCATCAAAGTTCATTGGGTAAGTATTGTTAACTTGTCTTCTTCATTTTTCATCAACATCAATCAAATCCTTAGGCTTAAACATGTATAAATTGGTTGGAAATTTGAGAAATGGGTATAGTTAGGGCTTTCAAAGAATTTGCGATTTAGACCTCGTTTTGGAGTCGAACTTAAGAACAAATTGTATATTTGAACTCATGGAAGATTGGGTGAACTTATTTTGGTTCGAAACTTGAGTTTCGATTATGTGGGCCCGGGGTCGGTATTTACTATTCTGGGCAGAATGTTGTAAAAATCATATTTAGCAATATGAACTAGTTTGTTAAGTAGAATTGATGATATTGAATCAATTGTGTATAGATACGATTGGATTGGAGTCAAATTCGAAAGGAAAAGGCATTGCTACGGATTGAATCGTTCGTAAACTTTCGAGGTAAGTGTTTGTTCTATCCTAGTTTGTAGGAATATGAATTTAGTTATGAATAAATTGTTGAATAAGAATTATTGGTGTTATACCGGTAATGAAGGTAAATTGTTGAAACTATTATAAATTATTGGTTTAAACACCGGTAATTATAAATATTGTTGATATAGAGATTATTGGCTAAATGCCGGTAATATATATATAATTATGAAATGGGATCGTGTGGTACGCCGACCACTTATATAATAAGAAATGGGATCGTGTGGTACGCCGACCACGAATTGATTTAAATCTTGGCATTGGCCATAGTTGCCGGTAGCCTATTGATATATTTGGGAGCGGGTGGTACGCCTACCACAAGATATAATTTTTGATATATTTGGGAGCGTGTGGTACGCCTACCACAAGATATAATTACTGATAATTGGGAGCGGGTGGTACGCCTACCACAAGAGATAATTACCGTGATAGTTGGGAGCGGGTGGTACGCCTACCACGAGACATGAAATGAAAGAGGAAATTGAGACATGAAAGTAAAATTATTTTGGATATCTTGAGTTATTGAATATTATTTCAGAGCAGAGTATTTCTTTATAAATGTATTGTATATATATATCTATATTGCAACTGTACAGGTTTAGGTGGGTGACTGGCCTTAGCCTTGTCACTAGTTCGCTGGGATAGGCCGGGCACTTACCAGCACATGGGGTCGGTTGTGCTGATACTACACTCTGCGCTCTTTTTGCGCAGATACAGGTTACGGACAGCAGCGGCGGCAGTAGCGACTTGTGGTCGGTATTTACTATTCCGGGCAGAATGTTGTAAAAATCATATTTAGCAATATGAACTAGTTTGTTAAGTAGAATTGATGATATTGAATCAATTGTGTATAGATACGATTGGATTGGAGTCAAATTCGAAAGGAAAAGGCATTGCTACGGATTGAATCGTTCGTAAACTTTCGAGGTAAGTGTTTGTTCTATCCTAGTTTGTAGGAATATGAATTTAGTTATGAATAAATTGTTGAATAAGAATTATTGGTGTTATACCGGTAATGAAGGTAAATTGTTGAAACTATTATAAATTATTGGTTTAAAAATCGGTAATTATAAATATTGTTGATATAGAGATTATTGGCTAAATGCCGGTAATATATATATATAATTATGAAATGGGATCGTGTGGTACGCCGACCACTTATATAATAAGAAATGGGATCGTGTGGTACGCCGACCACGAATTGATTTAAATCTTGGCATTGGCCATAGTTGCGGTAGCCTATTGATATATTTGGGAGCGGGTGGTACGCCTACCACAAGATATAATTTTTGATATATTTGGGAGCGGGTGGTACGCCTACCACAAGATATAATTATTGATATATTTGGGAGCGGGTGGTACGCCTACCACAAGAGATAATTACCGTGATAGTTGGGAGCGGGTGGTACGCCTACCACGAGACATGAAATGAAAGAGGAAATTGAGACATGAAAGTAAGATTATTTTGGATATCTTGAGTTATTGAATATTATTTCGGAGCAGTAGTATTTCTTTATAAATGTATTGTATATATATATCTATATTGCAATTGTACAAGTTTAGGTGGGTGACCGGCCTTAGCCTTGTCACTAGTTCGTCGGGATAGGCCGAGCACTTACCGAGCACATGGGGTCGGTTGTGCCGATACTACACTCGCGCTCTTTTTGGGCGGATACAAAGTTACGGACAGCAGCGGCGGTAGTAGCGACTTGTGGATTTCCCGATTACTGAGACTACGAGATAGCGTTGCAAGCGTCCGCGGGACCCGTTGTCTCTTCTATCTATGCTTTTCATTCCGTTATCTCATGTAATCGAGATAAACAGACTTGTATTTTCTTTCAAACAATTATGTGTATTATTCTTAGAAGTTCGTGAGTATTGTGACACCGGTCTTGGGTAGTGTATCGTGTTTGGGTTTTCTTTATCATATCTGACTAAGTCTTCCGCTAATTTTGATTATTCCGCTGTAATTTGTATGTTGTTAATAAGGAATTGGTTATTAATGGAGAGGTAATTAATATTTGGCTTGCCTAGCTTCTATTTAGTAGGCGCCATCATGACCCCGATGGTGGGAAATCCGGGTCGTGACAAGTTGGTATCAGAGCACTAGGTTGCATAGGTCTCACAACTCACGAACAACCTTAGTAGAGTCTGAAGGATCGGTACGGAGACGTCTGTATTTATCCTCCAGAGGCTACAGAGTTAGGAAAATATTCTCTTTATTCTTTCCGGTCGTGCGACTTGATCTTTTGAATGTTAATTGAACTTCTACTCTGTTCTTCCGCAGGATGGTAAGGACACGTGCATCCTCATCTACTGACCAACAGCTCGAGATCCCGGCAGCGACAGCTCCTACTAGGGGTAGAGGCCGAGGTCGAGGTCGTCCTAGAGGACAAGGTAGGGGCAGAGCTCAGCCCCGAGCAGCAGCACGAGTGGCAGAACCTCAGGTTCATATAGAGGAGGAAATTCCGGCCCCAGCAGCTCCAGTAGGCCCAGCTCAGGTCCCAGGAGGAGCTTTATTTTCACCGGATCTTCAGGATGCTTTGGTCCGGATAGCAGGTTTTATGGATCATGTCACCAGAGCAGGTTTATTACCGGTAGCACCAGCCACTTCTCGGGCTGGAGGAGGTAATCAGACTCCTGCTACGCGCACTCCAGAGCCAGTAATTCCCCAGGCTCAAGATCCTGTGATTCAGCCAGTTGAGGCAGCTCAGCCTATTATTGCGACTCCGTCTAATGATGGTGTAGCCATGTCTGCTGATGCGTTGTGGAGATTGGACAGGTTTACCAAGCTGTTCACTACCACATTCAGTGGCACTCCTTCAGAGGATCCACAGGACTTCCTATACAGCTGCCACGAAGTTCTCCGTACTATGGGTATTGTGGAGACAAATGGTGTGGATTTTGCTACTTTTCGGTTATCCGGTTCCGCCAAGACTTGGTGGAGAGATTATTGTCTAACCAGGCCAGCGGGATCGTCATCTTTGACTTGGGAGCAGTTTGCAGAATTATTCTTGGAGAAGTTCCTTCCAGCAACTCAGCGGGAGTTTATGCGCAGACAATTTGAGCGTCTTCATCAGGGTTCTATGTCTGTCACACAGTACGAGACTAGGTTCGTGGACCTGGCTCGTCATGCTGTTATCATACTTCCCACGGAGCGGGAGAGAGTGAGGAGGTTTATTGATGGCTTGAATCAGCCAATTCGGCTACAGATGGCTATGGGTGCAGGAACTGAAATCACTTTTCAGGAGGCGGCTAATGCAGCCCGCCGGATCGAGATGGCTCTGTCACAGGGAGCGAGACATGGATCAGATAAGAGATCTCGTAATTCGGGTAGATTCAGTGGTACCTCGTCCGGAGATAGAGATTTTTATGATAGAGGCCATCCTCCTAGGCCTTATCAGTCAGCTCTTCAGGTTTCTCATGATGCTTCAGGTGATCGTAATTCTCAGCCACGCTACTCTGATCAGCAGCCTATCAGTGCACCACCACTTCGCCATTTTCAGCAGTCGAGGGCTTGTTTTACGTGCGGTGATTTTAGGCACATTGCAAGGTATTGCCCTCGAGCTTCTGACAGATCTCACCAGCAGGGTTCTCGTGCCATGATTCAGGCCCCAGTTCCCTCACAGCCTGCCCAGCCGGCTAGAGGCGGAGGTAGAGGACATAGAGGTGGAGGTAGAGGTCATAGAGGTGGAGCTCGGACCGATAGAGGTAGAGACCAGCCAGCAGCTGATCGTCCTAGAGATACTGCTCAGGGTGGTGGGGCACAGCCCCGATGTTATGCACTTCCCGCCAGACCAGAGGCTGAGTCTTCCGATGCCGTCATTACAGGTATTATTTTGGTTTGTGATAGAAAGGCATCAGCATTATTTGACCCTGGGTCTACATATTCGTATGTGTCTTCCTATTTTGCACCATACTTGATTCAGCCCAGTGATCCATTGAGTGTTCCTGTTCATGTGTCTACACCGGTAGGCGACTCTATTGTGGTTGATCGAGTTCATCGGTCATGTATTATAGTAATTGAGGGTCTCGAGACCCGTGCTGATTTATTACTCCTAAATATGGTGGACTTCGATATTATACTAGGCATGGACTGGCTATCTCCGTATCATGCTATTTTAGATTTCCATGCCAAGACTGTGACTTTAGCCCTGCCAAATTCGCCTCGTATAGAGTTGAAAGGAATTTCAGGTCATACTAGCCGTAATGTTATTTCTTATATTAAAGCTCAGCGTATGGTTGGAAAGGGATGCTTGGCTTATTTGGCCTATGTCCGTGATTCTAGTGCTGAGGTTCCTTCTATTGACTCTGTGCCTGTGGTTCGCGAATTTCCTGAAGTATTTCCTTCAGACTTGCCAAGTATGCCGCCCGATAGGGACATTGATTTTTGCATTGATTTGGCTCCAGGCACTCAGCCCATTTCCATTCCCCCATACCGTATGGCTCCGCCAGAGTTAAAAGAATTGAAGGAACAGTTGCAGGATTTACTTGAAAAGGGTTTCATTAGACCCAGTGTTTCACCGTGGGGTGCACCTGTATTATTTGTAAAGAAGAAAGATGGTTCGATGAGAATGTGCATTGACTATCGACAGTTAAACAAGGTGACTATCAAAAATAAATATCCACTTCCGCGAATTGATGATTTATTTGACCAGCTTCAGGGTGCCAAGGTATTTTCAAAGATAGATTTGAGATCTGGCTATCATCAGCTGAAGATTAGGGCATCTGATGTCCCTAAGACCGCGTTCCGCACTCGGTATGGACATTATGAATTTCTGGTCATGTCTTTTGGGTTGACAAATGCTCTAGCAGCTTTTATGGAATTAATGAATCGGGTGTTCCGGCCTTATTTAGACTTGTTTGTAATAGTCTTCATTGATGACATATTAATATATTCCCGCGGTCAGGAGGAGCATGCGCAACATCTCAGAGTGGCCTTACAGACTCTGAGAGATAGCCAGCTATATGCAAAATTTTCAAAGTGTGAATTTTGGCTAAGTTCGGTTGCATTCCTGGGTCATATTGTGACGGCAGCAGGTATTCAGGTTGATCCGAAGAAAATTGAGGCAGTCAAGAGCTGGCCTAGACCGACATCAGCCACAGATATTCGGAGTTTCTTGGGGTTAGCGGGTTATTACCGCCGATTCATAGAAGGATTTTCTTCTATTGCAACCCCACTGACCAGATTGACCCAGAAGGGTGTTCAATTTGAATGGTCCGATGAATGTGAGGCGAGCTTTCAAAAGCTCAAGACAACCTTGACCACAACACCGGTATTGGTTTTACCCACAGGTACGGGACCTTATACTGATTATTGTGATGCTTCCCGTATTGGGCTTGGTGCAGTGTTAATGCAGGATGGCAAGGTTATTGCCTATGCTTCGAGGCAGTTGAAGATTCATGAGAAGAACTATCCAGTGCATGATCTAGAATTGGCGGCGATTATTCACGCATTGAAGATCCGGAGGCATTATTTGTATGGTGTAGCATGTGAAGTGTACACCGATCATAAGAGTCTTCGGTATTTGTTTAAGCAGAAAGAGTTGAATATGAGGCAGAGAAGATGGCTAGAGTTGCTAAAAGACTATGATGTTACTATTTTATATCACCCAGGTAAGGCCAATGTGGTGGCCGATGCATTGAGTAGAAAGTCTGCCAGCATGGGTAGTCTTGCATATATTCCGGTCAGTCAGAGACCATTGGCTCTAGACGTCCAGGCATTAGCCAACCGGTTCGTGAGATTGGATATTTCTGAGCCTAGCAGGGTGTTAGCCTGCACGGTCGCTCGTTCTTCTTTATTAGAGCGTATCCGTGAGAGGCAATTTGATGATCCTCATTTGCGTGAGTTGAGAGATACGGTACAGCGGGGAGGTGCCACACAGGTAAATCTAGATGATGATGGGATATTGAAATTGCAGGGTCGAGTTTGTGTGCCCAATGTCGAAGGGATTCGAGAGTTAATCTTAGCAGAGGCCCACAGTTCGCGGTATTCTATTCACCCGGGCGCCGCGAAGATGTACCAGGACTTACGGCAGCACTATTGGTGGCGCAGAATGAAGAAAGATATCGTTGCGTATGTCGCTCGGTATCTAAATTGTCAGCAGGTGAAATATGAGCACCGGAGACCTGGTGGTGTATTCCGGAGGATTGAAATTCCCGAGTGGAAATGGGAGCGGATCATAATGGACTTCATTACTGGACTTCCTTTGACTCGGAGGAAATTTGATACTATTTGGGTCATTGTTGATAGGCTGACCAAGTCAGCACACTTTATTCCAGTATCTGTCTCCTACTCATCGGAGAGGTTAGCGGAGGTTTACATTAGGGAGATTGTTCGTCTCCATGGAGTGCCGGTATCTATTATCTCTGATCGGGGTACGCAGTTTACCTCGCGGTTCTGGAGAGCGGTCCAGCAGGAGTTAGGCACCCAGGTTCAGTTGAGTACAGCATTTCATCCTCAGACGGATGGCCAGTCCGAGAGGACTATTCAGATTCTAGAGGACATGCTTCGAGCCTGTGTTATTGATTTCGGAGGTTCGTGGGACCGGTTTCTGCCATTAGCAGAGTTCGCCTACAATAACAGTTACCAATCTAGCATCCAGATGGCTCCGTATGAGGCGTTATATGGTAGGCGATGTCGATCACCAATTGGATGGTTTGAACCGGGAGAGGCTCGGTTGTTGGGTACGGATCTAGTTCAGGAGGCCTTAGATAAGGTCAAGACTATTCAGGAGAGATTGCGTTCAGCTCAGTCTAGGCAAAAGACTTATGCGGATCGTAAGGTTCGAGATGTAGATTTCATGGTTGGTGAACGAGTATTGCTCCGGGTGTCGCCTATGAAGGGCGTGATGAGGTTTGGGAAGAAGGGCAAGCTCGGCCCTAGGTATATTGGTCCATTTGAGATTCTAGACAGAGTGGGAGGGGTGGCTTACAGATTAGCTTTGCCGCCTAGCTTATCAGCCGTGCATCCGGTTTTTCACGTATCTATGCTTCGGAGATACCACGGCGATCCCACACATGTGTTAGACTTCAGTATTGTCCAATTGGACAATGATCTATCTTACGAGGAGGAGCCGGTAGCCATTCTAGACCGGCAGGTTCGACAGTTGAGGTCGAAGAGTTATCCTTCCGTGCGTGTTCAGTGGAGAGGTCAGCCTCCTGAGGCATCGACCTGGGAGTCCGAGTCTGATATGCGGAGCCGTTACCCACACTTGTTTCCTGACTCGGTACTTCTTTCTTTTGTCCGTTCGAGGACGAACGGTTGTTTTAGAGGTGGAGATTGTGACGACCCAAAGGGTCATCACTTGTTTTATTAATCATTCCGAGCTTTTGAGGTCTTGAAAACCTCATTTATAGTTGCCTCGATTTGTGTGCATAGTCCGGGCACAAAGCTGGAAAAGATTTATGTTGAAATATGTGAAATATGTGAAAAAGTAGAAGAATTTTGATATTAATATTGATATGGTTGACTTTGGTCAACATTTTTGGTAAACGGACCCGGATCCGTGATTTGACTATTTCAGAAAATCCGTAGAAAAATATGGAACTTGGGCATATGCCCGGAATTGAAATCCGAGGTCTAGAACCCCGGTAAAAGAATTTTTCTGTTAAATTGTTTTCCGAAAATGTTTAAGGAAAATGAAACTGAATTTTGATTAAAAAGTACTGGTATCGGGCTCGTATTTTGGTTCCGACGCCCGGTACAGGTCATATATATTGGTTAAGCGCTTCCCGTAAAGTTTGGTTGAAAACGGACGTCGTTTGACGTGTTTCGGCCTTAAATTGGAAAGTTTGGAAATTATGAAATCTTAAATAATTCTTGAGCTTTAAGGCTCAATTCATTGATTTTGATGTTATTTTAGCGATTTGATCGCGCGAGCAAGTTCGTATGATGTTTTTGAGTTAGTGTACATATTTGGTTTGGAGCCCGAGGGCTCGGGAGTGTTTCGGAGGTGGTTCGGGGTGTTTTTGGACTTAGAAAACTGGCAGATTTTCTGCAATTTTTACACAGACATTTTACCCTACGCGATCGCGGCCTTGTTCACGCGATCGCATTGCCTTGTCACGTTACTCAACGCGATCGCGGCTGTCTTCACGCGATCGCGAAGCTTTCCGTCTTTCTTCAACGCGATCGCAGCCGTCTGCACGCGATCGCGTAGCTTTCCGTTTTCCTTCACCGCGATCGCGACCCTTTTCACGCGATCGCGTAGTACAAATGTGCCACCCAGCGAAATTCTTCTACGCGATCGCATCATTGTCCACGCGATCGCGTAGTGTTGAACATTTGCCTTCCGCGATCGCGATCCAATTCACGCGATCGCGTAGAACAAAATTCCGCCCAGTGATTTAATACCCCAAAACAGAACACTTACGGGATTTTATCCCATTTTCACAAAATCCTTTCTTCTCCACAACTTTTGGGCGATTTTTGAGGCATTTCTTCATCAAAGTTCATTGGGTAAGTATTGTTAACTTGTCTTCTTCATTTTTCATCAACATCAATCAAATCCTTAGGCTTAAACATGTATAAATTGGTTGGAAATTTGAGAAATGGGTATAGTTAGGGCTTTCAAAGAATTTGCGATTTAGACCTCGTTTTGGAGTCGAACTTAAGAACAAATTGTATATTTGAACTCATGGAAGATTGGGTGAACTTATTTTGGTTCGAAACTTGAGTTTCGATTATGTGGGCCCGGGGTCGGTATTTACTATTCCGGGCAGAATGTTGTAAAAATCATATTTAGCAATATGAACTAGTTTGTTAAGTAGAATTGATGATATTGAATCAATTGTGTATAGATACGATTGGATTGGAGTCAAATTCGAAAGGAAAAGGCATTGCTACGGATTGAATCGTTCGTAAACTTTCGAGGTAAGTGTTTGTTCTATCCTAGTTTGTAGGAATATGAATTTAGTTATGAATAAATTGTTGAATAAGAATTATTGGTGTTATACCGGTAATGAAGGTAAATTGTTGAAACTATTATAAATTATTGGTTTAAAAACCGGTAATTATAAATATTGTTGATATAGAGATTATTGGCTAAATGCCGGTAATATATATATAATTATGAAATGGGATCGTGTGGTACGCCGACCACTTATATAATAAGAAATGGGATCGTGTGGTACGCCGACCACGAATTGATTTAAATCTTGGCATTGGCCATAGTTGCCGGTAGCCTATTGATATATTTGGGAGCGGGTGGTACGCCTACCACAAGATATAATTTTTGATATATTTGGGAGCGGGTGGTACGCCTACCACAAGATATAATTACTGATATATTGGGAGCGGGTGGTACGCCTACCACAAGAGATAATTACTGTGATAGTTGGGAGCGGGTGGTACGCCTACCACGAGACATGAAATGAAAGAGGAAATTGAGACATGAAAGTAAGATTATTTTGGATATCTTGAGTTATTGAATATTATTTCAGAGCAGAGTATTTCTTTATGAATGTATTGTATATATATATCTATATTGCAACCGTACAGGTTTAGGTGGGTGACTGGCCTTAGCCTTGTCACTAGTTCGCTGGGATAGGCCAGGCACTTACCAGCACATGGGGTCGGTTGTGCTGATACTACACTCTGCGCTCTTTTTGCGCAGATACAGGTTACGGACAGCAGCAGCGGCAGTAACGATTTGTGGATTTTCCGACTACCGAGACTACGAGGTAGCCTTGCAGGCGTCCGCAGGACCCGTTGTCTCTTCTATATATGCTTTTCATTCTGTTATCTCATGTAATCGAGATAAACAGCTTATATTTTCTTTCAGACAATTGTGTGTATTATTCTTAGAAGTTCGTGAGTATTGTGACACCAGTCTTGGGTAGTGTATCAGATTTGGAGTTTTCTTTATCATATCTGACTAAGTCTTCCGCTAATTTTGATTATTCCGTTGTAATTTGTATGTTGTTAATAAGGAATTGGTTATTAATGGAGAGGTAATTAATATTTGGCTTGCCTAGCTTCTATTTAGTAGGCGCCATCATGACCCCGATGGTGGGAAATCCGGGTCGTGACAATGATACACTACCCAAGACTGGTGTCACAATACTCACGAACTTCTAAGAATAATACACATAATTGTCTGAAAGAAAATACAAGCTGTTTATCTCGATTACATGAGATAACAGAATGAAAAGCATAGATAGAAGAGACAACGGGTCCTGCGGACGCCTGCAGGGCTACCTCGTAATCTCAATAGTCGGAAAATCCACAAGTCGCTACTCCCGCCGCTGCTGTCCGTAACCTGTATCTGCGCAAAAAGAGCGCAGAGTGTAGTATCAGCACAACCGACCCCATGTGCTGGTAAGTGCCTGGCCTATCCCAGCGAACTAGTGACAAGGCTAAGGCCAGTCACCCACATAAACCTGTACAGTTGCAATATACATATATATATATATATATATATATATATACAATACATTTATAAGGAAAGACTCTGCTCTGAAATAACAGTCAATAATTCACGATATCCAGAATAATCTAATCAACAGAATAAATCTTACTTTCATGTCTCAATTCCTCTCTCATTTCATATCTCGTGGTAGGCGTACCACCCGCTCCCAACTATCACAGTAATTATATCTTGTGGTAGGCGTACCACCCGCTCCCAAATATATCAATAGGCTACCGACAACAATGGCCAATGCCAAGATTTAAATCACTTCGTGGTCGGCGTGCCACACGATCCCATTTCTTATTATATAAGTGGTCGGCGCGCCACACGATCCCAATTCATAAATATATATATATATTACCGGCATTTAGCCAATAATCTCTATATCAACAATATTTATAATTACCGGTTTTAAACCAATAATTGATAATAATTTCAACAAATTATCTTCATTACCGGTATAACACCAATAAATCTTAATCAACAATTTATTCATAACTAAATTCCTATTCCTTCAAGCTAGGATAGAACAAACATTTACCTCGAAAGTTTACGAATGATTCAATCCGTAGCAATGCCTTTTCCTTTTGAATTTGACTCCAATCCAATCGTATCTATACACAATTGATTTAATATCATCAATTCTACTTAACAAACTAGTTCATATTGCTAAATATGGTTTTTACAACATTCTGCCGGGAATAGTAAAAATAGACCACGGGCCCACATAATCGAAACTCAAGTTTCGAACCAAAATAAGTTCACCCAATCTTCCATGAGTTCAAATATACAATTTGTTCTTAAGTTCGACTCCAAAACGAGGTCTAGATCGCAAATTCTTTGAAAGCCCTAACTATACCCATTTCTCAAATTTTTCAACCAATTTACACATGTTTAAGCCTAAGAATTTGATTGATGTTGATGAAAAATGAAGAAGACGAGTTAAACAATACTTACCCAATGAACTTTGGTGAAGAAATGCCTCAAAGATCGCCTAAGAGCTGTGGAGAAGAAAGGATTTTGTGAAAATGGGATAAAATCCCGTAAGTGTTCTGTTTTGGGTATTAAATCATTGGGCGGAAATTTACCCTACGCGATCACGTGAATTGGGCTGCGATCGCGTAGAGGAAAGACTGGCCTTCGCGTTGGCGTGGACACAGTCGCGAACGCGTAGAAGAAAATCTGGGGATTGCAATTTGGCCTACGCGAACGCGTGGTGCCGTACGCGAACGCGTAGAAGAAGCAGGCCAGGCTCCGCGAACGCGGGAGGCTACACGCGAACGCGTTGAGGAAAAAAAAGGCTGGGGTCATGTTGTTGTACACGAACGCGATCCTAAGGACGCGAACGCGTAGAAGGGGAAAGAGAACCCATCGCGAACGCGACCAGGTGGACGCGAACGCGAAGAAGGAATGTCTGCTGCAGATTTTCTGCAGTTTTTCCAATTCAAAAACCACCCCGATGCCTATCCGAAACTCACCCGAGCCCTCGAGGCTCCAAACCAAATATGTACACTAACTCAATAACATCATACGAACTTGCTCGAGCGATCAAATCGCCGAAATAACATCAAAATCAATGAATTGAGCCTTAAAACTCAAGAATTCTTTCAAATTCCAAGATTTCCAAAATATCCAATTTAAGGCCGAAACACGTCAAACGACGTCCGTTTTCAACCAAACTTTACAGGAAGCGCTTAACCAACATATATGACCTGTACCGGGCGTCGGAACCAAAATACGAGCCCGATACCAGTACTTTTTAATAAAAATTCAGTTTTATTTTCCTTAAACATTTTCAGAAAACAATTTAACAGAAAAATTCTTTTACCGGGGTTCTAGACCTCGGATTTCAATTCCGGGCATACGCCCAAGTTCCATATTTTTCTACGGATTTTCTGAGGCCGTCAAATAACGGATCCGGGTCCGTTTACCAAAAATGTTGACCAAAGTCAACCATATCAATATTAATATCAAAATTCTTCAACTTTTTCACATATTTCAGATATTTCAACATAAAAATTTTCCAGCTTTGTGCCCGGACTGTGCACACAAATCGAGGCAACTATAAATGAGGTTTTCAAGACCTCTAAAGCTCGGAATGATTAATAAAATAAGTGATGACCCTTTGGGTCGTCACAGATATCATCGGGAAATCATCGGGGGTAAGTTTCTTGACCTTAATTCGTTGGTTTATCATGAAATCCGTGATTATTTCACTGAAATTGGAAGATTAAAGGTGGGTTTGAGCCCTAGGCCTAAATGTTAGAAAATCATTGATTTGAATGGGCAAACGGAGTCCGATTTCGATAAATTTTATATGCACGGACTCGTATTGAGATAAGGAACCCGAAAATATAATTTTCGTGATTTTTTGATAAGCGTACCGAAAGTCGGATTTTGGCAAATTGTGGGTTTTGGTGCATTTTGAGTTATTTTGATTGGGTAATGCCCAATTGGCCTATTTTGATGTGATTCTCTTGATTTTTATCAGATACTACACCTGTGGAGGCCGACATTCACGGCAAGAGAATTGTCTCTTAGCGGTTTTGTACCGGAGTCGAGGTAAGTGGCTTGTCTAACCTCGTGTGGGGGAATTTTCACCCCTAGGATATTATGTGATAGTTGAAATGCCTTGTACGCGAGGTGACGGGCGTGTACATGCGCTGGTTGTTGAATACGTACTTTATTTAAAATGTTCGATGAGTGATATTCCTGTCTTTAGCTGTTAATTTGATATTTTACCCGGTAGTGGTTAGAAAAGCATGATTAGGTAGTACTTAACTGTTTAGTTGCCAAATTGCCTTATTTGAACTTCTTGATAATTATTGGCACTATTTTTCGGTGAAGTTATAGTTAAGCATAATTATTCTCTCAGTGGATTCCTTTATTTGCTGTGCTTGTGGACTGCGGGTTCGATTCCCGGAGACCCAGGGCTGTGGGTTCGATTCCCGGAGACCCGGAGTGATATTGGTAGGGACTACGGGTTCGATTCCCGAGATCCTGAGTTATTGGTAGGGACTACGGGTTCGATTCCCGAGATCCTGAGTTATTGGTAGGGACTACGGGTTCGATTCCCGGAGATCCTGAGATTTATTGAAATGTGGACTGCGGGTTCGATTCCCGGAGATCCTGAGATTTATTGAAATGTGGACTGCGGGTTAGATTCCCGGAGATCCTGAGATTTATTGAAATGTGGACTGCGGGTTCGATTCCCGGAGATCCTGAGATCTATTGAGACATGGGCTGCGGGTTCGATTCCCGGAGGCCCAGGGGTACTGAAAATGGGACTATGGGTTCAATTCCCATAGGTCCTGGACTTGTTTTATTGAGTTGGTTATTTGTTGTTATCTTAATTGTAGACAGTTGCAGTAATCATCTTATTGTTGTTATTTCGGAAATTATTATCATTTAAACTGTTTATTTTTGTTATCATCATTATATTATTGTTTCTCGGTAGGGCCCTGACCTTCCTCGTCACTACTCCATCGAGGTTAGGCTTGGCACTTACTGAGTACCGTCGTGGTGTACTCATGCTACTCTTCTGCACACTTTTGTTGTGCGGATCCAGGTACATCAGGACAGGCTCGTACTAGGTGATTCCGCAGCTTTTTGGGAGACCTCGAGGTATGATCTGCTACGTCCGTGGATCCGGAGGCTTTCCTTCTATTCTGATAGTATTAGTTGACATTTTTCTTCATTTCGTTGTTAGATACTCTTTACACATAGAGCCACGGTTGTATATTCTCTTTTAGTCTGTGTTACCGTGGGATTCCGGATCTGGGTAACGTTTTATTCAATGTGTTGACGGATGTATGTGCCAAGCGGCACAGATTACATACCTTTTTATGCTATTTTTCCGCTATTTCTTATTTAAATGTTCATAGCTTGTGTATTCCGCAACGTGTTAGGCTTACCTAGTCGTGGGGACTGGGTGCCATCACGACATGTTCACGATTGGTGAACTAGGGTCGTGACATTATATGTTTTGGTTTTTGCATTTAGGTTTCTATAATCAATAACCATTCTATTTTTTCCTCTTTTTTGTTCACTATGTTTATTTACTATAAATGCTGGACTTGTATGTTTATTATTGCTCTCCTGTATATAACCTTGTTCTAGTAATTCGTCAATGTGTATTTTGAATTCATTTAAATCTTTGAAATTATATTTTAAGGGTTTTTGTGTTATTATACTATTTTCATCAATTAGCTCTATTTTTAACTTTGTTTTATGTTTTTCCCAACCTTGTAATGGGTTTTCACTATACAATGGTTCTAGTTTTTCTTGAATTATTTTAACTGTATTTATTGAAAAAATAATTAATTCTATTTTATTATCATCTTCTTTTTCATTATCTAATTTTTGTGTTATTTTCTCACTTCCTTTTATCCAATCAGTTGTTTTTCTTATCTTTTTTAGAACTCTTTTTGCTCCTATTTTTTGTTTACATGGTGTTGTAAACCACCAATGTGTTTTAGTTATTACGTGTGGGTATAGTTTATCTAAGAATGGTATTCCTAGTAAAATATCTCTTGTGGGTAATTCAAAATTGTATATTTCTTCTATATTAAGTATTTTATCCCATATTTGTATTTTTATATTTTTTGCTTTGTGGGTAATTATACTTCCTTCATTGTTAAATCCTGTTACTGGTAAGGGTGTTCTAAGTTTTTCCCATTTCTCTTCTGGTAGGCAATTATATCTACATAAATTTACTTCTGATCATGTGTCTATCATAGGTGTGTAGTATCTATTGTAATATCCTTCCACTATTATTTTTACTAGTATATGTATTTTCATATTTATAATATAGTTCTTTTTATTGTTACTTTCTTATTTTCATAATGTATGATTAGTTGTTCATTATCTAAGTTGTATGGCTTAACTTTTTCTAACCATTTTATTCCTAATATAATATTTTTATCTCCCTGATATATTTTAAATCTTATTATTATAATTATTCCTCCAATAATTATTTCTTTTTCCGCTATTTCTTCACTAATTATCATTCCTTTAGGTAATTTGGGGTATAATTTTTCACTTGTTAGTATCTCATCTTCTGTGATTAATTCTCTTGTTATATTGTAACGACCCAACCGGTCGTTTTGAGCTACGGTGTGTCATTCAGCAGTTCGAGGCCATGAGCAGTTTCATCTCAGGTATATTGACTTGTGTGTATGGTCAGAATTAAAATTCAAGAAGTTTGGAGTCAAATTTAAATGAAAAATCTCATTTCCGAAGCTTAAAATTGAAGAAATGAACTAGGATTGAAATTTTGAGTATACGACCTCGGAATTGGGATCTAAATGTTCCAACAGGTTCATATGATGATTTCGGACTTGGGCGTATGCCCGGATCGGGTTTTGGATAACCCGGGAGCGTTTTGGCGCATATTATGGAAGATATCATTTTAGAAGAAATTGCATCAGTTTGGCTTAAAATGCATTTTAGTGTTATTGATGTCTGCTTGGGATTTCGAGACTAGGAGTAGCTCCGTATGGTTATTCTGGATTTGGGAGCGCGGTCGGAAGTGAATTCGGAGGTCCGTAGGTCATTTTGGAGTCGTTTGGCTAAAGATAGAAAATTGAAGGTTTTTGAGAAAATTTGACCGGAAGTGGAAATTTTGATATCGGACTCGAAATGCAAATCTTATGGTTCGGATAGCTTCGTTAGGTGATTTGGGACTTAGGAGTGTGTCCGAAATATTTTTGTGATGACCGGTGTAGAATTAAGCTTGAATTGGCAAAGTTAGTATTTTGGCGAATTCCGGTTGATAGGTGTAATTTTGATCCGCAAAGGGAGTCCGATTTTGATAAATTTTATATGCACAGACTCGTTATGTCATTTTGGACTTGTGTGCAAAATTTGAAGTCAATCGGACTTGATTTGATAGGTTTCGGCATCGGAAATAGAAGTTGGAAACTTCAAAGTTCATCAAGCTTGGATTGGAAGTTAATTCATAATTTTTGCGTAGTTGGATGTGATTTGAGGCCTCGAGCGAGTCCATAATGTGTTTTGGGACTGGTTGGTGTTATCGGTCGGGGTCTCGGATGTGTTTCGGATGCCCAACGGGTCATTTTTGGAAGATTTTTGCCGTTTTGAGCATAAATGTAATGATCCAAAGGTCTAATTTTAGTTCTAGAGATCCAAATTTGATTTCGAGACTTCGAGAATTTAAATCATGAATTATAGGAGTGATCTGGAAATTTTGGTTTAATTTCATCGAGTCGCGATTGGGTTTTTAACGCGAAATGTGAGTTAATTGTTTAACGAGCGAAATTGATATTAGACTGAGCAAATGAGATCCAAACGCAGTGTTTTTTTGAACCACTGGATCCGTATCGAAATTATGGAGCCATAGGAAAAAGAATCGTCGAATTTCGAGTTCGTATGATGGAGTTAGAACCATTTTGGTGCAAAATGGCTGTGCTGCAATTTTTTTTGAAAAAGCTGCTGCATTTTATAAATAATGAACAGTAACCGCGCGTGAACAGTAACCGCGCGGGTGAACAGTGAACAGTGTCCCACGCGCATGAACAGTGTCCGCGCGTGAACAGTACCGACGAAAACTCTGGGCAGTATATCCGCGATTTTGGGTCATTTTCCTCCATTTGTTTTAGCAACTTGAGAGCTTTTGGACAGAAATTGACGGGGAATTGCTGGGATATCATCGGGAGATCTTCGGGGGTAAGTTTCTTGGCCTTAATTCGTTAGTTTATCATGAAATCCATGGTTATTTCACTGTTAATGGAGTGTTTTAGCATTATGCCTAAATTATAGAAAATCATTGATTTGAATGGGCAAACGGAGTCCGATTTTGATAAATTTTATATGCACGGACACGTGTTGAGATAAAGAACCCGAATATATAACTTTTGTAATTTTTCGAGAAGCGTACTGAAAGTCGGGTTTTGGCAACTTGTGGGTTTTGGTGTATTTTGAATTGTTTCGATTGGGTAATGCCCAATTGGCCTATTTTGATGTAATTCTATAGATTTTTATCAGATACTACACCTGTGGAGGTCGATATTCGTGGCAAGAGAGTTGTCTCTTAGTGGTTTTGTACCGGAGTCGAGGTAAGTGGCTTGTCTAACCTCGTGTTGGGGAACTTTCACCCCTAGGATATTATATGATAGTTTAAATGCCTTGTACGCGAGGTGACGGGCGTGTACATGCGCTGGTTGTTGTAACACACACTTTACTTGAATTGTCCGATTAGTGATATTCATGCTCTTAGCTGGTAAAAGCGTTACTTCTACCCGGTATTAGTTAGAAAAGCATGAATAGCTGGGATTCAACATGTCTAATTGCCTAGTTAACTTACTTGAACTTCTTGATAAATTGTTGGCACTAGTTTCGGTGATGTTGTAGTTAAACATATTATATTCTCTCCGTGCGTTCCTTTATTGTCTATATTGGTGGACTGCAGGTTCAATTCCCCGGAGACCCAGGGCTGTGGGTTCGATTCCCAGAGACCCGGAGTGATATTGTTTATGGACTGCGGGTTCGATTCCCGGAGATCCTGAGTTATTGGTAGGGACTGCGGGTTCGATTCCCGGAGATCTTGAGTTATTGGTAGGGACTGCGGGTTTGATTCCCGGAGATCCTGAGTTATTGGTAGGGACTGCGGGTTTAATTCCCGGAGATCGTGAGTTATTAGTAGGGACTGCGGGTTTGATTCTCGAAGATCCCGAGTTATTGGTAGGGACTGCGGGTTCGATTTCCGGAGATCCTGAGATTTATTGAGACATGGGCTACGAGTTCGATTCCCGGAGACCCAGGGATACTGTTATCGGGACTGCAGGTTCAATTCATGTAGCTCCTAGATTGTTGGTTATGGAAAGGGACTGTGGGTTTAATTCCCACAGGTCCTGGACTTGCTGATTGAGTTTTATTGAGTTATTTACTTGCTGCTAGCTTAAATTGTAGACGGTTGCAGAAATCACTTTACTGTCGTCATTTCAGATTCATTATTATTAAAATTGTTTATCATTGTTTTCATCATTATATTATTGTTCTCTCAGTAGGGCCATGACCTTCCTCGTCACTACTCCATCGAGGTTAGGCTTGGCACTTACCGAGTACCGCCGTGGTGTACTCATGCTACTCTTCTGCACACTTTTGTTGTGCAGATCCAGGTACATCAGGACAGGCTCATACTAGGTGATTCAGCAACACTTTGGGATACCTCGAGGTATGATCTGCTACGTCCGCGGATCCGGAGGCCCTCCTTCTATTTTGATAGTATTAGTAAATGTTTTCTTTCATTTCGTTGTTATATACTCTTTACACATAGAGCCACAGCGGTATACTCTCTTTTAGTCTGTGTTGCCCGTGGGATTCTGGGTCTTGGAGGTATTTTATACAGTGTGTTTGATGGGTGTATGTGCCAAGCGGCACGGATTACATTTCCTTTTTATACTATTTTCCGCTATTTCTTAATTAATGTTCATAAAATGGTATATTCCGCAACGTATTAGGCTTACCTAGTCGTGGGGACTGGGTGCCATCATGACATGTTCACGATTGGTGAACTAGGGTCGTGACATATATAGTTTTCTTCTTGTCCTGTATTTATTATTATTAAGTATTTTCTTTCATTCATTACTCATGTTATGTAATAATGATGATGTTTTATTTCTTTTGGTAATTGCTCTATAAGTTTAGGTAATTTATATCCAACCTTATCTAATGTACTTGTTTTAGTTGATGATGTTTGTCCTACTTCAAAACTTAATCTTTTTGATGTGCTTAATCTTTCTTTTACTATGTTTAAGTCTTCTTCTATGTCCAGTTCATTATAACTATATTCATTGTTATCTATAACTGTAACTATTCTTTCAAAAGGATTTTCTATCTTTATTGTGTTTATTTTATTTCTTGCCATTATCTTATGTTTGGTTGTTAATATATATAAGTTTTTACATCTTGCTGTAAATATCTTACTACCTGGGGTTAATTCTATTCCTGACATTTTTCAGTATAATACAAGTGGTTTATCTATATTTTTATCATTTATCGCTACTGAATAGTTAGCACTAATTATGAACTTAAATTTTTGGTATATTAAATTTCCTCGTACTGCACTTATTATGTTTTTTTCTATAGGTTGTATAATTCTATCATCTGCTAGGTAAATTTCTATTGGTGTATCTATCCCTTCTCTAAAACATGCTTTTATTAATATTTCTGTTCCTCCTAGATGTACATATTTAATTTGGTTTTTTGCCCTTATATCCTGTATTTCTTTATTTATTATACGTTTATTTATTATTGGTATTTTAGCTTTTCCTTTGGTATACTTACAGTCTATTATGTGTTCTCTTTGGCTAATTACATAGTATTTGTCACGACCCTAGTTCACCAATCGTGAACATGTCATGACAGCACCCAGTCCCCACGACTAGGTAAGCCTAACACGTTGCGGAATATACAAGTTTATGAACATTAAATAAGAAATAGCGGAAAACGATATAAATAAGAATGTAATCCATGCCGCTTGGCACATACACCCGTCAAACACACTGTATAAACACCACCAAGACCCGGAATCCCACGGGTAACACAGACTAATAGGGAATATACAACTGTGGCTCTATGTATAAAGAGTATCTAGCAACGAAGTAAAGGAAAAATATCTACTAGTACTAATAGAATAGAAGGAAGGCCTCCGGATCCGCGGACGTAGCAGATCATACCTCGAGGTCTCCCAAAACACTACTGAATCACCTGATATAAGTCTGTCCTGATGTACCTGGATCTGCACAACAAAAGTGTGCAGAAGAGTAGCATGAGTACACCACGGCGGTACTCGGTAAGTGCCAAGCCTAACCTCGATGGAGTAGTGACGAGGAAGGTCAGGGCCCTACTGAGAAGCAATAATATAGTGATAATAACAATAATAAACAGTTTAAATGATAATAATTTCCGCAATAACAATAATAAAATGATTACTGCAACCGTCTACAATTTAAGCTAACAACAAATAACCAACTCAATAAAACAAGTCTAGGACCTGTGGAAATTGAACGCACAGTCCCATTCTCAGTACCTATGGGTCTCTGGGAATCGAACCCGCAGCCCATGTCTCAATAAATAATCAATAACTCAGGATCTCCGAGAATCAAACCCGCAGTCCCTACCAATAACTCAATATCTCAGGAATCGAACCCGCAGTCCCTATCAATAACTCAGGATCTCGGGAATCGAACCCGCAGTAATATCTCAATAGCTCAGGATCTCCGGGAATCGAACCCGCAGTCCATATCTCAATAACTCGGGATCTCCGGGAATCGAACCCGCAGTCCATATCTCAATAACTCGGGATCTCCGGGAATCGAACCCGCAGTCCACAAACAATATCACTCCGGGTCTCTGGGAATATCTCAATAACTCAGGATCTCCGGGAATCGAACCCGCAGTCCACAACAATATCACTCCGGGTCTCTGGGAATCGAACCCACAGCGGAATTGAACCCGCAGTCCACCAACACAACAAATAAAGAAAACGCACACGGAAAATATAATATGCTTAACTACAACTTCACCGAGGACTAGTGCCAACAATTATCAAGAAGTTCAAGTAGGACAATTAGGCAATTAGACGGATAAATCCTACCTAATCATGCTTCCCTAACGAATACCAGGTAAATGTCACAATTTAATAAATTAAGAACAGGAATATCACGAATTGAACAATTCAAGTAAAGTGAGTTACAACAACCAGCGCATGTACACGCCCGTCACCTCGCGTACAAGGCATTTAAACTATCACATAATATCCTAAGGGTAAAGGTTCCCCCACACGAGGTTAGACAAGCCACTTACCTCGATTCCGGTACAAAACCGCTAAGAGACAACCCTCTTGCCGTGAATATCCGACTCCGAGTGGCCCGAATCTAGTCAAACCAATTACACAGTATAAATAACATCGCAAGTAACTAACTACAATGATAAAATTACAGCTACGGCGCGAAAGTGGGTGAAATTACCAAAATACCCCTGAATCCATCGGCTCGGAATTGAAATATTTTTACATTTTCAGAACCCTCGTACTCTCACGAGTCTAACCATATAAACATCTCCCAAATCGGACCACAAATGGCCCTTCAAATCCCAAATTTAAAGTTTTTGCTCCAAGCCCTAATTTGTTGCAATTTTGCTTTGTTTTCATAAATTTCAAGGATGATTCTTCAATAAAATCATGTATTTAGTTCATAGGACTTACCTCTAATCACTTCTTGTCAAAACCCCTTCAATTCTCGTCCAAAAGCTCTCAAGAATGACCAAAAATGGTGGAAAAATGGGTTTGGTTCGCGGATGAAATGTTTTAAAACTTTATGTCCAGGTATTTTGTTCACTGCGATCGTGGGAAATGCTTCGTGATCGCGGAGAACAAATTCTGGCCCAAAAATTACCCTTCGCGATCGCGGGAAATGCCTTGCGATCGCGGTGAACAACTTCCAGTTCCTCCGGACAGGCTTCAGTAAAATGGTCATAACGTTTTACACACAACTCCAAATGACGAATGGTTTGATGTTCTGGAAACTAGACATATAGTGATATAACATTAATTTGTTGATCATTTCCTGAATCCTTATACATTTCGAGATACAAGCTTCCAAATCCATTTATGTGTTTTAGATATCCTTGTCGGACAGCATAGAGTCTAACGTACATAACATTTGCTACCAATTTCCAAATGAGGATTTCTTTAGCTTTCTGAAAACTAGACACGATGATCTACAATTTTCGTTTTTAAATCACCTCAAAATACCTTTTAGATAAAAAGATATGATCTTCCAAAGTAGGGCCTGCGCGACAGAAATTTCTTCTTCGCGATCGCGAAGCAATCTACGCGATCGAGATTCATTAGCTTTTTTCTCAGATTTTACTCACCGCGATCGCGACCAATACCCCGCGATCGCGTAGAGCACTGCTGTAGCCAAAAACCAGTAGTGAAAAATGGCCTAGAAATTGTCACGGCCCTAGTTCACCAATTGTGAACATGTCGTGATGGCACCTAGTCCCCACGACTAGGTAAGCCTAACACGTTGCGGAATATACAAGTTATAAACATCTAAATAAGAAACAGCGGAAAAATAGCATAGAAAGATATGTAATTCATGCCGCTTGGCACATACGTCCGTCACACAGTAAATAAAACACTACCAAGATCCGGAACCCCACGGTAACACAGACTAAAAGAGAAATACAACTGTGGCTCTATATGTAAAGAGTATCTAACAACGAAATGAAGAAAAATATCAACTAGTACTTCTAGAGTAGAAGGAAAGCCTCCGGATCCGCGAACGTAGCAGATCATACCTCGAAGTCTCCCAGAAAGCTGCGGAAATCACCTAGCACGAGCCTGCTCTGATGTACCTGGATCTGCACAACAAAAGTGTGCAGAAGAGTAGCATGAGTACACCACGGCGGTACTCGGTAAGTGCCAAGCCTAACCTCGATGGAGTAGTGACGAGGAAGGTCAGGGCCCTACTGAGAAACAATAATATGATGATGATAACAAAAATAAACAGTTTAAATGATAATAATTTCCGAAATTAACAACAATAAATGATTACTGCAATAGTCTACAATTAAGCTAACAACAAATAGTCAACTCAATAAAACCAGTCCAGGACCTGTAGGAATCGAACCCACAGTCCCATTGACAGTACCTCTGGGTCTCCGGGAATCGAACCCGCAGCCCATGTCTCAATAAATAATCAATAACTCAGGATCTCCGGGAATCAAACCCGTAGTCCCTACCAATAACTCAGGATCTCGGGAATCGAACCCGTAGTCCCTACCAATAACTCGGGATCTCGGGAATCAAACCCGTAGTCCACATCTCAATAAATCTCAGGATCTCCGGGAATCGAACCCGTAGTCCCCTACCAATAACTCAGGATCTCGGGAATCAAACCCGTAGTCCATATTTCAATAATCTCAGGATCTCGGGAATTGAACCCGTAGTCCATATTTCCATAATCTCGGGATCTCGGGAATTGAACCCGTAGTCCATAACCACAGCAAGTAAAGGAATACACAGAGAGAAGTATAAGATGCTTAACGGTAACTTCGTCGATGAACAGCGCCAGCGATTACCAAGAAAACTCAAGTAAGTCAATTAAGCAACTAGATAGTTAGATTCTAGCTAATCATGCTTTTCTAACTACTACCGGGTAGAAATATCGAATTCAACGACTAAGAACAGGAATATCACTCATTGAACATTTTGGGTAAATTATGTGTTCAACAACCAGCGCATGTACACGCCCGTCACCTCGCGTACAAGGCATTTAAACTATCACATAATATCCTAGGGGTGAGAATTCCCCCACACGAGGTTAGACAAGCCACTTACCTCGATTCCGGTACAAAACCGCTAAGTAGTAACCCTCTTGCCACGAATGTCGGCCTCCACAAGTGTAGAATCCGATAAAAATCAATAGAATCACATCAAAATAGGCCAATTGGGCATTACCCAATCAAATTAACTCAAAATTCACCAAAACCCACAAGTTGCCAAAACCCGACTTCTGGTACGCTTATCGAAAAATCACGAAAATTATATATTCGGGTTCCTTATCTCAATACGAGTCCGTGCATATAAAATTTATCGAAATCGGACTCCGTTTGCCCATTCAAATCAAAGATTTTCTAACATTTAGGCCTAGGGCTCAAACCCACCTTTAATCTTCCAATTTCAGTGAAATAATCATGGATTTCATGATAAACCAACGAATTAAGGTCAAGAAACTTACCCCCGATGATTTCCCGATGATATCCCAGCGTTTCCCCTTCAAAATCCTCTCTTGGAGCTCAACAATGGCGTTTTTGATTTATGGGTCGCGGCTGAAATGTTTCGGGACTTAAGTCACTGCCAGACATTTTTACTCTATGCGATCGCATGATCCCTGTTGCGATCGCATAGAACAAATTTTGACCCTCGCCAAACTACTCTATGCGATCGCATAGTCCTTAATGCGATCGTAATGGTCACCAAAATATACCTATGCGATCGCATACCCTGCTCCGTGATCGCATAGGACAAAAGCTGGACCTGGGACCCCTCTTCTCTATACACTATGCGATCGCATAGGATTGTACGCGATCGCAGAGCACAACTTTCCAGAACTATGCGATCGCATATCCTTGCCCGCGATCGCATAGAACAAATACTTGGCCTCTCCAAAACCTTCTATGCGATCGCATTAGCCCATTGCGATCGCATAGAGCATTCGTCTGCAGCACACACCAGCAGTTAACAGCATTTCCAAAATGCATGAATTAGCCCGATTGGACCCCCGGATTCATCCCGAGACCCCCGGATCCCAACGAAAACCACCAACCTATTCCAAAACATGATACGAACTTATTCTAATCATCAAAACACGTCTAACAACATCAAAACCCATAATTCACATCGAATTCAAGCCTAAATTTCTTAAAACTTTCCGAATTGCACATTCGATCTAAAACCCGACCAAACGACGTCCGAATGACCTGAAAATTTGCGGACATATCCAAAATCACATAACGAAGCTACAGAAATTGTCGGAATTCCATTCCGACCCCCGGATCAAAATCTCACCTACCGTTCGGATTCGCCAAAATTTCAACTTTCGGCATTTCAATCCTAATTGAGCTACGGACCTCTAAAATACATTCTGAACGCGCTCCCAACCCCGAAATCACCTAACGGAACTAATGGAACCATCGGATTTCCATTCTGAGATCGTCTTAACACTGTTCCGGCTACGGGCCATTTTCTAGCTTCAAAGCTCTTATTTAGGGACTAAGTGTCCCAAAATGCTCAAATTTTCAGAACCGACTCTCCCGGCAACCAAAAATGGCAGAAATGAACTTAGGGGAACAGTTAAGTTAGGGATTGGGGCGTAATTTTCTAAAACGACCGGTCGGGTCGTTACATCTTCCCACACTTAAGGATTCGTTCGTCCTCGAACGAGCATAGAAAACATACCTGGAGTAGTGAAAAGATGAGGGTACTGGCTGCGCATATCCTGCTCGGTCTCCCAAGTCGCCTCTTCGACCGGCTGGCCCCGCCACTGAACTTTTACCGAAGTGATGTTCTTTGACCTTAGCTTTCTGACTTGCCTGTCTAGAATGGCTACTGGTTCCTCAACATAAGACAAATCCTTGTCTAGCTGAACGGATGTGAAATCCAACACATGCGACGGGTCACCATGGTATCTCCGGAGCATGGAGACATGAAACACGGGGTGAACTCCGGCTAGGCTGGGAGGTAAGGCCAACTCATAAGCAACCTCCCCAACACGCCTCAAAATCTCAAAAGGGCCAATAAATCTAGGACTCAGCTTTCCTTTCTTCCCAAACCTCATAACACCCTTCATGGGCGAGACTCGAAGCAGAACCCGCGCACCAACCATAAAAGCCACATCGCGAACCTTCTTGTCCGCATAACTCTTCTGTCTAGACTGGGCTGCACGAAGTCTGTCCTGAATCACCTTGACCTTGTCCATAGCCTCCCGAACCATATCAGTACCTAGCAACCTGGCCTCGCCTGGCTCAAACCAACCCACGGGAGACCTGCACCTCCTACCATATAGGACCTCGTACGGTGCCATCTGAATACTAGACTGGTAACTGTTGTTATAAGCAAACTCCGCCAGTGGCAAGAAGTGATCCCATGAACCTCCAAACTCAATCACGCACGCACGGAGCATATCCTCCAAAATCCGAATAGTGCGCTCGGACTGCCCATCAGTCTGGGGGTGAAATGATGTGCTCAGTTCCACCCGAGTACCTAACTCCTGTTGTACAGCCCTCCAGAACCGCGAAGTGAACTGAGTGCCTCTATCTGAAATAATGGAAACGGGAATACCATGCAGCCGAACTATCTCTCTGATATAGATCTCTGCCAGTCGCTCCGATGAATATGTAGTGCTCACCGGTATAAAATGGGCGGACTTGGTTAGTCGATCCACAATAACCCAAATGGAATCAAACTTCCTAATAGTCCGTGGAAGCCCAGATACAAGTCCATGGTGATGCGCCCCCATTGCACCTCACGATCTACATAGGTCTCGTTCCAACTTTTACAATACCGACACGACGGAAGAGATGTGCCGATATCCATAACCAACTACTGAATCAACAATTCATTGGATATATACTCCTGACAGGATCCATTACCTTGTCCTAAACTAGAGGATGATCCTTTCCTCTATAATATACTTCATATAATCAGTTTGCACCGACCCCAAATCACATAATCTCATCTCACCCAGTACGAACTGCTCAGGCGATAAGCCACATCAGACATAATCAGAAGTCCCACAAGATGACACAATGTGTTAGTAGGCTATTAATTCGTACGTGGTACCAAAAGGAAGGAGAACACTAGAGAGAACTATTCAACTCTCACACTAACATGGACTTCCTCAGAAAAATAGGAAACAGAACACATAAGAGCAATTATGGACACTGAAATAAACATCACACTGTTGCGTCGTGCAACCCGATCCCAACAGTATACCCATGGCGGCGTGCCACCCGATCCCAATAATATAACCATGGCGGCGTGCCACCCGATCGCAATAATATAACCATGGCGGCGTGCCACCCGATCCCAACAATATAAACTCACACAAGGAGTCATATGTCGAGCTGAATAGCTCGTCACATCAAAATACTGAATATCGATCATAAGCACACTAAGGTGCATGATATCAGACTCAATGAACATATAGCGCTATAGGCTATGAACTCAAGCACGACTGAGGTGCGATATAAGATCTGAGTCTCAAGAGCCCTCATGCTCATATAACATCACCGCTGAGCGAAACCCCAACACATGAGGAACTTACCAAGCCGTCTCACACTTATATGGCGCAATATTTCTTTACATGAATTAACTAACCGCGAAATAAGACCGTGACTATCCCCCCCATAAAGGGCGCATTGCTGGAAGAAACATAACCGGCCTGACGCAAGGCTCACTTCCACATTTAAATCTATCCACCGACCTTAAGTCTATCCTGGTCGTGCCAAGCTAAGTCATTACTATTTCACAGGTCTATAACCCAATAAGCAGAGTTCCTTTTGGGCGTAAATTCTCAAACGGATGATATCACCAAAATCCTCATACTGGTTTAAATTTCTAACCAATCAAGTGACTACATGTCACAACTATACAATCTTCTTGTGGGGCAAGATCCCACCATCTTCCAAATAATTAAACGGGCCTGCACATTCAACCCACCGGCTACACTAACACTGAAAAGCGATCAGGAGTTCCCTAACCGGGATGCAAGCCTTTCTCACAGAACACCGATCTCAAATGATACTGATGTTAATACCCATCTTACTCAAAACACTGAAACTCCTTTCCTGCTCATCCGAGCTCTTTACATCACATTCATTGACCAAACTATGACCTTGGTCCTTACTTCAAATTTCATACTACTTACTACACATCACGTGCCGATATAGGATAGACACAATTTCCATCATAGCTCTAGAACCGACGATAGGCTCATACGTCATCACATAAGACTTTCCATTAAGCTCACTGCAGGAGAACTATAACAACATACGGCGAATTCTCATAACCATCGAATATGCTAATCTCTAAGTAGTGGTCCAAGCTACCATAACCCTTCCCGAGATCTGCCTACTCATAACAGGCCCTAACAGAAGAATACTTCTGAATACCATCAAACACTGCGGCCGACGAGCCTCAAATGCACCGCCACAAATCACATGCATAATTCGATCACGTTACATGAACCGATCATTGACACCAATGTGCCAACTCAACTTTGGCTAATCAATCTACTTTCTTCCAGTTTATCCTGGATTGCCTTATAATGTAAATATCTCCCTTCAATACCTAACTTATTTCAACCACACTCACCCCGAATGACCTGAAATCATGAGGCCATGCCATCTCAAGAATGACGACCATTTCATGCCTCTCAAATGCTACACCACAAGTCAAAACATCATAGATTGTTTTTGTACTTTTCTTCCTAAGTTGCTTTAAAGGCTTGAGCCTCAACTGTACTTATAGACTCAAAATTATCAAACACCACATTTTACCCCTTGAATTCACTAGGACCGCTATTGAGAACCATCCGGCCCTGACTTGGCCCAGTACGCAACCAACTCTACTGAATGTTTATAACATATGAATACCCTCTCGATAAAGCACCCAGCGGAACCACTTCCCGCGAAGCCTGCACCTATACAAGGCATAAGTCATGAATCTTTCCTCAAGTTTGAACATGAGCCAGTAAGGCTAACCATAACATGCATTCAACAGTACATATACTCAAATTACCACACATGGTCCTTTCCCGTGGCTGCAATAACAAAATAATACGCTAGTATCCAGAATTCACACCGGTAATTAACCATGCGACCCAATCTTAAGCGGTGGGACTCCCCCACTTAGCCCAAAGCCACTATTACACGACTCTCGAACACATTAGAACCATTCCCTCGAGTCATTTACTATTATTCAACTGCAACTCACTTGATCCAACGAATATAACCACACGTGCTCTATTAGCACTCTAACATCATAGGGTATGACCTCATCCCAATACAACCAAACATCTTCTCGCTCCATGCACCGAGCATTCTCTACCAACAACATCTTAAAACATACTATGATTGTCACACGCCTACGAAGCACCATGTAGCCTTTGTCAAATATTTCCCTGCTGATAATAAAATACAGAGTTTATTAGTGACACAGGAACATCTAAAGTCCCAACATTATACCATACGAGTCTCAACTCTTGCCCATCCGCAAGTTTTCAAGAACTTTGGAATAGCACCTAAATACATCGCAGGCCAAATCCGATACGACACATGACCCATAATTACATCGTTGATAGTGAAATCCTTGCACTTGACACGAAGTCTTAAGATACATCTTGCTAATCCATGATACTAGCCCTTAACATTCGTACGTCTTCATCATAAAACAAGCCCAAGGCATTCGTTTGGTACATGTCCTTCTTAAGACAGTTAAACTCATTTTCCCCAGTATCTCTGCTGGTTGAATCCTTCGCTAAATAGATATCTCATATGAACCATATAATCTTTATTACCACCAACTATTTTTAGATCTACATCCACCTTGTGATTCTACCATTGCTATGACGATTTGGCAGTTAAGTAAACCTTGTCACGACCGTACTATCAACCGAATGCCAGAACCTAGTGCACCCCCATGTGCACAATTGAAGATCTCTCAATTCTCTTGCATTATCGATATGGACGACACGCGGTAACAATAGTTGAGTAAATTCTTGACTCCCTTGAGATCTCTCTGCAGCGTCACGAACCGTCGGTGCATACTTGATACCGAGTGCGCAATTTCAATACACGAGTGGATACAAAAGAACATATGACATAGGCTTCAACTGAATAAATGACGCACGATAAGGAATTCAAAGAATTGAAGAGTTTCCTAAACAGTTACATAGCCTCTCGTAGATAAATACATACGTCTCCGTATCGATCAGCGAGACTTTAAGTAACCGGTCTGTGTCCCGTGACTCCTATGAACCTAGAGCTCTGATACCAACTTGTCACGAACCTAGTTCACCAATTGTGAACATGTCGTGATGGCACCCAGTCCCCACGACTAGGTAAGCCTAACACGTTGCGGAATATACAAGTTATAAACATCTAAATAAGAAACAGCGGAAAAATAGCATAAAAAGATATGTAATTCATGCCGCTTGGCACATACATCCGTCACACAGTAAATAAAACACTACCAAGATCCGGAACCCCACGGTAACATAGACTAAAAGATAAATACAACTGTGGCTCTATATGTAAAGAGTATCTAACAACGAAATGAAGAAAAATATCAACTAGTACTTCTAGAGTAGAAGGGAAGCCTCCGGATCCGTGGACGTAGCAGATCATACCTCGAAGTCTCCCAGAAAGCTGCGGGATCACCTAGCACGAGCCTGCTCTGATGTACCTGGATCTGCACAACAAAAGTGTGCAGAAGAGTAGCATGAGTACACCGCGGTGGTACTCAGTAAGTGCCAAGCCTAACCTCGATGGAGTAGTGACGAGGAAGTTCAGGGCCCTACTGAGAAACAATAATATAATGATAATAACAATAATAAGCAGTTTAAATGATATTAGTTTCCGAAATTAACAACTATAAATGATTACTGCAATAGTCTACAATTAAGCTAACAACAAATAGTCAACTCAATAAAACCAGTCCAGGACCTGTAGGAATCGAACCCACAGTCCCATTGACAGTACCTCTGGGTCTCCGAGAATCGAACCCGCAGCCCATGTCTCAATAAATAATCAATAACTCGGGATCTCCGGGAATCGAACCCGCAGTCCCTACCAATAATTCAGGATCTCGGGAATCAAACCCGTAGTCCCTACCAATAACTCGGGATCTCGGGAATCAAACCCGTAGTCCCTACCAATAACTCAGGATCTCGGGAATCAAACCCGTAGTCCCTACCAATAACTCAGGATCTCGGGAATCGAACCCGTAGTCCCTACCAATAACTCAGGATCTCGGGAATCAAACCCGTAGTCCATATTTCAATAATCTCAGGATCTCGGGAATTGAACCCGTAGTCCATATTTCCATAATCTCGGGATCTCGGGAATTGAACCCGTAGTCCATAACCACAGCAAGTAAAGGAATACACAGAGAGAAGTATAAGATGCTTAACGGTAACTTCGTCGATGAACAGCGCCAGCGATTACCAAGAAAACTCAAGTAAGTCAATTAAGCAACTAGATAGTTAGATTCTAGCTAATCATGCTTTTCTAACTACTACCGGGTAAAAATATCGAATTTAACGACTAAGCACAGGAATATCACTCATTGAACATTTTGGGTAAAGTATGTGTTCAACAACCAGCGCATGTACACGCCCGTCACCTCGCGTACAAGGCATTTAAACTATCACATAATATCCTAGGGGTGAGAATTCCCCCACACGAGGTTAGACAAGCCACTTACCTCGACTCCGGTACAAAACCGCTATGAAACAACTCTCTTGCCACGAATGTCGGCCTCCACAAGTGTAGAATCCGATAAAAATCAATAGAATCACATCAAAATAGGCCAATTGGGCATTACCCAATCAAATTAACTCAAAATTCACCAAAACCCACAAGTTGCCAAAACCCGACTTCCGGTACGCTTATCGAAAAATCACGAAAATTATATATTCGGGTTCCTTATCTCAATACGAGTCCGTGCATATAAAATTTATCGAAATCGGACTCCGTTTGCCCATTCAAATCAAAGATTTTCTAACATTTAGGCCTAGGGCTCAAACCCACCTTTAATCTTCTATTTTCAGTGAAATAATCATGGATTTCATGATAAACCAACGAATTAAGGTCAAGAAACTTACCCCCGATGATTTCCCGATGATATCCCAGCGTTTCCCCTTCAAAATCCTCTCTTGGAGCTCAACAATGGCGTTTTTGATTTATGGGTCGCGGCTGAAATGTTTCTGGACTTAAGTCACTGCCAGACATTTTTACTCTATGCGATCGCATGATCCCCGTTGCGATCGCATAGAACAAATTTTGAACCTCGCCAAACTACTCTATGCGATCGCATAGTCCTTAATGCGATCGTAATGGTCACCAAAATATACCTATGCGATCGCATACCCTGCTCCACGATCGCATAGGACAAAAGCTGGACCTGGGACCCCTCTTCTCTATACACTATGCGATCGCATAGGATTGTACGCGATCGCAGAGCACAACTTTCCAGAACTATGCGATCGCATATCCTTGCCCGCGATCGCATAGAACAAATACTTGGCCTCTCCAAAACCTTCTATGCGATCGCATTAGCCCATTGCGATCGCATAGAGCATTCGTCTGCAACACACACCAGCAGTTAACAGCATTTCCAAAATGCATGAAATAGCCCGATTGGACCCCCGGATTCATCCCGAGACCCCGGGATCCCAACGAAAACCACCAACCTATTCCAAAACATGATACGAACTTATTCTAATCATCAAAACACGTCTAACAACATCAAAACCCATAATTCACATCGAATTCAAGCCTAAATTTCTTAAAACTTTCCGAATTGCACATTCGATCTAAAACCCGACCAAACGACGTCCGAATGACCTGAAAATTTGCGGACATATCCAAAATTACATAACGAAGCTACAGAAATTGTCGGAATTCCATTCCGACCCCCGGATCAAAAACTCACCTATCGTTCGGATTCGCCAAAATTTCAACCTTCGGCATTTCAAGCCTAATTGAGTTACGGACCTCCAAAATACATTCCGAACGCGCTCCCAACCCCGAAATCACCTAACGGAACTAATGGAACCATCGGATTTCCGTTCCGAGATCGTCTTAACACTGTTCCGGCTACGGGCCATTTTCTAGCTTCAAAGCTCTTATTTAGGGACTAAGTGTCCCAAAATGCTCAAATTTTCAGAACCGACTCTCCCGGCAACCCAAAATGGCAGAAATGAACTTAGGGGAACAGTTAAGTTAGGGATTGGGGCGTAATTTTCTAAAACGACCGGTCGGGTCGTTACGAGTAATATCATACTTCAACTACAATCTCACCCGAGGCCCCCGGGACCTCAACCAAAAACACCAACACTTCCTATAACCTTATTCAAACTTGTTCCAATCATCCAAGCACGTCCATAAACACAAAAATTATCAATTTACAAAGGATTCGAGCCTAAATTTCTTAAAACTTTCCGAATTGCACATTCGATCTAAAACCCGACCAAATGACGTTCGAATGACCTGAAAATTTGCGGACATATCCAAAATCACATAACGAAGCTACAGAAATTGTCGGAATTCCATTCCGACCCCCGAACCAAAATCTTACCTATCGTTCGGATTCGCCAAAATTTCAAACTTCGGCATTTCAAGCCTAATTGAGCTACGAACCTCCAAAATACTTTCCGAACGCGCTCCCAACCCCGAAATCACCTAACGGAGCTAATGGAACCATCGGATTTCCGTTCCAAGGTCGTCTTAACACTGTTCCGGCTACGGACTATTTTCTAACTTTAAAGCTTTCATTTAGGGACTAAGTGTCCCAAAATACTCCAAATTTCAGAACCGACTCTCCCGGCAAACCACAATAGCAGAAATGAACTTAGGGGAACAGTTAAATTGGGGATTGTGGCGTAATTTTCTAAAACGACCGGCCAGGTCGTTACAGTATTCTTCTTTACTCCTTTTAAACCAATTTTTCATTTTTGGTATATCTAATATTTTTTCTACACTTAAGTCTAATTCTTTTCCTTTTATTTGTTCAAATATATTTTCATCAAATATTACTTTCTGTTCCGTAGATTCTTCATCTTGGTATTCTTCTTGGGTTGTTATATTTATTTCTTTTTCAGTCATCTATTAATTCATTGTCTTCATTATCTGATTCTAATATTGATTCTAATTCATTTTCCGATAATTCATATATACTATCATTACTTTCTAATTCATAGTCTATGTATTCCATTTGTAAGTATTCTTCTTCATTTATTATTATTTCTGATACTTGCTTAGCTCTTTGATTTTTAGGTATTTTACAATCTTTTGCTAAATGTCCTAATTTTCCATAATTATAACATTTACATTCTGATAATTTTTTCTTAGGTCGGTACTGTCTTTTGTTATTAAATTTCTTTACATAATATCTTCGTCTAGGTTTTTTATACTTAAATTTTGACTTATAGTTTTTATATTTTTTAATTTTATTATGATTTTTATTATAGTATCTTTTATTACATCCAAACTGAGGTGTTGTTTTATCTTTACAACATGCTAAGTTTTTTATTAACGTTTTTTCCATTTTAACTTCTTTTTTATGTTTTTCACATAATTCTGCAAACCAATTTTATAAGTATTTAATTCTTGCTCCTAAAGTATCTTGTAATGCTGCATTATTCCAATCTTTTAATATTTTTGAACTAAATGGTTCTGGTAATTTTGAAAAATATAATTTTCTTATTTCTTTACTTTCCTCTATACTATATATTCCTTTATTGTAAAATTCTTTAAATACACATGTATATTCTTCTATGTAACACATATTACATATTGCTAATTTTGACATTAGATTTCTATTTAATATTTTTTCTCTATGCTTTTCTACTATTTCTGTTTCTGCACTACTAAATTCATTTCTTATAGTTGTTTCATATTTATGCAAAATTTCTATAGCTGTTGTAGCTTTTTCACCATCAAGTTTTTTATCATTTCTTAATACTCCTAAGGCATCTTTATTTATATTTTGTAACCATAATTTAGTCGTTCCTATTAATGTTCTTTCTATGTATTCTGGTACATCTGATATTCCTATTTTATTGTCTATAATCTGTTTTGTCATATATCCTACCCATAACTGGATTGTCTTATTTATATCTTTTACACAATCTAGATCTAAGAAATTATGTTGTATTGTTGTTGGTATTTGTGTTGAATCCATTTTGTATATCTTGGTTCTCTATCATTTCTATATGTTTTCTTATAATTATTTTCGTAATTTATATAACTTTTTTGCTCTATTTGTGTATCTTTTGTTCCTGATGTACTAGGTTTTTCATCTATTATCGCATTTATTTCTATATGATCATTTCTACCTTCTTCGTTTTGTTCGACTTGTGCTATATTTTCTAAAATTTCCATATATGTTTCGCTTGTTTCTGAATAATTTTCTAAATGACTATTATTATTTGGTTCATTTATTTCTTCTGTTCTAATTATTTCTAATTTTTCTTCTTGTAATTGTTCTTTGAATCTATTTATCTCAAGTTGTAATTTATTTTCTTGTTCTTTTTCTTTTTGTCTGGTTGCATATAGTTCTTTTAACATGTTTAATTCTTTTTCTAATTCTATTATTTTAGCATTTTTTGTTTCTTCTATCTATTTTATTTCTATTTTTGATTGTTGTTTAATTTTTTCTATCTCATATTTTCGGTCTATTTCCTCATTTTCTCTTGTTATTCTTACTAAAGCAATTAGGTTATCTTCTAATTTTAGTGATTCTTTTTCTAACATTAGATATAAGTTATCTCCTATTTTCTTATATTTTCTTCCTATATTAGAAAATACAATTTTTATTTTTAGTCCTTCTGGGTTTTCATATGTTTTTTCGTCTACTGCAAATTCCTCTTTATTCATCTTTTAAGTTGTATTATTAGTTTCCATTCTAATTCTGAAATTATATCTATAAGTTGTTCTAATCTATCATTATTATTTTTAGAGATTTTTAAGTAATTAAATTCACAATATAAACCATTTAATTTATTTTTAATTCTATCTGCTTCTTTTAATTTATTAATCTTATTATTACTATTTTCACTTCTACTATTTTCGGTTCTAGCTCTGATACCAAATTGGGGGTTGGGGTTGGGTATAGCTCCGATTAGCTCTGTTATAGGTCGTTTAGGTTGATTAGTTACTAACTGTGTTGGTAATTGATTAGATTTTTGATTCATTGCTGGTTAAATGCTAAGTTATAATTTTCTTTAGCTAAAGTTTTTAATAACAGTAATTTTTCTATATTTTTATTTAGTGATTCTATGTGTGTGATTTTCTTAGTTTGCATATAATTATCTAAGTCATTTTTCATATTTTGTTTGGTTTTAGCTATTTCAAGCATAGTTTCTGTCCAATAACTTAAATATTCGTAATTTATCATATCTTAGTCTGTTTCGGGTCCTGAGTCCCATGTATTTGTGCAGTCATAATTATATAATCTTTCTAGTTCGTCATTATTATAGGCTTCTTCTAGTTCTTCACTCCATTCTTGGTTAATTATTTCTGTTAAAACTAGATTTTCATATTCTTGGATTTGATTCCATATATTTTTGCTAATTTTAGGTTCGTTTATCTTTCTAAGTGCATAAAAGATTAATATCTTATATTTATCTGCCATTTCATCTAGTAGGTATGTTATCATTATTTCATGTATTGCTAATGTTCTTGTCACGACCCTAGTCCACCAATCGTGAACATGTCGTGATGGCACCCAGTCCCCATGAATAGGTAAGCCTAACACGTTGCGGAATATACTAGTTCATGAACATTTGATAAGAATTAGCGGAAAAAAAATAAGATTAAAGGAATGTAATCTGTGTCGCTTGGCACATACACCAGTCAAATACACTATTAAAACACTACCAAGACCCGAAATCCCACGGATAACACAGACTAAAAGAGATCATACAATTGTAGCTCTATGTAAAAGGAGTATCTAACAACAGAATGAAGGAAAGACATCTATTAGCACTAGAATGGAAGGAAGGCCTCCGGATCCGCGGACGTAGTAGATCGTACCTCGAGGTCTCCCAAAGCGCTGCTGAATCACCTGGTGTGAGCCTGTCTTGATGTACCTGGATCTGCACAACAAAAGTGTGCAGAAGAGTAGCATGAGTACACCACGGCGGTACTCAGTAAGTGCCAAGCCTAACCTCGATGGAGTAGTGACGAGGAAGGTCAAGGCCCTACTGAGAAACAATAATACAAGGATAATAACAATAATAAGCAGTTTAAATGAATAATAATTTCCGAAATAACATGTGACGACCCGGCCCGTCGTCACGAGAATCACCACCCTGTTATGTTTTAAATACATGTTTTATGCTATTATATCAGTGCTAGAGTCTATCGGGTGATTTAGGAGTGATTTGGGTTGAAAACGAGGCAAATAGCCTTTTTGAAGGGAGCTTGAATATGGAAAGTCATCCTGGAGTTGACTATTTAGTTAGAGGGCTCGGAATCGGATTCCGATGATTTGGTTAGTTCCGGGAGGTGATTTGTGACTTAGGGGAGCAATCGGAATTGAATTTGGATGTTCGGTGTAGTTTTAGGATTGAATCCGTGTGAAAATGGTGATTTTGGAACGGTATGTGAGATTTTGATCCGGGGGTCAGAATAGAATTCCGACAGTTGCAGTAGCTCCGTTAGGTGATTTTGGATGTGCCTGCAAAATTTCAAGTCATTCGGACGTCGTTTGGTTGGGTTTTTGATGGAATGTGCAATTCGGAAAGTTTTAAGAAATTTAGGCTTGAATCCGTGGGTAATTGGTGATTTTGATGTTTAGGATGGTGTTTTTATGATTGGAACAAGTTCGTATCGTGTTTTGGGGTATGTTTGTGGCTTTCATTGGGGTCCCGGGGGCCTCGGGGTGAATCCGGACCATTATCCGGCACTTTGAAACAAGAAAAGGTCTGCTGAAATCTGCAGATCACTGGGCACCAGTTAAGCCTTCGCGTTCGCGAGGGCTAGGCCCGCGTTCGCGTAGGCTGAGGGAAAATGGTCATCGCGTTCGCGTTGCTGGGGGACGCGATCGCGTAAGAGGAAGGTTTTGATCATCGCGTTCGCGTGGGGTAGGCTCGCGTTCGCGTAAGAGGAAAAAGAGCAGCCACGCGTTCGCGTGGAATGGGACGCGAACGCGTAGAGGAAAAATCCGTGGCTGGGGAGAATGGTCTTCGTGGACGCATGACTTCATGTCGCATTCGCGATGAAGGAAATAAGCAAGGCATCGCGTTCGCGCAGGGTACATCGCGAACGCGTAAGGTAAAAATGGCTGGCAGTGAGTTTAAGTTCAGAACAGAACCAGTCTCGGGTTTAATACCCAAAACCTCCATTTTTGAGTTCCAAGAGAAGAAATTGACGGGAAATTGCTGGGAAATCATCGGGGTTCGTTGGAGGTAAGTTTTGTGGCTTAATTACATCATTTTAACATGAAATCATTGGTTAAATTTCTGTAAATGGAAGATTAAAGGTGGGTTTGAGCCCTAGGCCTAAATTGAAGAAACACACTGATTTGAGTGGGCAAATGGAGTCCGATTTTGATAAATTTTATATGCCTAGACTCGTATCGAGATGAGGGTTCCGAATATGTGACTTTTGTAATTTTTCGACAAGCGTACCGAAAGTCGGGTTTTGACAACTTTGGGAATTTTGATGTAAATTGAGTTGTATTGATTGGGTGTCGTCCCATTGGCCTAATTTGTTGTGTTTCTACTCGTATTTGATCAGATTCTAAGCGTGCGGAGCTTGATTCTCGTGGCAAGGGCATTGCGGAGTAGTCTTCGTGCCGTATTGAAGTGAGTAATAGATGTGGGTGATGACCAGCGGGTTCGAAACCCCGGTATACCACTTTGTGACGCTGTATAGCGGCGAGACACGTACTCTCATGTGAGTGCGGGGTCGATTGTGATTGGGGACTATGGCTTAGTCCGACTTGTTGATACTGTATTATGATATTAGGCTATTCTTGAGCCGTCGAACCTCCTTCTCGGATGGTTGCATATTATATATTGTGATAATGGCCACTCTTGAGCCGAGGAACCCCTTCTTGGGCGGTTGAGTATACATGTGGGCCGTGAGCCAGTTATTGGATCCCGCGAGGATCGTTATCATTGTCTTATCATATTGACATGTTAGTTACTACCAGTCCGTAGCTATTTCTGTTATCATGCTATTTCCAATCTCTGGAACTTGATATTACTGTTTTCAACTGAAAAATGATAAAAGATGTTTTCAAAAACTACTTTTGAGCTTGCGAGGCTGTAATTGCATATTAGCTGACTGGTAGTGGATCGGGCTGCGCGCCGCAGCAGTATATATATTGGACCGGACTGCACGCCGCAGTGATATTGTGCTTGGGCTGTAGGAGCCCTTCCGAAGTCTGAACCCCCACAGTTAGCACGGGTACCAAATTTGGATCGGGCTACACGCCGTAGCGGTTATATCATGCATTGCATTGCATTTAGCTACATCTCGTAGTTGTTATACTGTTTTGCTCGTACTTGTTGGTACAGGTACAGTTGATATTGGTTCTGTTACAGGGTATTTGATTACAACTTTACATACTGCTTTATTGTGGATTTCTTGTCTACGCTGTCTTACCCCTGTTTATTACCACTGAGTCTGGCAGTACTCATTTTACTCCCTGCACCTTGTGTGCAGATCCAGGTACCTCTCAGCAGTGATTCAGTAGCTGTGCGAGGCGACGTCTGTGGGATATACGAGGTAGCCGCAGAGTCCGCAGGACCCGATATTCCTTCTTACTATTTTGATTCTGTATTGACATTGCTTTCCGTACTTGGTATCTTGTAAACTATCATATACTTTTGTTCATTAGAGGCTCATGACTCTTGACCCTTCGGTCTATGGGAGTTGATGTATTATGGGACTTGGTTCCCCACTTTCGTTATATGTATCACTGTTATTTCGTAAATTAATATGCTTAAACGGGTTAAAGAGAGCTTCTAGCTCCGTTGTTGATATTGATTGGTCGGGCTGGCTTAGCAATGTGTTGGGCGCCATCACGACCGGATTTGGGGTCGTGGCAAGTTGGTATCAGAGCCTAGGTTTACTAGGCCTCACGAGTCTTGAGCCGGTTAGTAGAGTCTCGTGGATCGGTACGGGGACGCCTGTACTTATCCTCGGGAGGCTGCGAACCTTTAGGAAACACTTCACATTTCTTGGAATTCTGATCGTGCGCACTTGATTCAGCTTGCGATATGCTTTTGAAATTCCTTCCGCACGTCTGTGTACGCATCGAGCGCTCAGTAATATAAGTGCCTTATGTGTAGTGGAACGAGTTCAAACTCAGGAAGTCAAATGATTATGCTATGTGTGTCCTGGTGGAAGGTATTGTGCTGAAATGCTAAATTGAGGCGAGATAGGTGGATTGGTTCTCATGTGTAATTGAAAGGTAGTTGATATGTGTTATGATTCGAGCAGGTACAACGCATGTTACTGTAGCAACATCTCAGTCAGGGGGTGGTCAGCAGACCCCTGCAGCTCGCACACCTGACCCGGTTGTTCAGGGACTTCAGACGCCAGAGGCGGTCCCCGCTCAGGTGGTTTCACCGGTTATTCCTCCAGCTGCACCAGCTCCAGCTCCAGAGCATATGGTTCAGGTTATGCCCGACGATGAGCAGCGTCGTCTTGAGAGATTTGGTAGACTTCAGCTACCCCATTTCAGTGGCATTGAGGGTGAGGATGCCCAGGGTTTCTTGGACAAGTGTCAGAGGATGTTGCGGACGGCTGGTATTCTTGAATCCAGCGGAGTTTCATTTACTACCTTTCAGTTCACTGGTCCCGCATTTGATTGGTGGGAAGAGTTTGAGAGGCGTAGGCCCGCAGGGGCAGCACCTCTCACATGTCAGCAGTTCTCTACTCTCTTTCTAGAGAAATATGTACCTCAGTCTCGTCGCGAGGAGCTACGTCGCCAGTTCGAGTGGTTGGTTCAGGGCGACATGTCTGTGACCCAGTATGAGCTCAGATTCACACAGTTGGCTAGGCATGCCACATGGATGATCCCTAATGACAGGGAGAGGATCAGAAGATTCATTGATGGCCTCAACTACTCTATCCGTATTCTTATGACCAGAGAGAGAGTTTTGTCATCATCATTTGAGCAGGTTGTTGATATGGCACGCTCCATTGAGGCGGATCGTCGCCGAGAGAGAGAGGAGCGGGAGGCCAAGAGGCCTCGTGGTTCGGGCAGTTTCAGTGGTGCTCCATCTAGAGGGCATTCCCAGCAGAGCAGAGGTCGCTCATCTAGGCCTTCTCATTCAGGCCACCCAGAGCAGAGCGGAGGTTCCTATGGTCGTGGTCGACATGGGTTACAGCAGGGTCAGTCATCACTTAGTGCCCTTCCAGCCCAGGGTGAAGCACCTACTTCATCAGCCCAGGGTTCTTCTGCGGCGAGGGGTTCCCTTCAGTTCCCTTCTCCGGTACCAGGTGCATGTTATGAGTGTGGTGAGTTTGGCCATATGAGGAGACAATGCCCTCGACTCCGTAGGGACAAGACTCAGCAGAGGGATCAGCCCTCATCTTCAGCACCATCTTAGACTAGTAGAGGTGGAGGTCAGACTTCTTGTGGTGGCCCAGGGGCGAGGAGAGATGTGGTGGAGGCCAGGCACGATTCTATGCACTTCCTGACAGGCATGATGCAGTTGCCTCCAATGCAGTGATTACAGGTATCATTTATGTCTGTCACAGAGATGCCTCTGTTCTATTTGATCCAGGGTCCACATATTCATACGTGTCCTCTTATTTTGCACATCATTTGGGTGCGACTCGTAGTAGTCTTGATTTGCCTGGTTCATGTATCCACCCCCGTGGGTGATACGATTGTTGTGGATCATGTCTATAGATCCTGTGTTATATCTATTGGGGGTCTGGAGACCCAGGCAGATTTGTTATTGTTGGGTATGGTGGACTTTGATGTTATATTGGGTATGGACCGGTTGTCTCCGTACCATGCTATATTGGACCTGTCATGCTAAGACAGTTACGTTGGCCATTCCTGGTATTTCTCAGATTGAGTGGCGGGGTTCGACTGATTTCGTCCCTAGCCGTGTTATTTCGTTCTTAAAAGCTCGGAAGATGGTTGAAAAAGGGTGCTTATCGTACTTAGCTTTTGTGAGAGATGTGGGAGCTGAATCTCCTAGCATTGATTCTGTACCTGTTGTGAGGGACTTCCCAGATGTATTCCCCTCAGACCTGCCGGGCATGCCGCCGGACAGGGATACTGATTTTGGCATTGACTTGGTGCCGGGCACTCAGCCCATATCCATTCCTCCTTATCGGATGGCACCAGCTGAGTTGAAAGAACTGAAAGAGCAGCTTCAAGAACTTCTGGATAAGGGTTTCATCCGCCCTAGCGTGTCCCCGTGGGGTGCGCCGGTATTATTTGTTAAAAAGAAAGATGGTTCCATGCGAATGTGTATTGATTATAGGCAATTGAACAAAGTGACGATGAAGAACAAGTACCCTCTACCGCGCATAGATGATTTGTTTGATCAGTTACAGGGTGCGAGGGTGTTTTCTAAGATTGATCTTCGTTCGAGCTATCATCAGCTGAAGATCATGGACTCGGATATTATGAAGACTCTGCATTCGGGACCCGATATGGTCACTATGAGTTTCTTGTGATGTCTTTTGGGTCGACTAATGCCCCAGCAGCATTTATGCATCCGATGAACAGTGTGTTCGGGCCTTATTTGGATTCATTTATGATTGTGTTCATTGATGACATTCTAGTCTACTCCCGTAGTCGTGAGGAGCATGCTCAGCATTTGAGTATTGTGTTGGAGAGATTGAGGGAGGAGAAGCTATATGCTAAATTCTCCAAGTGCGAGTTTTGGCTCGAGTCCGTAGCATTTCTGGGACATGTGGTGTCTCGTGATGGTATTCAGGTTGATCCGAAGAAGATAGAGGCGGTGCAGAGTTGGCCTAGACCGTCCTCAGCTACAGAGATTAGGAGTTTTCTTGGCTTGGCGGGATATTATCGCCGGTTTGTTCAGGGATTTTCATCCATTGCTTCTTCATTGACTAAATTGACTCAGAAGGGTACACCATTCGTGTGGTCGGATGAGTGTGAGGAGAGCTTTCAGAAGCTCAAGACAGTTTTGACCACAGCTCCAGTGTTAGTATTGCCATCAGCTTCAGGTTCATATACTGTTTACTGTGATACCTCGAGAGTGGGGATAGGTTGTGTGTTGATGTAGAAAGGTAAGGTAATTGCTTATGCTTCTCGGCAGTTGAAGCCACATGAAAAGAACTATCCTGTTCATGATTTGGAGCTAGCCGCCATTGTTCATGCCTTGAAGATTTGGAGGCACTATTTGTACGGCGTGTCTTGTGAGGTGTATACCGACCATCGTAGTCTCCGGCACTTGCTCAAGCAGAAAGACCTTAATTTGAGACAGCGAAGATGGCTTGAGTTGCTGAAGGATTATGACATCACTATATTATATCATCCGGGGAAGGCCAATGTGGTGGCCGATGCTTTGAGCCGTAAGGCGGTCAGTATGGGGAGCTTGGCATATATTCTAGCCGAGGAGAGATCATTTGCTTATGATGTTCAGGTGCTAGCCAATCGGCTAGCGAGGTTAGATATTTCGGAGCCCAACCGGGTATTGGCTTGTGTTGTATCTCGGTCATCTCTATATGATCGTATTCGTGAGCGCCAGTATGATGATCCACATTTGGCTGTCCTTAGGGACAGAGTTCAGCATGATGATGCTAGGGATGTCACCATTGATAGTGACGGCGTATTGAGGATGCAGGGCCGGATATGTGTGCCCAATGTTGATGGCCTTCGTGAGTTGATTCTGGAGGAGGCCCATAGCTCGCGGTATTGTATCCATCTAGGAGCCGCGAAGATGTATCAAGATTTGAAACAACACTATTGGTGGAGAAAGATGAAAATGGACATTGTCGGACATGTATCACGGTGCCTCAACTGTCAGCAGGTTAAGTACGAGCATCAGAGGCCCGGTGGTGTATTTCAGCGCATTGTTATTCCTGAGTGGAAATGGGAGAGGATCACCATGGACTTTGTTACCGGACTCCCTCGGACGGCGAGGAAGTTTGATTCTGTATGGGTGATTGTGGATAGACTGACCAAGTCAGCTCACTTCATTCCAGTTAGTACTACCTACTCATCGGAGCGGTTGGCGGCGATCTTTATTCGAGAGATTGTTCGGTTGCATGGAGTTCCAGTGTCTATCATATCCGACAGGGGTACTCAGTTCACTTCTCAGTTTTGGAGAGCATCTCAGCGAGAGATGGGTACGCGGGTTGAGTTGAGCACCGCATTTCACCCCCAGACAGACGGGAAGTCTGAGCGCACTATTCAGATTCCGGAGGATATGTTGCGAGCATGTGTGATTGACTTTGGTGGTTCGTGGGATGAGTTCTTACCACTTGCTGAGTTTGCCTACAACAACAGTTATCAGTCGAGTATTCAGATGTCCCCGTACGAGGCATTGTATGGCAGACGGTGTAGATTTCCCGTCGGATGGTTTGAGCCTGGTGAGGATAGAATGATAGGGACTGAGTTAGTCCAGGATGCTCCGGATAGAGAAAAGTTGATCCAGGAGAGGCTTCGCACAACACAGTCTCGCCAGAAGAGTTATGCGGACCGTAGAGTTCGAGAGTTGTCTTTCATGGTTGGTGACAGAGTATTGTTGAAGGTTTCACCTATGAAGGGTGTCATGAGGTTTGGGAAGAAAGGAAAGTTGAGTCCTAGGTACATTGGTCCTTTTGAGATACTCAGGAGGGTCGGAGAGGTGGCATATGAGTTAGCCTTGCCGCCCAGCTTATCCAGCGTCCATCCAGTATTCCATGTGTCTATGCTCCAGAAGTACATTGGAGATCCGTCTCATGTATTAGACTTCAGTACCATTGAGCTTGATGGTGATCTATCCTATGATGTGGAGCCTATTGCCATTTTGGGACGTCGAGTAAGAAAATTGAGGTCTAAGGAGATTGCATCAGTTAAGGTTCAGTGGAGAGGTCGACCCGTGGAGGAGGCCACTTGGGAGATCGAGCGGGAGATGCGGAGCAGATATCCTCACTTGTTTGAGACTTCATGTATGTTTCTTGACCCGCTCGAGGACGAGCGTTTGCTTAAGAGGGGGAGAATGTGACGACCCGGCCCGTCATCATGAGAATTACCACCCCGTTATGTTGTAAATACATGTTTTATGCTTTTATATCAGTGCTAGAGTCTATCGGGTGATTTAGGAGTGATTTGGATTGAAAATGAGGCATATAGCCTTTTTGAAGGAAACTTGAATAAGGAAAGTCAACCCGGAGTTGACTATTTTGTTAGAGGGCTCGGAATCGGATTCTGATGATTTGGTTAGTTCCGGGAGGCAATTTGTGACTTAGGGGAGCAATCGGAATTGAATTTGGAGGCCCGGTGTAGAAATAGGCTTGAATTGGCTAAGGTTGAATTTTGGCGAAATCCGGACGGTAGGTGAGATTTTGATCCGGGGTCGGAATGGAATTCCGACAGTTGCAGTAGCTCCGTTAGGTGATCTTGGATGTGCCTGCAAAATTTCAGGTCATTCGGACGTCGTTTGGTCGGGTTTTTGATGGAATGTGCAATTCGGAAAGTTTTAAGAAATTTAGGCTTGAATCCGTGGGTAATTGGTGATTTTGATGTTTAGGATGGTGTTTTTATGATTGGAACAAGTTCGTATCGTGTTTTGGGGTATGTTTGTGGTTTTCGTTGGGGTCCCGGGGGCCTCGGGGTGAATCCGGACCATTATCCGGCACTTTGAAAGAAGAAAAGGTCTGCTGAAATCTGCAGATCACTGGGCACCAGTTAAGCCTTCGCGCTCGCGAGGGCTAGGCCCACGTTCGCGTAGGCTGAGGGAAAATGGTCATCACGTTCGCGTTACTGGGGGACGCGATCGCGTAAGAGGAAGGTTTTGATCATCGCGTTCGCGTGGGGTAGGCTCGCGTTCGCGTAAGAGGAAAAAGAGAAGCCTTGCGTTCACGTGGAATGGGACGTGAACGCGTAGAGGAAAAATCCGTGGTTGGGGAGAATGGTCTTCGCGGACACGTGACTTCATGTCGCGTTCGCGATGAAGGAAATAAGCAAGGCATCGCATTCGCGTAGGGTACATCGCGAACGCGTAAGGTAAAAATGGCTGGCAGTGAGTTTAAGTTCAGAACAGAACCAGTCGCGGGTTTAATACCCAAAACCTCCATATTTGAGTTCCAAGAGAAGAAATTGACGGGAGATTGATGGGAAATCATCGGGGTTCGTTGGAGGTAAGTTTTGTGGCTTAATTACATCATTTTAACATGAAATCATTGGTTAAATTTCTGTAAATGGAAGATTAAAGGTGGGTTTGAGCCCTAGGCCTAAATTGAAGAAACACACTGATCTGAGTGGGCAAATGGAGTCCGATTTTGATAAATTTTATATGCCTAGACTCGTATCGAGATGAGGGTTCCGAATATGTGACTTTTGTAATTTTTCGACAAGCGTACCGAAAGTCGGGTTTTGACAACTTTGGGAATTTTGATGTAAATTGAGTTGTATTGATTGGGTGTCGTCCCATTGGCCTAATTTGTTGTGTTTCTACCGTATTTGATCAGATTCTACGCGTGCGGAGCTTGATTCTCGTGGCAAGGGCATTGCGGAGTAGTCGTCGCGTCGTATTGAGGTGAGTAATAGATGTGGGTGATGACCAGCGGGTTCGAAACCCCGGTATACCACTTTGTGACGTTGTATAGCGGCGAGACACGTACTCTCATGTGAGTGCGGGGTCGATTGTGATTGGGGACTATGGATAGTCCGACTTGTTGATATTGTGTTATGATATTAGGCTATTCTTGAGCCGTCGAACCTCCTTCTCGGATGGTTGCATATTATATATTGTGATAATGGCCACTCTTGAGCCGAGGAACCCCCTTCTTGGGCGGTTGAGTATACATGTGGGCCGTGAGCTAGTTATTGGATCCCGCGAGGATCGTTATCATTGTCTTATCATATTTACATGTTAGTTACTACCAGTCCGTAGCTATTTCTGTTATCATGCTATTTCCAATCTCTAGAACTTGATATTACTGTTTTCAACTGAAAAATGATAAAAGATGTTTTCAAAAACTACTTTTGAGCCTGCGAGGCTGTAATTGCATATTAGCTGACTGGTAGTGGATCGGGCTGCGCGCCGCAGCAGTATATATGTTGGATCGGACTGCACGCCGCAGTAATATTGTGCTTGGGCTGTAGGAGCCCCTCCGGATTCTGAACCCCCACAGTGAGCACGGGTACCCAAATTGGATCGGGCTACGCGCCGTAGCGGTCATATCATGTATTGCATTGCATTTAGCTACATCTGCTAGCTGTTATACTGTTTTGCTGGTACTTGATGGTACAGGTACAATTGATATTGATTTTGTGACAGGGTATTTGACTATAGCGTTACATAGTGCTTTATTGCGGATTTCTTATCTACGCTGTCTTACCCTTGTTTATTACCACTGAGTCTGGCAGTACTCATTTTACTCCCTGCACCTTGTGTGCAGATCCATGTACCTCTCTGCAGTGATCCAGTAGCTGTGCGAGGTGACGTCTGTGGGATATACGAGGTAGCTGCAGAGTCCGCAGGACCCGATATTCCTTCTTACTGTTTGATTCTGTATCGACATTGCTTTACGTACTTGGTATCTTGTAAACTATCATATACTCATGTTCAGTAGAGGCTCATGACTCTTGACCCTTCGGTCAATGGGAGTTGATGTATTATGGGACTTGGTTCCCCGCTTTCATTATATGTATCGCTGTTATTTCGTAAATTAATATGCTTAAACGGGTTAAAGAGAGCTTCTAGCTCCGTTGTTGATATTGATTGGTCGGGCTGGCTTAGCAATGTGTTGGGCGCCATCACGACCGGATTTGGGGTCGTGACAAATTGGTATTAGATCCTAGGTTTACTAGGCCTTATGAGTCTTGAGCCGGTTGGTAGAGTCTTGTAGATCGGTATGGGGACGCCTGTACTTATCCTCGGGAGGCTGCGAACCTTTAGAAAACACTTCACTTTTCTTGAACTCTGTTGTGCGATCTTGTTGTTCTGAGAACTGAACATCTATATTCTATTTTCTCGCAGATGGAGAGAACGCGAGCATCAGAACAAGGTGGACGAACCTGCAGTCCCTACCAGTAACTCAGGATCTCGGGAATCGAACCCGCAGTCCCTACCAATAACTCAGGATCTCAGGAATCGAACCCACAGTCCCTACCAATAACTCAGGATCTCAGGAATCGAACCCGCAGTCCCTACCAATATCACTCCAGGTCTCTGGGAATCGAACCCACAGCCCTGGGTCTCCGGGAATCGAACCTGCAGTCCACAAGCACAGCAAATAAAGGAATACACAGAGAGAATAAATTATGCCTAACTATAACTTCACTGAAAAATAGTGCCAATAATTATCAAGAAGTTCAAATAAGACAATTAGGCAACTAAACAGTTAAGTACTACCTAATCATCCTCTTCTAACTACTTCCGGGTAAAATATCAAATTAACAGCTAAAGACAGGAATATCACTCATCGAACATTTTAAATAAAGTATGTGTTCAACAACCAGCGCATGTACACACCCGTCACCTCGCGTACAAGGCATTTAAACTATCACATAATATCCTAGGGGTGAAAATTCCCCCACACGAGGTTAGACAAGCCACTTACCTCTACTCCGGTACAAAACCGCCATGAAACAACTCTCTTGGCGCGAATGTCGGCCTCCACAAGTGTAGTACCTGATAAAAATCAAGAGAATCATATCAAAATAGGTCAATTGGGCATTACCCAATCAAAACAACTCAAATACGCTAAAACCCACAAGTTGCTAAAACCCGACTTTCGGTACGCTTATCGAAAATTCACGAAAGTTACATATTCGGAACTCTCGTCTCAATACGAGTCTAAGCATATAAGATTTACCAAATTCGGACTCCATTTGCCCATTCAAAACCTTGATTTTCTAAAGTTCAAGCCTAGGGCTAAATCCTCCATAAATTACCCCAAATTCCTCCATTTTCATGATATAATTGCATAATATTACCAATACTAATCATAAGATGAGTCCATAGTTGATTACCTAATGATTTCCTTTGAATCTCCCTCAAAAATTGCCCAAATCGCCTCTTAAGCCGAGACCCCAATGTGAAATGTTTCTGAAATTTTCTAACTTCTGATACAATTAATCTACTGCGATTTTCGCTTCTGCGGACTAGTTTCCGCTTCTGCGGATCCGCTTCCGCGACATTTTGTCGCTTCTGCGAAGCCCAGGCCTGGCTGGCCCATTCCGCTTCTGCGAGCCTAAAGCCGCTTCCGCGAGGACGCTCCTGCGGACAAAGTTCTGCTCCTGCGGAAATCTCCGCTCCTACGAACAGCAGTCCGCTTCTGCGGACTCGCCTAAGCGGAGACTTGTACGCTTCTACGGAATTCCCCAACTCGTCTCCTGACCGCTTCTGCGGTCCCCATCCTCACACCCGCGATGCCGCCTCAGCGGACAAGAGTCCGCTCCTGCAAACAAACCCACCTTCGCGATTCCATTTCCGCTTCAGCGGACTCGCCTCTGCGGTTCCATTTCCGCAGGGGCGAAAACAACATAACAGAACTCCTAAACCTGCAATTTTTCATGTTTTCTCCCGTTTAACCATCCGAAAACACCCCGAGGCCCCCGGGACCTAACCCAACCACAACAACACATCCTAATACCTTATTCGAACTAGTTCCAATCCTCAAAACACGTCTAACAACATCAAAACCCATAATTCACATCGAATTCAAGCCTAAATTTCTTAAAACTTTCCGAATTGCACATTCGATCTAAAACCCAACCAAACGACGTCCGAATGACCTGAAAATTTGCGGACATATCCAAAATCACATAACGAAGCTACAGAAATTGTCGGAATTCCATTCCGACCCCCGGATCAAAATCTCACCTATCCTTCGGATTCGCCAAAATTTCATACTTCGGCATTTCAAGCCTAATTGAGCTACGGACCTCAAAAATACATTCCGAACGCGCTCCCAACCTCGAAATCACCTAACGGAGCTAATGGAACCATCAGATTTCCGTTCCGAGGTCGTCTTAAAGTTGTTCCGACTATTGACCATTTTCCAACTTTAAAGCTCCCATTTAGGGACTAAGTGTCCCAAAACGCTCCAAATTTCAGAACCGACTCTCCCGGCAAACCACAATAGCAAAAATGAACTTTGGGGAACAGTTAAATTGGGGATTGGGGCGTAATTTTCTAAAATGACCGGCCGGGTCGTTACAGTTCTTATAGTATTCCTTCTAATCCTCTTATTTTTACTATCATTTTCATCATGTTATAGTAATGCTATAAAAAATAATTTGAGTAAGTTTGCCATGGAAGTATGCTTTAAGTAGTAACCTAGGCTAAGTCACTCCTAATGGGAAACCGGTGAGGCGAGGAGATGTCGTTTAGGGGAGTACCGCAGTTGAGGACATTGCTAGGGTAAATGATTAGAGCAAAGGGCCATGGTAGTGACCAGAAAAATTGTTTTTTATATCTTATTATTATATACCAAAATTGGGGGTTGGGGTAGGGTATAGCTCCGATTAGCTCTGTTATAGGTCTTTTAGATTGATTAGTTACTAACTGTGTTGGTAATTGATTATATTTTTGATTCATTGCTGGTTAAATGCTAAGTTATAATTTTCTTTAGCTAAAGTTTTTAATAACAATAATTTTTCTATATTTTTATTTAGTGATTCTATGTGTGTGATTTTCTTAGTTTGCATATAATTATCTAAGTCATTTTTCATATTTTGTTTGGTTTTAGCTATTTCAAGCATAGTTTCTGTCCAATAACTTAAATATTCGTAATTTATGTATTTGTATAGTCATAATTATATACTCTTTCTAGTTCGTCATTATCATAGGCTTCTTCTAGTTCTTCTCTCCATTCTTGGTTAATTATTTCTATTAAAACTAGATTTTCATATTCTTGAATTTGATTCCATATATTTCTTCTAATTTCAGGTTCAGTTATCTTTCTAAGTGCGTAAAAGATTAATATCTTATAATTATCTGCCATTACATCTAGTAGGTATGTTATCATTATTTTATGTATTGCTATTATTCTTATGATATTCCTTCTAATCTTCTTATTTTACTATCATATTCATCATATAATAATAAGATATAAAAAATAATTTTTCTGGTCACTACCATGGCCCTTTGCTCTAATCATTTACCCTAGCAATGTCCTCAACTGCGGTACTCCCCTAAACGACATCTCCTCGCCTCACTGGTTTCCCATTAGGAGTGACTTAGCCTAGGTTACTACTAAAAGCATACTTCCATGACAAACTTACTGAAATTATTTTTTATAACATTACTATAACATGATGAAAACTATAGTATTATAAGATGATTATCAGGAATATAAGAAATTTAGCTAGACATAATCATAAATGATTTTACCTGACTTTGTATTTCCTTCGACATATTTTGTTGAATCTTTATAGCTTATTTGAGAGAGTTTATGAAAAGAGAGAATTTTTATTTCTGATGATATTTCGAATTCTGAGGATATCTTTCTTCTATCTACTTACTTCTTTATATAGAGAAGTAAGGTTACTCTTACTATTCACATTTAACTCTTACTATTCATTGGCCTTTACTATTCATTGTGTCACGACCCCAAATCTGGTCGTGATGGCGCCCAGCATATTGCTAAGCCAGCCTGACCAATCAATAACAATAACGGAGCTAGAAGCTCACTTTAGCCCATTTAAGCATATCAAATCACGAAGCAACAACGATACATATAACGAACGGGGAACCAAGTCCCATAATACACCAACTCCCATAGACCGAAGGGTCAAGAGTCATGAGCCTCTAATGAACAAAAGTATTTGATAGTTTACAAGATACCAAGTACGGAAAGCAATGTCAATACAGAATCAAAACAGTAAGAAGGAATATCGGGTCCTGCGGACTCTGCAGCTACCTCGTATATCCCATAGACGTCACCTCGCACAGCTACTAGATCATTGCTGAGAGGTACCTGGATCTGCACACAAGGCGCAGGGAGTAAAATGAGTACTACCAGACTCAGTGGTAATAAACAAGGGTAAGACAGCGCAGATAAGAAATCCGCAATAAAGCACTATGTAAAGCTGTAATCAAATACCCTGTCACAGAATCAATATCAACTGTACATGTACCAACAAGTACCAGCAAAACAGTATAACAACTAGCAGATGTAGCTAAATGCAATGCAATGCATGATATGACCGCTACGACGCGTAGCCCGATCCAATTTGGGTACCCGTGCTCACTGTGGGGGTTCGGACTCCGGAGGGGCTCCTACAACCCAAGCACAATATCACTGCGGCGTGCAGTACGATCCAACATATATACTGCTGTGGCGCGCAGCCCGATCCCCTACCAATCGGCTAATATGCAAATACAGCCTCGCAGGCTCAAAAGTAGTTTTGAAAAAATTTTTATCATTTTTCAGTTGGAAAATAGTAATACCAAGTTCCAGAGATTGGAAATAGCATGATAACAGAAATAGCTACGGACTTGTAGTAACTAACATGTCAATATGATAAGACAATGATAACGATTCTCGCGGGATCCAATAACTGGCTCACGGCCCACAAGTATACTCAACCGCCCAAGAAAGGGGGTTCCTCGGTTCAAGAGTGGCCAATATCTCAATATTTAGTATGCAACTGTAATGACCCGGCCCGTTGTTACGGGAATTTACCATCCCGTCATGTTGCAATTACATGTTTTATGCTTTTATATCAGTGTTAGAGCCTATCGGGTGAGTTAGGAGTGAATTGAATTGAAAATGAAGCAAATAGCATGCTTGAAGGAAGTTTGAATATGGAAAGTCAACCTAGATTTGACTATCGAGTAAGTGTGCTCGGAATCAGATTCTGATGATTCGACTAGTTTCGGGGGATCATTTATGACTTAGGAGAGCAATCGAATTGAATTTGGAGGTCCGGTGTAGTTTTAGGCTTGAATTGGCTAAGGTTGAATTTTGGCGAAATCCGTACGGTAGGTGAGATTTTGATTCGGGGGTCGGAATGGAATTCCGACAATTCATGTAGCTTCGTTATGTGATTTTGGATGTGCCTGCAAAATTTCAAGTCATTCGGACGTCGTTTGGTCGGGTTTTTGATGGAATGTGTAATTTGGAAGTTTTGAAGAAACTTAGGCTTGAATCCGTGTGTAATTGGTGATTTTGATGTTTAGGATGGTGTTTTTATGATTGGAACAAATTCGTATCATGTTTTGGAGTTTGTTGGTGGTTTTCGTTGGGGTCCCGGGGGCCTCGGGGTGAATCCGGACCATCATCCGGCATTTTTGGAACTTAAAAATCTGCAGAAAAATTGCAGATCACTGGGCAAAAATCCAAGCCTTCGCGTTCGCGTGGCATGGGCCGCGTTCGCGAAGGCCAGGCGAGTCAAGCATCGCGATCGCGAGACAGGGTATCGCGTTCGCGTAGGCCAAGATTCTTGAGCTTC